>MU968420.1:4099022-4589515 GCA_034641835.2 Pinus albicaulis | reverse complement strand
TACATATTCTAGATTTCCAATGATATGTGCTTTATGATGCTCTTTTCTTTTTCTTCCTATTTCTTTTTCATATATATATATATATATATATATATATATATATATATATATATATATATATATATATATTCATTCTTGCATATTATTGTAAAACCTATAAAATCCCAAAATTTTGAAATAGCGACAAATTTTGAAGCCCCATTCAAATTCATTCAAATTATAAAAATATACATGAAAATTCTCATGATACTCTACTTCATAAGATAAAAACTACATGGTGCAACACACTCTCATAACACTTCAAATCACAACTTGGAAATGTAGCACGTTGCCCTTCTTCATGTATTTCATATTTCTTTTTCGAAACACTATCACATCTCTCCTTATGATGGGGAATTTATGGCACTTTAATGATATATATTTTTATGAGAAACAATATAAGCCCTCTTCACCATATTCATTTTCATAGCGCGTTTTGTTACATACATCCTATAATTCCTCTGCACATTGTAAAAGTTTTTCTATATGAATATACCGACAATTTTTGTTTTGCTATAAATTTCTCTTTTTTGGTAAATTAATCCATCACTATGAATATTTTTGAAATGAATGGTATAATATACCTTCAGCGTGTCATCCTTTCATCATCGTTAGAGGAAATGAATGGTATAATATACCTTCAGCGTGTCATCATTTCATCATCGTTAGAGGAAATAGCCCCACAGAAGAAGATCCCAAAAAAATATGTTGAATAAGAGTGGAAATAAGAAAGTTCTATGGCCTCTGTTCCTACGTACACAGACATAAATCCATGTCAATTACTAGGTTAGAAATATATCAGTTGTTTTCCTTAAAAGATGAGGAAGAATATGTTGAACTATATCATAATGTCAAAAGGTCCTGTTGCAAGTGTTTGCATCACATTCCATATTATTCTCTTGTGGGGAGGTCATTAAATAGATTATAAAGTGAATTGATGTTAGAGATATTATCCTTATAAATATACATGGTGAAGGTATAATGATATTCACATATTCCCAAAATGTTGATTATTGTAAATTTCCTAAAGATCAAGTAGAATTTAGGGAAAACCAATACTACATTGTAAAGGAATCCAAAACATTTAGTGGCATGACCCTATCAAGTTTTGTACTAAGCCTAATAGGGTTTATAAGACTAAGTTGCTAAGGAAAGCATATCAATTGAGCACGGTTATGTGTTTGCAACTTTATGGTAGAGCTAATGCAGATATGTTTGAAGATACTTATTGGAAAATATTTTAGTAGTCTCTATTCAAACTATAGTAAGAGTATCTCAGTTTCTAGTCGTAGGAGAATAACCATATTTTGACATGGCATAATATCTTCTCAACTGCCTGTGCTCTAAATTATGGGAAAATGATTATAGAGATTCTTACTGAAGAATAAGAGAATGATTTATCTCATTATTTTTCATCTTCTTTGATAGTGACTGACCCTGCATGTTTGACTAGGCTAAGGAAACATCATATGATGTAGCTGATTAGGCCACATACTTCATAGTATTCTTATATTATAAATCTCACATCAGTTCCCATTATTTATTACCCATTATTTATTACTAACAAAGTGATATTACAGGAAATGGCATATCAAGTGACCATGGGAGTTGGAGGCATGTTAGCACAAAAAATGAAAGCACCATGGCCTATATACCATTATATGTATGTACATAATTCTTAAAGTGTTATAAAGAAGTTGGCATTGAATCCATTGACATGGAACACTTCAAATTCAAGGAAATTAATTTCCAAAGGTATGATACAAGAGGTATAATAGTGGATCAGTTCTTTTAGTTGAAATTTAAGTGGATAAACATATTAAAAACCAATGAAGAGAAATATAAAGCCAAGAATTTGCATAATGCTATAGTGACCATAGATGTAAATAAAAGGGTCAATGGCTCTCAATGGATTGATGATGTGGAACTCACTATTGGAAAATTGTGAAAGGGAAATATATCAAATATAAAAACCATTCCCAAAAAGGAATATAGAAAAAATAAGAAACCAAAAAAGTAAAAAAAAAGAAAGTTGAAGGAAGACTCATAAACAAAGGTAATGAAGGGAGAAGGAAGAGGCCAAGAAAAAGGCTAAAGAGGAAAAGAAAAATCTTAGGGAAGTAATAATAAACAATGAAATAGGAAGAAGAAATAAATAAGCATTAAAAGGAATGATTAGGAAAAGAAATATCTAACAAACCATCTTAGGAAGAAGCAAGATAGAAAGAGTATAGTTGAAAGGAAACTTAAAAAATATTTCCCAATATGGATGTTGATCACTTGATCGCATCTCCAAAAGCAATTATAGGAGATTATCTCCTAATTAAGAATATGGGTATCATAGTTGGGAAATGAAGCATTAGACTCATCAAGCTTCCTATTTGATCATAGCTCCATCAAGATTATCTAAGAAAGAAATTTATTTATCTAAAGAACTAACAAAATTGATCTCGATAGCCATTGAAAAAAACATAGTGTATAAAGCAATGTACAATCCTCTAACCATTTATTTAGCCATTTCTTTAGAGGAACACCCTTATTTTAGAACACGTAGAAGAAAATTGACCACCTGATATCCAAGGAGCTTGGAGGAAGCCTCAATAAGGCACAACAAGAAAGTGATAAACCTCCTAAATAAATTCAAGCCCTATGAACCTCTAGGCTTTATGGTAAATATTACTATGATGCACCATTAAAGGAAAATTTTTCATTAGAGGAAGTCTAAAATCATTGTACCAGATCTTGGGAAACTTCAAAATATGGTCATCGCACTCAAGCTATGAAGGCAGTGAAAATTAAAGGAATACTCTTAAAGGAGGCCTTGAAACCCATCGAATTTATGCATGAGTGGAATAAAACATACTCAAATTCACTAGATATTAGCAAGAAAAAATGAAACGCGCATAGAAAGAGATAGAATAGAAGTCAAAATCAACATCGGAGCTTAATAGGATCTAGAAAAAGATATGGCAAGAACTATGTTAATGTACCAACAAAATCATAAAATGATGCAGTAATTGGTCAAATCCCAAAATATAATCTCCACGAGAACATGAGGGTACATAAGGCTAGAACAAGAAGTGGAGCAGGAGATACATCAGACATTGCAAGCAAAAAGGTTAAATATAATTGAAAAGGATACCAAATTGATGAAATAAGCATTGGAACAAAACTTATTTGAACCCACGTAATTGCACACTTACTTTAGGATTCAAGATGACTTAAAGATAATGATTCCTAACATTTATGTGTATGGAAATACCAATGAAAGACTAATTCTACATAATAAATTGTCCATTGAATCTAATTACAGGGCTTGGTATAGCCATGGTTGTAAGTTCAAACCCAATCCTTGTCCATTTTGGAACTTGTTCGGTAAAGATGTTTATTTTATTTCTTTTATTTATAATTATAAATAAATTAAAATAGAAATTAATAGTTAAGGTTGTTAAAGTTAGTTACTATAAGTGTCATTCACATTAGCTTAGAGATAGCATGTGGGAGATATGCTATAGTGATTTTGGAAATAAATTAACTTTATGATATATAAAGTTATGAGATAAACTGCACTTTAAGTCAAGTAAAAAAAAAAAAAAGCTTAAAACACATCCATGAAGAATCATGATGAGATCATATCAATTCTCATGCATTGATATTGGAGGAGTCACAAAAACTTTGCTTCTCAAGTGGCATGAATCCCAAGGAGAATCAATTCTTCAATTTTTTGAGAGCCAAAAGAGGCCATGAGGAGTGGTTGAACTAAGGAGAAGGTGAAGCTAATAAAAGACATACAATCCAAGTCACTTGAGCACTAGTTTTAAACTAAAATAAGTGGCACAAATCGAGCAAGAGGTATATATTTGAAAGGAATGTATAACAACATTAAATCAAACTATACAACACATTTATTCCAAGTTGTACAATTCATTTTGTCTAATTTCATGCATATAAATTGATGTAGACTTCTCATTTTAATTGATGCACATTTTGAGGAATATTTAAGCTATATATTTTGGGCAAAAAATTCAAGGAGGAGCTTATGCATTTAATACCATAGTATGCTATATAGCTATATGAAATTCTAGGAAAGTTTGGCATGGAATTTGAAAATAATTTGTGGCATGAATTTCAAGAATATGAGCTACTAAATGATTGAGATAAATTAATAGTAGATTCTATTAAATTTATGTCGTTGTAAATAATTTTCATAGAGCTAAAAGTATAATAAAATATCCATTTTCCATGTAGTGATGGTGATGATATGGTTAGAGTAGCCTTAAATAGTTTCTCTAAACCTTGGGACAACTTTTTATGTGGAATTTTTTAGGGAAGAAGTCTTCTAATTAGGAAATAATATGTTATAATTTCATGTAGAAGGAGTTGATTCTTGGCTCAAATTTTACTCAACTATTTAAACCTTGGGACAACTTTCTATGTGGAATTTTTTAAGGGAGAAATCTTCTAAATAGGAAATAATATGTTGTGATTTTATGTAGGAGGAGTTGATTCTTGGCTCAAATTTTACTTGCGAGTAACATGGATATGATAAGGTGAATGTTTCTCTTGGTGCAAAGGGAAAGAATAAATCCAAGAAGAGGCCAAGAGTAAGGGTGAAAAAACTAAGGATATTGTAATAGTGATATTACTTTCTTATCATAATATGGGACTATGTGGTGACTTCCCAAATAAAAATAAGAAGAAGGTTATAGTTTCAACAAAGGAGGATGAGTTTTCGAAGTAGTTTGAGAAGTTGTTGTAGATTCCCAAGATACTTGGAACACTAAAAGTGGAGCCACATGGTGTAGGTTTGTTGTCATAGAGTAATTTACTGATCATAAATGTGATGTATATCTTCATGAGGTAGTATCTAGAGATAATATCATGATCAAGGTAGTTAAGCAAGGCACTATTTATTTCGAGAGGGAGTTTTAGTTTCATATGACAACAAGGGATGTTCATAAACCTCGTATCATTTTTATTCACAAATGATAAGGGATTTGAGGTGTTGCACATACGTGAATAAGTTATCATCTACCCTAGGGGTCCAACATCACTTCAGCCAAAGTGATTGGGATTATACATTTGAAGTTATCCAAACTCATGCTTTAGCTTAACCATGCCTTAATTCATTGAAAAAATAGTAGCAAATTTATACGTGAGATAAAACATAGGAGGATGGCTCATTTACATCATGGAGCTCTTAAGATTCTCGCCTATATTGTCATAGGATTTCCTAAGTTTATCATGGAGTATGACGATGGATGGAGAGAGTGTCCTCTTGGGAAGTACACCAAGAGTGTTAGTGATAAAAAGACAATATGTATACTTGATTAGGTTCATTATAATGTGTCTCATTTGATGTATCTCGTATTTATTAGTGGTTATGAGTATTATGTTATATTAATTGATGACTTTTGGAGGAAGCTCTGAATTTTTTTCATGAAGGCCAAAGATGAGGTTTTCAAAATGTTTCAACTGTTCAAAGCTCTTGGGGAGAACCAAACAAGGAGGAAGATATAGGTTTTTATGTTAGATAATGAGGGTGAAAATATTTCCAATGATTTCAAAAAATTTTATGCATTGGAAGGGATTAAGAGAGAGTTGATAGCTCGTTTCAATCGGCAACATAATGGGTTGTTGAATGGAAGAACAAGGCCATTGTGGGAGAAACTAGAGTTATGTTTCCTTATCAAAGTTTACCATTATTTGTTTTGGGAGAGGCTTGTAGCACCATAGTGCATTTTCAAAAAAACATTTCAATCATGTGTTTGGGAGGAAAACTCTTAAGGAGGACTTCTCTAGGAAGAATCTTGCAGTTGGGAAGTTTTGGGTATTTGGGTTCCTTACATAGTCATAAGTCCCTACAAAGAATAGGAAAAAGAGAGAACACATCATAGAAATGGATATCTTTATTGGGTATAGAAAGGCTTAAAATACTTACCACATATACATCCATTCCTTGAGAAAGGTTATTGTGAGGAGGGATGTGCAAGTTGAGGAGGATAGTGCCTTTCACAATTCTTTAGAAGTATACCAACAAGAAATTAGACATAGGTTCCTCATACCACAACTCGATATAGCTAAGGAGTTACAAGTTCATTTGGAACTAGTTCTAAACTAGTTTTACTTGCCATTGGATCCCAAATTACTAGTTCATGATTTACTAGCACACCTAGTTTAGCATTTGAGAGCATTGTTGGAGAGTCTTTGAGTGTGCAATATTCATATACCCATTTGGTTAGTGAGGAGGATGAGCATGATTATCCTACTACGTTGAAAAGTAAATTCAATAGGCTACATAAGCTCTTGAAACAAGCTAAGTAGTGAGTGGAGAGTCCAAAGAGTGTTGTTAAGGAGAGTAAACCACCAGAGATATTTTGGTGTTATTTAGCTATGGTGAGAAACATCTTAGAGGAAAATCCTTCTTCAAAGGAGGAGGAACTAGATCATCACTTCTAGAGTTATGCCATAGTGGAAGAGTATTATTTCATCATGAAAAACAATGTTTTGGAGGTGGTACCTAGATCGGAGGGGAAGTCAGTTGTGACTTCTAGATGGTTGTATAAGTTCAAGTACCCTAAGGACAATAGCTTAGAGAAGTACAAAAATGTGATTTTTGGTGAGAAGATTTTTATAGGTGGAAGGACTTGATTGTGATGATAAATTTTCACTTGTTGATAAATATACTTCAATTAGACTATTAATCTCTATTGTAACAAAGATGGGCAAAGAGATTCACCTTATGGATGTGAAGGCTACATTTCTAAATGAACCTCTATAGCAAGAGGTGTACATTTTGTGGTTATAGGGCTTTGAGATTCATTAGAGACTCACATGTGTGTCGATTGAGGAAGGAACTTTATGAAATGAAGAAATATCCATAAGCTTGGTATTTGAAGATAGATACATAAGGTTAGCACATATAAGGGAGAGTGGTTGGAGCTAGCTTTATATCTTCAGCTCATTAGGTCATTCATGTATCTATTCAACACCATGCTAGGACTGTTTTTTTCTTTGAAAAATCCCAGTAATTATGTGGTGGAGCACAAGGGAGTGAAGTGGATTACAAAAAAACGTGTGCTAATATACTTATGGGGAATGAACTATGGATAGGGCGATGTGTGAGGGGATAGAGTCCATCTAGCTAGTTACATGGATTCTGGTTAGGTAGGAAATGAAGTGGATAAAAAGAGAACTTGTGGGTGTTTTTTTAGTTTGGGATTGGTAGTTGTGTCATGGATCAGTTTGAGAAAGAAATCAATGGCATTGAGTTCTTTCCAAGGAAAATACATGGTTTATAGTTAGGTGATTTGTGAGGAAATGTGGATTTGTAAGCTATTTGTGGGTTTGTTTGGTGAGTGATTGGAGGCAACCATGATTTAATGAGTTTCATAAAAATCTTGGATAGTCTAGCATTTCATGACGAGTTTAAACACATTGACATCAAATAAACCTTATTATTTATTTAGTAATCTAATGTTAATTCTCCCAATTTTAATCTTAGTAACTATCTCATTTATTCTAATTAAATATTTCCATATAAAACTAATAATTATTAATAGATCTTTATATTCATGTTCTTATATGCTTAATGGTAAAAAAATTCTCTATTTATTCATGGTGAAACACTCTTATTGTCATTAAGATAGCTTTCTCCTTGAAGATGGGTGAAGTATTTTCCCAAAACATCCAACTCCTCAACAACACTACACATTATTCTAGAAAAAGCTATTAGCATCAATATTTTTATTTTCACCAACAATATGAGAGTGGTTAAGAAAACCTTCCTAGTTAAAAAAATTAGCTAAGATAATGGTTTTCCACATTGGCTTGGGTCTAGGATGTGAAAGAATATCCTAATTTTTTTGGGAAATAAATTAAGTTTATGAGATAAAGTGTGTTTTAAGTGATGTCAAAGAAATAATAAACTACAATCATTGGATTATGATGGGTTGAGAACAAATCTTAGCCATTACACTTGGAGGCTAGTAGGAAGGTGAAGAGTCACACCCATTTGGCGTCTAAATTGGCACAAATCCAAAGGAGAGCTCATTATTTAATTATGTGAGAGACACAAGCGGCCAAGAGAAGAGGTCGAGCTAAGTCAAAGGTGAAGATAACAATAATCACACATTCCAAGGTAGTTGAGAATTAATTTCCAAGTAGAAGAATTGGCATGCAAATCGAGGAAGAGGTACTCTCTCAAGAGGAACGTTCGAAAACATTAAATTACACCATATAATGCATTTATTAGAGGCCATACATTCCATTTTTTCTATTGTTCATTCGTAGAAATTGAGGCATATTTATGTGTTGACTTGACATGCATTTCAAGTCAGGCATATTTGAGTTTTATTTTGGGTAAAAAATTGGAAGAACGGTTGCATTTAATGTTATATTAAGTCATATAACTGTATGGAATTATAGGAAGAGTTTGCTATCGAATTTTAGGGAATTTTAGGAGTATTTAGGGAAGAAAAAAAAATTTGACTGATTGATTGATTGAGATAAGTCGATAAATTTATTCAATTTAATTGTTGTAAATATTTTTTTTCCAGTTATAATAAAATTAATTTATCACTTGTAGTGGTTTTTCATTTGGTGTTTTTCTAAAGAATGTTTATTTAAAAATTATAAGTTCTATTTGTGAGTACTTTTTCATTTTATTACTCTAAAAAAGAGATATAGCATAGGTAACCACAAACCATTCTAGGCCAAAATCTAACATTTCTAGCCTTGAGAGGACTCTCTTTCTTAGGTTACATAAAAAATATGATTTCATGTTAGAAAATAAGATCAAATTTTTTTAATTTTTTAATTTTTTGTTGATAAAAAGAGAGATAGATTCTTTGGGCATGGAGTCATGTCAAATCAGTTTTTTTCCAATGAGATGATAGGAAAATAGAGGGTTTTTCCAGATGGGCAAGGTAGGAAGCTTTGGTGGTGGATTTAGATCAAATTTTTGTAAGAGGTGAAAGTAGAAAGAGTGAAATACAAAGACATTAGAGCAACAAACCATGGATAAATTCTAAAGTGTTTCTTTCAAGTGGAAAACATCAATAACTTGAAAATCTAAAAAAGAGCATCATTAAACATGAATTCTGAATCAATCATATAGTTTTTTTCCAAGAAAGAAGATTCACATTAAGTAGGTGTAAATACTTAAAATAACTCACAAGATCAAAGGAACACAAACCACCAAAATTTTGACACAAGAATCCATGAAAAGCACTTGTTATTTCATTCATTTACTAGTAAAGTGTTTTCCAAACAATACAAATGTCTTCTTCTCTCATCTCAACCAACAAAACCACTTACAATGTTTTTTCTACCTTTATACATCATAAAATATTTTATATCCTATCCTAGATGGTTTAATTCATTGAATAAAACAAACTTTAACTAGATACATTAAAAATTTCGTGCATATACTAAAAAATAAGAACCATTTTCTTACAACCAATCCTAGTTTAAAACAACACTAGCTTAGAATATTGACCTATGAACATTTTGAAACAACACTAGCTTAGAATATTGACCTATGAACATTAAAGACAATCCCTAAGATAACAATGTAGTCTACAAAAGTAACAGAATGGTCTAGAATCTAGCAAAAATTTTGAAAAAATCTGTTTTGGGTGTCCTAAGAGTTTTTGGTAGTGCTAAATCTATTTCCACTCTCAAAAATGGATTCCAAACACTGCAAGTACCTCATTTTTTGAATTTTACTGAACCGGATTCCTGCATACCGTCCAGGCCATTCTATTGCGTGTATAGACAACTTCCTAAAATAAGTTTCCACCTATTTACATAATCAAAACTACTACTAGAAATCAAAATTTTGAATTTTGTAACAAAATAGAGCCAACTAGAGGAGCATTAGGATATTTCGGAACAAACGAAGTGGCTTCCATGCTTTATATGGTTGGACCCACTCATATAATGGTGTTGTACCTCCTAAAAAAATTTCAAATCACCTGAAGGTATCCCTTTGATATGTTCCCCACATTCACAACCCACTATCCTTTTTCCCAACGCCTCCCAAAACTGAAAACATGGTGATCTTTTCCTTAATGTGAAAAGTTGGAAACATAAAAATGGATGTTGGAACCTTTATAGAACTCCCTTATAACAACAAAACTTTAACTTCACTATACCATAGTTATCAAATTTGTATATGAAAGGGCAACAAGCCCCTTGCTAACCTTTTTGCAAGTTTCATCAAAATTTTACCTTTTCTGATTTCTTGAGGGAAAACCAAAGTCTCAGAGTTGGGTGGAGGCTTCTTGCTGGATATTCACCTTTATACTAGCCTGTACAAGTAAATACAACTTACCTCTCTTCCTCTTCCTTCTAGATTTTTAATTTTAGTAAGCTTCTTCTTAGCCAACCTGATACTTATTTTTAGGACTAAGTTTTGTACATATAAAATTTTCACTTGCCTATGCAGAATAAAGTTGGTCAAATTGATGTTGAAGGGATGTTCGTGTGGCTTCCTTAATTCCTTATGCTCATAAAAAACCATACCGTGGAAAATCTCCTTTTATTGAATCTGCACCTTGGCAACAAATCTAGTCTTAGGTTTCCTTGAATACTGAACTGTGTCTTTCATCTCTTCAACATCAATTACCATTTTACCTTTTCCTTTGGAAATATGTTCCAAATTTTCCTTTGGTGGTTCTTCTCTTATAGGCTAGATAGCTTCTTGAGACACTTTATGGCTAAGCTCCCTATTCTCCAACTGTAAGCAAGCTATTGTCACATGGGCTTTGTCCAATTGATCTTCTAACTCCCAACTTTCTCATCTTTTTCATCCATTTCCACCACTCTTTTTGTGCTCTATGATTAAATAGCTTGAATAGGTTATTATGAAGGAACCATGAGTAATATATTGTTTGCATATATTGTTCTTGGCACCCTTACCACCCTTTCTATCTCAGGAAAAATTGTAGCTTCTTAGCACTTTTCTTACCATCCAATTTTCCTTTAGTCAAAGATGTCTTGACTGAGCTTGGTGCTATAGGTGAAGCTTATTCAACCATAACTGAAGGAGTGTCTTTGTTAGTATTTTGAATGTTTGAATATTGTGTTGCCAAACCTCAAGAAACCAAGAACTCTTTCAATGTTTTCTCCTTATTTTCAAGCTCCTTACTTTCCAAAAATGTAATTAATGCTAAATGAAATAAACTAGCCTCAACTTAACTTCTTTTTTTTCACTCTATCAGCTATCATACTTAGACTCCTAAATAGATAATAAGGAATATTCATAGTTTTCTTTCCAGTAAAATACATTAAGAGCCTCATGTGATAGAAATACACCTTACTAAATCTCCCCTCACATGTGAAGTGCCTTTTGATGACCTCCAACAATTTGACTTGAGAAAATACCTTTTGATGTGTTTTGGCTTGAGAAAATCCTTGAAAGAAACCAAATCAAAATCCACTCCTTTGAACCACTCTTATCAGCCTAAGGTAATTTGAGTGGCCTCAACTATTTATTAGGTTGGGGCCAGAAAATTGGGAATTCCCACCTTTTTTTCACACCATCAAAACCCCTAACAATTTCCTTTGTAAATTGCAAATGATATCTCTGAATTCTTTAATAGAATCTCATTCACCTTACTTGTTTAAAATCCATCCTAATGGTTGGATCTGCATTGATGTTTGTGATGTCATGTGGTTCAAAACATACAATGCCTCCTTTTTATTTTTCTTCATTTGGTGTTGACATAGTTTCACTTTTGCAGCAATGAGGTGGATAAGGTTATAAAAAAATTGTTTAGGAAATATTAGAAGTGTTCTAGTTTCCAAACCGTGTGACAATGTTTTAAGACACAATCCAACAATTACATCAAAACTTACAACTATTGACTTACTTAAGAAAAATCTATAGAACTCAGAAATTTGTAATTTCTTGGCAAGAAATTGGACTAGGAACAATCGAGACACATAGGGCCAGAAACACAACGCTGGGAAATTTGACTTTCAAAACACCTTTGGGCATAAATTTCGAGGGAAAAAATTTGTTACAATCTCTAGGCAAAGTAAAAAATTGCTTGCAAGGACTTTTACAGTGAAAAGAGGCAAGTTGGAAGTTGGAAAAATGTGATATGATCCACTGTGTGGATTTGCAATGGGTTGGGATGAAAATGCAACGTTAAATTAGGACAAAACATAGTGAATTGCAGAGATGCAAAGACAACAATTTTAACCTATTTTAAAGCTCTAAATGACTTATGCTATCTCCTAAATTCAACTTCAAAACTCTTTCAATACTGAAGGATGAGAATTAAGCTTAATTTTCACCTCTGAGGGAATTTTGATTGTTGACATGCCAGGAATTGCACACTATGTGGACTTGCAGAGCCCATGCCTCCCTTTAGTAGTGACCAAATCAAGTGAACTAAAGCCTTATATGAATATGGTGAAGAGAAAATCGTTGTGGATCGAATATAATAACTCTATTTAACATGAAAAATAGCCTAGAGCACGTAAGAAAGTGTTGATCATGATTTCGATCTATAATCATGAATGCCCATCCATTCGGAATTCAGAGCATATTTCCTGAGATCATGACCTGCTGTTGAAAATACACTTAAACTGGCTCTTCACAGCCTCCAATTCTGTGCTCAATCCCTTGTCATGTTTTTTTTTTTTTTTAATAATGTACATCTGATTTCCACATCTAAATTATTTATTACATTGATCTATAGACTCCCTTAAAATGAAAACTGACCTGTCATGATTTCAAATTTAATTCATAACTCCTTGTGACATTATATTTCAAACAATAGAAAAAATACTCTATTAACTATATGACAGTTTGACAAATTTAACCTATGGCACTCATGAAAAAAAAAATCTAATGCACTAACATGACCTCAAATGACATAGTAAAAGTAAGATGACCTATATCTCGAGACATAAGACACTAACACTATTAATGACTTTGTTGTCCATAATTTATTAATTTAAAGTTCATATTTTTATTATGTGTTGTTGTTCATAAAATCTAGAGATTTGTTGGTTGAGTTATATGCATCATTTCTAAGTAGTTATTATTGGAACAAATACCTATTTGTATAAAAAGTGTTTGAAAATATTCAAACTAGATATTTCAAAACCTTAGGTTAATTTATGTGTGTAGTTTCTCATAGGAAAGGACTCTATTGATATATCAACAAAACCATAACATTATGGAGTAGTTTTTCAAATCCAAAATGATAGTAGGCATGATAGAATGAGAGGAGGTAAGGCCATAACAAGAAGTGGAGTAGGAAATGCAAGAAAAAAGTTTGGTTATCATATAAAATAAGAAAAAATTGGTGAAAGAAGTATTGGACAGGACCTGCCCACCAAATTGCACACCATGGTTTTATCATTTTTCCACAAGATCCAAGATGACCTAAATATAATGGTAACAAACACATTTGAGTATGAATATTTCACTCATTTCACAAAATACCTTTCCCATTGCACTCAATTACAAGGCTTTGTATGTCCATGTGACCCAAGGGTTTCATGTTCAAACACAAGCCTTGCCAATTTTGGAACTGGTTTGATAAATATGTTTATTTTATTCATTTTTTATTTTAAATGAAACTATGTAAATAAAATAGAATTATAAATAAAATAAAAAAATAAATTAGACATGAGGGTATATGGAAAGTTATGGAAGGTGAAAACTAGCACCATTTTATACAAATATACCCTCTAAGCTAGATGAAATGGAATTTTGGATTTGAGACCATTAGAGCACATTGAAAGGGAAAGCTCGTAAAATTCTTTAAATATCAAGTTCCACTTTTACATTTCTGCTATTGGGTCTCTTGGATATATTATGTGATTGTGCACGGAATATTTCAGCATTAATATTCAAAAACCTTTGGGCTACCACATGCATTTTCCTTCACGCGTTGTTGAATTTTGTAAGACTATTCCTCCCTACTTTTTGATGGTACATTATTGATGTTTGGTTGTTGAACATTAATGAAATAATTTATTCACTAAAAACCTATATCTTCCTATTATTTTTTTTTTGTTTATTTTTAAATGTGTGAGGTTTGCTATTAGTTGTAAACTATTTTACAGTTAGTCACTAGTATGCCTTTATCTTCACATATAATAAATGAATATTTATACAATTCTCTTTTTAAGGTTCACATCCATTCAAAAATATTGTGTAATATTCTTTGTGTCATTTATATAAAGTATTTCCATAAATTTTCTCTTATTTATATCTTGACGACGCTCATTATTACAACAATAATTTTGTAACTCCTAAGGAATCTCAATCTTAACTATTAACCTAGGGTTCATATGAATTTAAGAGGGGTCAACACTATGTGTGTATCATGCAATTTTTTATGTCATTGATTTGATGCAACTAAAGGGTAACTAAGTTGTAAAAGACCACTTCTACTCTTTGTGTTACATGAAATACGAAAAAATTACAGAAAGGAAAAGAGAAACAAGTAAGTATACTCTCATTGCACAAGGAAAATAATTTTTTTTTAAGAAATTTGGGACAAGATTAAATATATTCTATTATGCATGTTAGACAAACTTTCCACTAAAAGAGAACATTCAAAAAATGAAACCTAATTTGTAAAAAGGAAAGCATTTTTCATACAACCACTAGGTTAAGGATTCTAGGGGGTCTCTCAACTTCTAAATTCCTTCCTTTGTATATTTTATTCATTTTAATGTGCTAAGGAAGGATGGACATGCTTTGGATGTAACTATGGAGGTGTTGTGATGAGTTTTATGGGCTACTACAAGAGTCCCTATTTTGCAACAGGAGACAGATCCAAGAGCTATATTATCTGTTATACCTTAGATTTGAGAGAGGAATAAGGTGAAGGGGGGTTAGATAAGGGTCAAGAAGTGTTTTCTAATCCTAGGTACCTTTCATGGATTAGTTCATGTAATAAATAGGCCAATCTAGAGTTTACTATAGCTTAACCAGATAGACATTCATGCACTAACATATTGTAGAAATGCGTGACAATAAGAAATGAGATAATGATCTAAGTAAAATAAGCTCAAAAAAAATTAATAACTATATCCAATGCCTTTTCTATAAATTAAACACTATTTTTTAATATTAAAGTAGAATTCATAAGTGGACTAATAAACTAACTAACTGCATGAAACAATATTAATAGCACAAACTGTGAGATGAAATTTTGAATGAAAAGAGTATTACTACATGAAATAAATTATTTCTAAATTCATCAAATAAAGTTGCATAAACAAATATGGAGGAAATCTCATTCATTAACCCATCAAAGACAATATTTTTAGAGGAAGGTTTTACAAAAAGGTATGTCTAAAATAATGTATGGAAAATAAGAATATAAATAGGTGGTTTGAGCACATGGGTTAGGCCTTAATCCAAGGAGACTTAGGTCCCTAGAGGAAAATCAATTTGGAAAGCATATATTTCTTCTCATTAATCAAGAAATGTGCTCATACATGAGATATTACAAAACATAAAATATCAGGAAAAAAGGTTTCATTATTGAAATAACTACAATCTCCAAAATTTTGAATCCATAATGGAATAATCAAGCCCCTTATTTATGCAAAAATGGTTGATGGGTAGAATACTTGAATAGAGGGTTGGTTCCCTCCAAAACCTACAGAATATAGGTTATGTTTCCTTGACGAGATTTCAACTACATGGAAGTGATAATGGCCTTGAGACAACCACATTTTAACCATCCTTCAACAGGGGACAAGCCTAATATTTTTCTCTCTCTTGGAATCCTATGAGATCTGCATAAAATATTCTAAATATGTTATACAATAAATTCGTTAGTTACACAATATATGAGAATCATCTCTAAACTTTCCTAAGAATATATTAAATTTGAGAAATATATTATTAAGTGTAGAAAGAAAGGTTAAATGTTCCTATCAAAGGTTATATGGGTGTTTTCTTGTATATGTTTTGGAGGCCCATCATATCCCTGACTAAAAATGTTATTCATTCTCTCAGAAACCTATTCATATTCCTTTTTCTACTGTTCTTCATTCATCTTCCTTCATCTTCCTGAAGGCCTACCTAGCATCCCATGTTGTTTGAGATATAGTAACCCATGTTGGATGGAACCCTCAATTTTACTCAATCTCTTTCCATTCCCTTGTCTCATCCTCTTGATTCCGATGCTGTTGATTGTGATGCTCTTGTAGGACCAAAATTAAGAGAAGACTAAACTTGAATACAATCTAGTGGAATCCAAGTCTCTGGATGATTCTCTTGTATAAATGGGTTTTGGATAATGCAGTCCTTAACCTTTCAGATAAATTATATTCTCTCATCCTTAAAACAAATGGAAGTATGTGTCATATCCTTTATCATGCATGCAAGCTCTCCTCACCCAATGTCATAAAGGTATCCTCAACATGGAGGATGGCCTATTCCCATATTTCCTTATATATTTATGCTAGATTAGGATCTTTTTGTATGAGCTTATGATTGGAAATGAGGATATTTGGGAATGTAATATTTGTACTAACCCATAGTGGTTCCTCTACTCTCTTGGATAATAATTTCTTCACTTCCTCTACTTTGATTTCTTCATGGTTTATCCATAAGGTCATGACCATCAATTATTCATCACCCAACTGAGAATTTGGGTCATATATGTTCATGTCAATCAATACAAAGTTATGCATGTATAATTCTACATTTTTTTCCT
This sequence comes from Pinus albicaulis, assembly GCA_034641835.2. Lineage (NCBI taxonomy): Eukaryota > Viridiplantae > Streptophyta > Pinopsida > Pinales > Pinaceae > Pinus > Pinus albicaulis. Next base: position 4,572,770 of record MU968420.1, on the reverse strand, counting down.
TTTTCAATGAGTTGTGATACATGCTATATGGGAAGGGAACTTAATTGTGCTTATGTTTTAATATAAAATAGACACCATTAATATTTTAAAAATAGAGAATAAGTCATTGACAAGTGCTAGAAATCTACATATTGGAAGGAGATATTGGGCATCGTGGAAATATGATTTTTTTTTTCCTGCAACAACTTTTTATTTTTTTACAATTGGGCCCTTAGTTTCTTGTTTCCTTTTGTAGAAAATATCTTCTATCAACTTCATGAAATATGCGGTTGGATATTTCTTCTCAAATCCCTTTAAGTTTCACCTCAATGATGCTAACATCATAAAGCCTTTTATGTTTTGCAATATGCATCCACATATTGGTTCTACCCCTTTCTACCTCCATTTGAAAGGATAGGACTAGTGTAAGTTGGATAGGAAACACCTTCCCCACCAGAATTGAAGATTAATCAGAACAGAGCTCTAGATAAGAATATTTTTTTGTAGCTATATAGCCTAATTTTTTGGCTCTATAGTTGTTGTAATTATTAATGCATAGGTGGTTGTAAACAAAAAAACCCTCTCTGGTCTTTCGAGACCCAAGGTAGGGGGAATGAAATGACCTGCAATTGTTCAAAGGTACATGCAAATAATCATGTTAATATAAGAATCGAAAAAAAAACAGAGGAGGATTAAATTCCAGTCCTTGTTATAGATCGAGTATATTTTTCAGTGTGAGTAGGGAAAGATCCTCTGTCAGCTCTCAGACGAGGACCTGCACATAGACGAGACAGGAAGTAACCTTTGCAGAATATCAAACCTTAATGATTTAAAACATCAAAATATAAGAGTATATAAAGTTATCATCCATCAATGATAAATATTATTCTCGCCATTTAACTAGCATATACAAAAGGAAGGTATCGATATCATAACTTAGAAAAAATAGGAGTAGATCTATGTTATCATATGTGAGAAGAATGATTAAAACCATGGGTTTTGAATCAAGTATTCCTTTATCTACATAGCTCCTCTCTCTCTCTCTTGATCAACTTCTTGACATCATAATAATGCACAAAATATTATCCTCATTACAATGGCCTAGCCTCCAATTTATAGATTATCAGAGGCTCAATCCTTTCCAATTTCTTCTTAAGTTCCATTGAGGCAAAATATAGATGTTTTATTTACTTATTGCTCTTTCCTCCTTTCTGTGCTCCTTGTTAGGATGAGAAATTTCCTTTAAAAAGTCTGAGGAAAATTTTTCTAGCATTTTGGAGCTAACATTGAGTGAAAAGTGGAGTGTTAGTGAGTCCATTGGCACTGGAATCTCCTAAAAATCTAGTAATGCCTCCCTTTATGAAAAATAAAGCATTAAACTAAGGATTAACACACCTTTCTGAGTCATAGGGAGCATTAGAATTCTATTCATCTATTTCTCGAGTGTGTTACCCTAGAAAATGGGCTTGTAACTTAGGGTTTTCTTCTACTCAAAGTGTTGTCATCTGAGCTTATGTGGAGTTAATTTTGTGAATAACAGATGCCCCATAAAGTGTGAGGTTAGAGAAGAAGACGATAGCCAAAATAATTTATAAAATATAGTTTAAGAGAGAGAGAATTGGATCCTCACAACCGTGGGAGACTTGAAAACAACAACATATGTCATAAATATTAGAACATCTCCTAAGTTAGGAATTCCCATGCTCAGTAGCTGAATTAGAGTGATTCCGAGAAGAGGTATGACTTTCATGCCCACCAATAGACATAATGTTGAATCTTTATCATAATATAATCAACCTGAAGAGCTGCCTCTGAAAACAATATACTCAAATTTGGAGAGGGAACAAGGCCGAGTGATGTAATATTGTACCCAAGGTCTTGGTCTCTACTTCTATGAGAAACATATTTCTGCACGTGAATAAATAGTTGAAGTCAAAAATTTGCAAAAATCATCTAATTACCAGTCAATAATGAAAATTTTTAATAGACGGGAGGATGGCCAACCATAATTATGATGTTCTCCAATATTCATAATCCAATTTATAAAGTGTGAATAAAGGGTGTTGGTATGGAACACGTAGAATCATTCAACTAGTAGAAAATGTAAAAACCCCCAATCAAATGTAGGGTAACCTACCGCTAAGGATTGAAAGTTCCAAGGTACACATATGTTTTTGAATCTTCTTATTAGATAAGATGCCAAATTTTATAGGAAGAGATATGTCAAAGGTAGGCAATGAGGTGTGCTACATCAATTAACGTGAAATAGGAAAAGAATGATTGTTTTGGAGATAGATTGGAACAATGGGATGAACATACTTAGGTAAATATAGGAATATGAGTGCATGGTTGTTACAGGAAGAAAAGAGTAGGAAAATACATTGAACAATAGAAGACACGACATTAGGATTAAAAATAAGCCTAGACTCAATAATAGGAAAGAGTGTTAGGATAGAAGGATGCAGGAACATCAGGGTATCAAGGCGAAACTCATAGGATAGTAAGGTTCAACGAGAAGATGAAGAAATAGGAAATTACTGAGGGGGTGCCATGTTAAAGGGAGTGACAAGAATATTTTTTCCATAATATCCTTCAGAATATCGATAGTGAAGTCACTGTCATGTACAATTTTTCCTAATCTGATTAAGTTGAACGAGTCATGAAAGGGAAAAATTGATGGTATTTTCATATTTAGAGAGTCTAAAAAGATCATAAATTAAACTCCTAGGAGTACCATTGTCATAGTTGATCTTCGGATGCAACAAAGAGCTAATAATATACCTGACATAATTCCTTTTCCATAAGTTTTTTCAGTTGAGTCTAGATAAAGAGAGTAACTATTAGGTCCCTATATTACTATTGTAGTACCTTATTGGTGTTAGTGTATCCCCGTTATTGTTATTTTTCTACCCCTCTAACCCCCATATTTGTGCCCTTACATTATTATTGTTAGGTCGGCTAGGATTATATTGTGACCTCGTGGACTCCTATATATAGAAGGAGTTTTTTTCATTTGTATCATACAAGAATTGTTCATTTACGTAATTTAAATGAGGTTTCCCCCTAGAAGTGGCTTATTTATAAGGTGTTGATCTCTCTTTTCTTCTATTTTGGGATTTGGTTTCATAACATTTGGAATAAGAGTTTTGGATTCTTGGGGTTTTCTACTCCAAACAGGTCATCGTGGAATTTTCGCTATAAATCTTTTTCTACGAAGGTTCAGAAGCTGAAATTATTATCTTGAAAAGGAGAATTCATGATGAAATTCATGTATAAATTTCAGATCTTGGTTCACAATAGTTTCGAAGATCGGATCTATGGAAGTTATGGTTGTTTCATGCTCCCAAATTTCATATCAAAGAGGTGATCGTGGGAAAATTGTCATAACTCTCTCTCTGAGAATCGGATTGGGATTATGTAAGAAGTGGCCAAAATAAAATACACTGTAGTTTCCTGTGTATCAATTTCAGAGTTGAAGGATGAAACAATGACATGTGGCACTTTGTACAAGTTTTCTCTACCAAACCAGTCCATAATTAGGCCATTGTTGGAGATTGGGCATAAATTTTCCTTGACACATCCAAAGTAGGTTGGACCTATGGCATTCGAAAGAAGATTCATAGGGCTACTATAGGACCTAATTTTAGATATTGAAGATACATAATCATAGATATAATTCAATTTCAATATAGAGCTCCTCAAAAGAAAGAAAATGGTGTGTATGTTTTTCAAATTGCATAAGTCTTGTTTGAAAAATTAGTTTGAAGTTATTCCAAGGGAATTTTGAAGCATAAATATCAGTATTGGGTTCTAAAATGTCCCCTAAAAATAATTCAACACCCATTAAACCCTCAGAATACTCTACTATAACTCATGAAGATGAAGAAGTGCAACTTAATATATCAAAATTACAAAAGCAAGTGCACCAAATTTCTCTCTCGCAAAGAGAAACAAAAAATGAAATGGATATTTTGAAGAAAGGCATGGAAGCTAAGATGGATGGTTTGAATAAGGGCATGGAATCTAATATGGATGGTTTGAAGAAAGGCATGGAAGCTACGATGGATGGTTTGAAGAATGGTATGGAAGAAAAATGGAAGGTTTGAAGGAAGGTTTGACTACGTTGATACAAGAAAGAAATCCTAATGGTGAAAAGGTAGTAGAGGAAACTCATGATGAGAGAAAAATAAATGTTAATCATGGTTTCATAAACTCGAATGTTGGATGGAAGACCTACAATATTCCAAATATCGATATGAGGAAGTTTGATGGCAAGGACCCCGTAACATGGATACTATAGATGGAGCAATATTTTGATCTCAATAATGTGAAAAATAGACAAAAGGTACGCATTGCAACTTTATATTTAGAAAAAAATACATTTATATGGTATTGAAGGCTTTGCTCCTATAAAAATATTGTCACTTGGTCAAATTTTATGGAGGAAATGATAACACATTATGAGGATACAAAGAGAAACACCTTCTTTAGCCAATTGATAAATCTCAAAGAAAAGGTTTTAGTGGTGGAGCACATTGAGGACTTCCAAAAATTGAATATAAGAGTGAATGATATTCTAGAGGAACACATGATTGATGTATTCATAGGGAATTTGAAGGATAACATCCAACATGAGTTTCTTGCTTGGGAACTTGATTAACTGGAGAAGGCATCTAGGTTGGCAAGAAACATTGAATGTAAAATGATGGTGACAAGGAAGCCTACCACCCATGTCTATAAAGATGGAAGTGTTGCTACTCCTAGACTTCCACAACCTACAAGGTTTACACCACAACAATAGGATGAAAAAAGAGCAAAAGGGATTTGCTACAGTTGTGATATAAAATACACTAAAGGTCATAAGTGTGTTGAGAAGAAATTATTTTACATAGATTATGAACAGTAGGAAGAAAATGAAGAATAAAATTCAAAGGAAGAGGATATACACCGGTAACCAACCCTAGAGAAAGAAGAAATGTGTCCGACCATATCATGTAATGCATTGGTTGGAATTACCACTCCTTAAACTCTCAAGATAGAAAGACAAATCAAGAAGAAAATGGTAATAGTGTTGATTGATTCGGGTAGTACCCATAATTTTACTCATTGTAAGGTAGCCAAGGAATTGAATTGCTTCCTATACGCAACCCCAGAATTTCAAGTGATGGTTGCAAATGGAGGAACTATAAATTTCTCTAGAAAATGCCATAATATCAAGCTAACTATGGTAAAATATGTTTAAATAGTCAAACTCTTTCCATTCCAATGGGAGGTATTGATGTTGTACTAGGAGTACAATGGTTACAATATTTGGGGGTGATAGCTTTTAATTTTCAAGAAATTTTCTTGAATTTTTTATTGGAAGGAAAGGAAGTCGAACTACAAGGTATCGTATGGAAGTTGGGAAAGATAATAAGATTTAATGTCATGAAAAATATTCTAAAGGAATAACAATAGGGCATAATTTCACAATTATGCTCACTAGAAGTTCCAACATCAAAATCATGTATTTCTCTAGATATCCAAAAATTCTTGGACAATCATTCCAAGGTGTTTGAAACTCCCAAAGGAATCCCACCTATTCCTGACCATGATCATGCTATTTATTTGATTCCAGGAAGTGTTCCTCCAAACATAAGCCCTTACAGAAATCCTTATGTCCAAAAGAGCGAAATTCAAAGTATGGTTGTAGAAATGTTAGAGGCTGGCATAATTCAACCTATTCAAAGTTCTTTCTGTGCTCTAGTAGTATTGGTGCACAAGAAGGATGGATCATGGCCCATGTGTCTATATTATAGGAATCTCAATAACCTCACTATTAAATATAAATTTCCCATTCTTATGATTGATGAATTATTGGATCAATTACATGGAACACTTTATTTTACAAAGTTGGATCTTCGTTCAAGATATCATCAACTTAGAATGAAGACTGAAGATATTCCGAAAAAAAGGGCATTTTGTACTCACGAGTGCCGTTATGAATTTTGGGTCATGCCTTTTGGCCTTATGAATGTGTTGGCAATATGATTCTTATGTATTAATATGTTTTCCTTGATGGCAAGTCTCTGGCAAATGATGGAGTATATGTCTTCTGAAGAAGCTCAGTAGTTTGTGCAAGGTCTATCAGAAGAAATGTGTAAAGTCCAAAAGAAGTTGGTTAATTTTCATATTGAATATTCTATCGCGGGTTAATATAGGTCGTTAGTCATCAGTATTTTTCACCTGTTGATGATGAATAGTTTTTAAAGCCAATTTTTCTAGCAGCTGATCTCCAATTTGTCAAATTTGCCAGCTAGAAAACACCCAAAAAAAAAATTTCCCTCCTACCTTTTAAAAATAGCCCATGATGAGATAAAAACTAATTTTCAAGCCCTGTCTAGTCTCAGTCATATAAACTTATTGATCATCTCCAAAGAGAATACTCCAAATATGTCCAAAAAGTCTCCACTAAGTTAGGCAGTGGCGCTTTAGGCAATCCTCCCTTGGAAAACTATCCTAAAGGCAAAAGAACCTTTGTCTCACATCAACTAGTCATAGATGACCTTCCCATTCTGCGAATAAAGCTTGATACACCCTTAAGTCACACCACTAACAAGCCTTGATGTCTCAGCAGTGCATATGCCACAAGTCAAACCGATATTAGGTAGATTTACAGTGTTTCAATGTCCTTTTCAAAAGTAGAAGTGTACCAGTGTTCCAGAAGACATTATTAAACTTAACATGAGTAGACAATTGCTTCTCATGTGGTTTTGAGCCTGGGATGCAAGTACTAGTGAGAGGTATTTCAATGAACTCCTGCAAACACAGTCAAAGGTTAGTGACTTATGAATAAAAAGTAATACTCTGCAGATGCTAGTCAAGTTGCTTTTGATCTCTAAAGATGCATAAAGGTATTTTAACAGCAGGATTACATTTCTCAGAGAAATGCCCCTCATGGCATACTGTCAATTTGTCACTTTTATTTGCTTAACTATGAATAGGCAGTGAAAGGAAAGATGACATTGTTTGAAAGCAGATGAAATGGCATCACTGTTTAAAACCTCCTCCAAACATGAGCAGAGGGTTGGGTCACTTATTGTAAAACCTCCTTCATTTAGGAAGCAGAGGGTTTGGCAATGTGATGAAGGTCTCCTTCATTTAATAAGCAGAGGGTTGATTGACTAAGAAAACCTCCTCCAAGCATGAATAGGTAGTGAAAGGAAAGATGACACTATTTGAAAGCAGATGAAATGGAATCACTGTGTAAAACCTCCTCCAAACATGAGCAGAGGGTTGGGTCACTTATTGTAAAACATCCTTCATTTAACAAGCAGAGGGTTTGGCAATGTGATAAAGGCCTCCTTCTTCTAATAAGCAGAAGGCCAGGAACAAAGGTATGGCCTCATTTAATGGCATAATGCTAACAATGTTGCAATTAGCCTTAAAAACTTGTATTACACCTTGTTCTCCAATAGATGAAAACCACTAACACAACAGTGGTGTTTCAAAGATTGATTATATGGTTTCACTAATTGAAAAGTAGAAGTTTAAGTGTAGTGGGAAACAATTGAAGGCTTATGAATAGAGATTTGGGTTAAACATAGGCCAAGGAGTGATTTTGATGTTCTAAGAAGCTTTGCTTTTCCTATCCATTAAGGTCTTTTTTCAAAAACTCATCAAAATTGACAAGAAGGTAGCTTAAGCCTTACTTCTGAAGGAAAATTTGCAAATAGACACATAGAGACAGTATGTGTAAGAAAGGATATGGCAAGTGTTTTAAATTCAGAGACAGCACTCAAAGAAAATGGAACATGCCACTATCACAAAAAAATGCATGTTCTCTATGAAAACATAAGGAAAATACCTTGCTGTTGCATATAATTATAGGAAAGGTTTTTAAAGGATTTCCTTTTTGATAAACAAGATGTTTGTCAAACCCAGGTGAATGCAACTAAGGTTCCCATAGTCAAAGAGAAATTTCATTTAAAGGGTGCATCTACAATCATTTAAATGGATTTGAGCAGGGTTTCCTCTAAAAAATAGATATGAATGAAGGAAACAAGCTTCCTCCCTCAATGAGAAACACTGGAAAATATTTTGGCTTTTAAAAAGTTTCCTTACTTCAAAAAAGGAAGTCATGACTGTGAGAGAAGTTGTTCACAACACTGTGTCATTAACTTGAGCAAAGATGAGTGTCTATTATGTTTTAAAAAAAGACATTTTCTTTATGTATGGTTACGACCGAAAATCCTTCTCAAAAGGCATCCAAAACCCTTGCAAATAGATACAAATGTTTGAGTTCATTTAAAAGGTGAAGAGACCATTGGCAAAGTCTCATTTTTCAAATTCAAAATGTATACAACGTTTCCCCAAGCTGCCCACTGGAGAAATGAGGGATTTCAAGCAAAATTCAAGTTTTTTGAAGGCTTAAAGCCTGCGCGGCGCACCTGGGAGTAAATTTACAAAGGGTTCAAACGATCGCGCAGTGAACCTGTGCACGCATTCACACACTTCCCGAAGGCCAACCCAACACCTGTCATTGTGCGATTTTATTCTCAGTAAACATGCCGCTCCTCTCTAAATGCCCAAAACATGTTCAAAAATGTCTTTGGAGCTGCTCAATCAATCGACTAAGGCCATAAGCATTGTTTCAAGGTATTCTCCATTGCTCCTTGCTAGTTTTTGAAAATCGTAAAGGAGTGACAGGGTTATTTTATCAAGGAAGAAACAGTGATTGGAGAGTGGAGTTCTTGGTAGAAAATCAAGGTTGTTTGTTACTGTGCTGCCAAAAATTGTTACAATAATAGATAGGGTGTGTTTGTATCGGTTTCAAAGGGCCTAAAACTGCCTTCAAGCAAAGTGATGAACCATATACAAATTTCCAGACAGAAATACACAGTGGTAAAGGTCTCCGATAAACTTGGAGAATGTCCTAAACAGTGTTAAAACCAGAGCAGGCTTTGCTTAAAACTCAAAAGGGAAAAAAATGGTCATAATCTGAATTCTTTGTCACTTTAAAAGTGTCCTCTCTACATGGTGAAAACGTGAAACCTTGTGCAGCCTCTATAAGTCCCAAAAGCAGAGTGTGTGAGAGGCTTTTCAAATCAACTGAGAGAATTTTTTCTACCTTTGTATAGAAGCCAGTGAACAGCAGAAGAGTTTTGTTTGGGGGAAGGATGTTTTATTTCTGTCAAAACATAGGAGATCCTTGTTCAAACAAGAAACCACAAACATCTCTTTTCAAAGACTTTGCCCAAACACAGTGATAAGATTGAGTTTGTTTCATTTGAAAAATACTTGTTGTTTGGCATAAAAGAGGACAAACAGTGATTTATAAGGAGGACAGGGGGTGTGCTTGAGAAGCCATTTCAAGGACCATTTGAGACAAATTGTTTTTGTCAGTCAGCAAAGAATATTAAAAAAAAAATGCCTCCCAGGTAAGACAGTAGAAGGGGCCTTCACAGGAGGTTTGAGCCTGTTTCAACTGAAGAGGTAAATTCTCATCCATCAGTCCTATTTAACTTTCATGAGGTTGGATGTCTAGAGTTTTTTCAAAGGGTGCAGGAGGTGAAAATATTTTCCCCTTTGACACATCTTTGTGCTTTGATATTTCAAGGGAAACACTTTCAAATGGCAGGCTTGGATTTCAAGTTCTCTCCAAGGTCTATTTCCAAGGCCACCAAAATCCCTTATGTCAAAGAGAAGTGGTCTAAACAAATCCACCTAGACATAGAATAGTAGAAACCTTTTCTGAAGCCTGAGCATAGAGATACATGTCCATCCATCTTTCCGTTCTCATATCTGTTGAACAGTTATGCCCCCCTCTTGAAAATAATCATGAAATACTTCACTTGCGAGGGAATATTCTCCCGAGTCTATGCCTACCATTTTTGGTTGCTCATGTATTTCACAAGAGCCAAATTGTTAAATCTCCATTTCTTCCTCCATAAAAGTATTGAGAAAATGGCCTTCATTGTTCAGAAAAAACCTCCTTCTCAGCAGTCAGCTTGCCTCTTCCATCATTCCCTCATCAAGGTTATCATTCTTCATCAGCCTGAGAAGAAGGAAATCTCTTGGGATAATTTCATTGCACATCTATATTTCACCACTGTTCCTTCATTCCATACATCTCTTTCACCTTCCACTCACCATCCTTCGCCTTCTTCAAGCAAGCCCATTCCCAAGAAGCTCAAATTTCCCATTGAACGAGAAAAATAGCATGATGAGGAAGAAGAGCATGAGCAAGGGGAGGAAGAGCAAGATGAACAACAGCATGATGAAACAGGGAAGCAAGGGGAAGAAAAGAACAATGAGGCAGAGCAGCAAGGGGAAGAATAACATGATAAACAACAGCATGATGAAGAGGAGGAACAACAAGGGGAAGAAGGGCATGATGAAGAAGAGCATGATGATGAGTAGCAAAATAAAGATGAACAACAGCAACATGATGATGAAGCAGGGCATCAAAGGGAATAAGGGAAACAAAGTGAAGAGCATCACAGTGATAATATGTAGCAAGAGGACAGTCCAAGCACTCATGAAGAAACTCAAAACAATGGCAAGGGTGATGAGGGAAGTACCAAGGGCAAAGATCCAATAGAGCATGTGCTAGCTGCCTCTCCTAGGCAAGGGGCCATGCTTTCTTCTCCAAATGTTACTAGGGCCCTCCGAAGCAAGGGGAAATTGCCCAAGCAGCCCATTGTCGAATTTCCAAAGAGGAGGAAGTCCAAGAAGGTCACCCAAAGCAAGGGAAAGGAGAAAGAAGAAAGCAGCCATGAAAAGGAGAGGGACTTCGACATAATTCAAATCCAAAGTGATGATAACAACAATGAGGCCTGAATCCTAGACACTCTCTTGATCAATAGAGAAAGCCAAATTGATGCTTTGAGGGAAGATCTACAGAGGGCTAGAAACTTCAATCACTTTTTGCAAATTCAAAATAGACAAATGAGTGTCCACATGGCGGTACATGAGACACGGGCCATAAAATACAAAAAAGAGGCCTCCAAGGCGCAAGTTAGATTGGAAGAACTCATGGGCGAGTTAAATGATAGCGAAGATGAAGATCAGCCCAGAAGAAAGAGGCTAAGAACCATGGGACTTAGAAAAGCCCTTGAGAAACAAAAGGAGGAAGAAGCTGCCCTTCTCCAATCTACTCCTCTCACTACATTGTTCACCCAAGAGATAGAGAACAATTGAGAAGCATGGCTTGAGAAGATAAATGATCACTTGGAAAAGAATTTGGAGAAGGCCAATAGAGATTTGGACCTTCAAAGGAGGATGACCGGGCACTACAAGAAGCTAAATCAGTTCGCTCAATGGAAATTGAAGGCCACACAGGAAAAACTCAAGGAAGCACAAAGGAGGCGCCCAACACCAAAATTGAAGAAAGACACCTCAAAGCTCCAAATTTTTGCCTCAGCTTCACAGCATGTTTCTAAAAGCCCATGAGGGCCATGCTCACCAAAAATGGGCGAAATTCAACAAGTTTTGGTTTTTTGTCATTTTTGGGTTTTTGCCTAAATATCATGGGCATCGCCATTTCTGTTTGGGGCATCCTCAAAGGATGAAAATGGTATCATTGTATGCCATAATTTCATGGGAATCTACTCAGTGATTTTCAGACCAATTGAATAAGATTTTCTCCCCCAAAATGGCGAAAAACACTCACTTTTTCCACACTCTGCCTCGTTTACCAGCAAGGTCTATTTTTTGATTATTACACACAGTTCAATTTTTGATGGACTTATAGTGATCATTTTTAGAAAATATACATTCATATCTTTCCAAAAAGCCATCACGGGCCTCGTTTCGACATCGGGAAGGCCTCCAAAAGTTTCCGGTAAGTCAGAGGACTTTCTGCTGATATATTTTTTAAGTATTTTTGTAAAAAATGAACCTTTCTAAAGTGACTTTTCCTCATGTGTGTTTAGCTATTTTTGGGCATGATTAGTTATGAAAAGTCAATATATTTTCCTTTTTTAGCATTTTTGAGATATTTTGTGCCCTGGGCTTTGCAAAGCCTCAAGGAAAAAATCAGATATTTTGGATAGGCCAATGAGATTGCAAGTTGAACTAGGAGGTTTTCTTCAATTTGGACTATATATTCCAAAGACTTTCATTGTAAACAAGGCTGAACTTTATGAATAGAAGAAATATATAGTTATACAAGCTTGGAAGAAACACTTGTCTCATGCATTGGATAGTTTCTTGAATGTTTTTGGATGATGAAAGAGGTCTGTTGTTGGATTCCTTGACTTGGTAAAATGGTATAGTGTCCCTCTATGTTATGCTTCTTAGCTTTCATTCATAATTCCATGTTCTTGCTTGCTATAAGACAATAGAGAGTAGATTTGAGACATGCCCTTGGAGGCACCTCAAGTTTCATGTTTCTTTATAGCTTCTATGTTTTCTTCCTTTTTAGTCATATCAAAGAATCCTTGATTGCTCTTCGATAACTGAAGAATATTGTTTGCTTGTTTCATTTATGGTTTTATGCATGTTAAGTATGATTCATGGTATGCCCTGCTTACTCATGGCTAGCTATAGCTCCACCTCTAAAACCTTTCTTTGATTTATTAGATTGTCATTTGTTGAACCAAAGAGGTCTTGTACTGATCTTGCCCTTTTCCTAAGACTATGCAATATTGCTTCAAAGTGCCCAATAGCTTGAAATACTATGCTTAGGTGTTCCTTCATAGTGGTTTAAGTTGTTTTTTTGTCTTAAATGTATTTCCCCAAAGTCTTATAGCCATTTCCTAAAGTTAGAGAGTCATATATCTCTATGCATGGCTTGAATGTTTATTTCTATGCATTGATCAGTTTATAGTTACATTTCTCATGATTAATGGTTTTCCCTACCATGTTTATATCAGCTATTAAACTATTTATGTTTGAAATCCTTTGTTCTTCACAAATTTAATGTCCATCCCACTCCATTTTACCCAAAGATCCATTTTACCTTGCTCAAATTAGACCTTCAAAAACCTTGTATCACCACCTGAAAGCTTTCTTAACCTTTTTTACCCCATAGCCTAGTTGACCTGACATCTTTTTACCTATCTTAGTCTTTGATCAGTTCATTGCTCACATACCTAAAAACCAAAACTAAAAACCTACTTCATAACTAGCCTAAAATCATAACACAATAAGAAAACAGACAGATATCCCTTACACAATTAGAGAGAGCCCTCTTTGAGTCCAGGAAGGCTAGGTCCTTGGGCTCCAAAGATTGGTTTGATGGTACACTGTCATTTGGCTTGCCAATTAGCCAAATCACGGGACCCTAACATAATGGCAATCGCGGTGGGATTCTGAATGATAAACAAACTTAGTTTCCCTAAACCTTTAGAGACCTTTGAAAATACTATCTTTTTGACTTATCCCACCGCTCTCTAACATAATGGTGATCACGATGGGACTAACTGAGTACATAACAATCTAGCAAACTCTTGTGGGTTCATTAATCTTTAAAAATTTAAACAGGCAAGCAGTCCATAGAAGCATTTAGAGTAAACACTTTTTGTTTTCACCACCCTAGAAAAGTGATGAATTAGGTTTAGAACACTCTAATAAACCATAGGCTGCACATAAAAACTCAAAAAACCCCAAAACATCCCTAGATTGGCTTTTCCCTTGTTATTGGTGGTGGACCATAGCTACATCCCTACAAAAGTAGCCAAGTTCCACCTGGCGACCCCACTAGCCTCCAGTAGGCCTTACTACTTTGATAAATTTTAGAATACTATCCGATCAGCCACCTGATCGCCACACTGACATAATGGCGATCACGGTGGGACTCTGAGTGATAAACAAACTTAGATTCCCTAAACATTCCAGCAGCCTTAAGAATACTATCTGTTTGACTTATCCCACTGCTCACTAACATAATGGCGATCATGGTGGGACTAACTGAGTACATAATAGTCTAGCAAACTCTTGTAGATTCATTAGTCTTTAAAAATTTAAATAGGCAAGCAGTCCATAGAATCATTTAGAGTAAACTCTTTTTGTTATAACCACCCTAGCAAAGTGATGAATTAGGTTTATAGCACTCTAATAAACCATAGGCTGCACATAAAAAACTCAAAAAAACCCCAAAACATTCCCATATTGGCTTTTCCCTAGTTATTGGTGGTGGACTTTTTGAAGCCTAGAAAATCTCTGCTTCAAACATTGGGGAAACCCACCCAGTCGGGACCTTAGGACAGCTCGTTATCCGTTTGGTATGGTGGCTCCGACTGGATTGAAAGGACCAGTTTCCTTATAACTAATGGGTTGGTGATGGGTTGATTTGGATGAGTGAAAATGGGACTAAATTGGCCAAAATAAAATTATCTAATTTAAACTAAATACTGATAAAGAAATTCTAAAACTAACCCTGGAAATCATATGTGAATACAACTTAAAATTATTCCAATTTAACAATAACCATAAAAATGTATTAAAGTTTAATTGAAATTGTGCAGTAACAAATAAAGATAACTCTGTTTAAGAAATTAAACAGAGTTATATTAGCATATTGCATTCATCATTGTATACCATGTATATACACTTTGTGAAAGATAACATCTCAATTATACTAAAAAATGATATATAAATAAATGTTGTGAAAAAAAAAATATATATAAATGATAGAAAATTTTAAAGCGAATATCATAAGAAAAAATAAATCAATAGTGAACAGATAGAAATACCTTATTCATCTTGAAAGCTTTAAAATGAAATCTGATACTCTAATACAGTAATTCTGATGCAAAATCAAATCCAAGGTACAAAAATGCAACACTTTAAAGAATAATTCTGCATAAAATCACCAGATGTGATCCTTTATAAAATATAAGAGCCAGTGGAGTACAAAAATGTAACTTCCAAGTCAAAAATAGTATAATTCAGGACCCTTGTCTAAATGCATGAGAAGGGTTTAAATACTACTAGCTAAATCTAAAAATAGTTTATTACAAAAATTAAGGATTCGGTTTAAATGACCGTCCTTTTCCTAGGCAAAAATACAGTAAAACTAAAACTAAATCTAAAAATAAAGACTATTAAGTAACTACTTATGAACTTGATCTTTAAACTTGCAGGCATATAGCATTGTTTTGAGAAGATTTGGTTGACCGACTTCAGATTTCAACTGTACTGAAAAGACAGAATCGGCAAGTGTAGGCGCAATATTCTCAGCATAATTAATGATGCAAGTAAGCACACTATGTCGACTGTGTGGTTTCACCAGGTATGTCCAGTAAGAATCCCAGTTTAATCTTGTCAACCCTTGGATTGATTTTGATTTTTCTTCTGCCTTTTGTCCCCATTCTATTTGCAATTGATGCGCCTGTGGAATATATCCTGAAACATTTTCTGAAATCAAATTTTCTTTGTGCAAACTCTCATTTACACAATCAGTAAGACTGCTTGCTGATGTAGCCACCGCCGCCGCTTTCAATCTTCGATTTATATATTCATATCATTGAAAAAGTGTTTTTTTATGGTTTTTATTAATAATTATAAGTACTCAAATTTTTTCCTTCTTCTATTTTTTTCCATACTAAATAATCATTGATCTTTTCATTAATCAAATCATAATCATTTCGTAAATCTACGACATGATTTGTGATTTTATCACTTTCTTGGAAAAAAGAATTCCATTGCAAGATTTTTTGGCATAAAACTTCCTCTTGTTGCAGCAGTTGACTGTTTAAAAAGATAGTTTCTGAAATAAATTCTGGAAGCTTAGGATCATCTTTGTGCTAGTCTTGGATAGTCTGTATTTGGGTTTCTTTATCAGCCAAGATTTTTTGATGTCCTATTTGCATTTCTTGAAGTTGTTGTTGTAACTTTTCAAGTTTCAATTGTGCTTCATTATTGGCCTGTACCTGTTGCAATTGCTGTTGCAGAACTTGTATCTGTTCTTCTTTTTCATTTAATAAGAGCTGTATCTCAAATGCTTTGTCAATAGTTGCGTATATAGTCTCAGAATTTGAGATAACTTACATGGGTATCAGCATATTCGTAGTAGGAGTTTCCACAAGACATCTAATTGTTCCCGCTTATACTAATCTTCTAATTTTCTTTTTCCTTTTATTTCTTTTCACTACTGCTTTATACTTCGGGCTGTAGAATACATCTAGAGGAGGAATATCCTCTACATTAAGTAAAATTTCAGACGAGGGAGTGATAGGTATGTGCTTAGTTTCTGTGACTGTGCCACTTATTCCTGTGCTCAAAACTTTTGTTGTCTGTACAGGGGTCTGTATATTCTGTCCTTCAACATTAAGCAATTGATTAAAGCTTTCCCATTCTTTTTCTAATTCAATTGTGACTGATTGTTGCTGTACATTGGTAGGAGGAGAATTTATCTGCTGAGAAGTCAAAATTTGTTGTTGTGAAAGATCTTTCGATTGAGCAGTATCTTTCACTGATTCTTCATTTTTATCTTGCTCTTCATTAGACTTATTAGAACATTCAGAAGTCTCTTTTTCAGATTTTGAATTAGACTTATCTATACTTGAACTGCCGTTGAGATTGACACTAGGAGTTGGTTCCCTTGCGGGTTCCAAGCTTAAATTTTCCAAAGGGATAGTGGTGAGTCTTGTTTCTCTGTAAAATTTAAATTCTTGAAATTGTTCTGGAGATATTTTCATCTGTGCTGAATGTAGAATTTATTTCAGTGTTGATTTTCCTAGGAATATATCATCGAAAGGATCTTCTTCTCCTGAAAATTCCCTTACCTTGATTATGGTGGTAAAATTTTTAGCAACATTATTTGGGTCAAATAACCTTCTCGAAAATTTGAACAGTTGTAAGCATGTAATATTGCTTACCTCTTTGAATGCATGACCAACATCAAAGAGTGAAAATGTTCCACAGGTTATGGGAAATTGTGGCCAAATTCCTTTCTTCTTATCTTTTAATTCCTTTGTCAAACCTCCTTGACCACAGGTTTGATAAGCAATCTCCTGAGCTACAAGTTTATCTAGAACATACAGGGGTAAAACATGGGGGGAAGCAGAACTTCCAAAAACCCTAACATAAGTGAACAACTCTTCTCCAAACCATCTTGCGACAGGGAGAATGTCGACTTTTGTTCCTTCGCGCCTGTGATTTTACGAGTTAAGTGAGAGTAATGACATGAGAAAGGTGATGAGATAGTTTTAAATGCAAAAGGCGGATGAAATATATTATTTTAACGTGAAACGACCTTTCAATCAAAACAAAATCCCATTTATCATTAATTGACAATCCATTCATTTAATCCAATCATTAAAGCGCAAAACGGATATTGATTTATGGAAGGATTTTCTTTGGACAACGCGCTTTTATGAATCTGCGACATTGCGATCTGCGATTTTCTGCACGATATCGCAATATCGCAATATCGAAAATCACAATTTTCTCAAAGCGTAACCATCGCAAAATCGCAAATATCGCAAAATCGCAAATCGCAAATATCGCAAAATCGCAAATCACAAATATCGCTAATCGCAAATCGCAAATCGCAAATATCGCAAATCGCAAATCGCAAATATCACATATAAAAAGTATTCGTTTAACATTTTTCTGCGATATGCGATTTGCGACCAGTATTTTAACGTATAGGCTTTTTGGGATCGTATTATCGCAATATCGCAAAGTCACAGTTTAAAAGATTCAGTTTTACAAAAGATATCTACCTTTTGCGATGGATGCGTTATTTTGCTCAAAGAAAGATTTTATTGTAATCTATCATAACTTAAGTGTTTCTTAAGGATTTTCTGAGGAATTTCCCTAAGTTATGATAGAAAGTTTTATTTGAAAAAGGGAAACAAATACTAATTGATTTTTTTGGATTTTTTAACTAAGGGTCCCCACTTAATTAGTATTATTACTAATATTAAATAAGAAGGGGGGTTGTTGCTGGCCACAAAAATTGGCGATTCACTGAAAGAAATAGTTATCTCTGAAAAAATAAAATGAACACTATATTTCTAGTAAGTAAAGATTTTTAAAGATAATGAAAACTATTTTAGGATAATTCAAATAACATCTAACTATGAAAAAGAAATAAAAATCATTCACAATTTCTTACTAATTCCTTAAGAATGAAAACACTTTTGGGTTATCTCAAGCTTTGATCGGTGTTAATAATGAAGTAAGTGGATTTATCCAAGTTTGGTTTTATAATATACTCTACTGTCATAGGTATTGCCTCCGCTGCCTACAAATGTTCATAGTCTCGACAGGGTTACCTTTAAACCATTAACCATTCATTGTCCCATCCAACTAAAATTATGACTTTTTAAAAGATAAATTCATAAGACATATTATATCATATTTTTGTCTTTTACTTATTTTTTATTTTTAAGAGCCATTGTTCTGGTTTGGTAGCCAGTAAATAACAATGCCATTCACTAGTTGTAATAAAATTGAACAAGCTGGCTCGTGATGAGACCCCTTGTCTTATATTTATAAGCCATTACCCTGTTTTGATATGCAGTATTGGTAATTTCAGTTTCATTACTTCTTATGAAAATGGTAAGTCAGCTCATAATGAGACCTCTTATCTCTTAAATTTTTATATAATTTCTTAGAATTACATTCTAAAAAATCACAACTTAAATGGATGGGGTGAAATATTTTTATCCTTAAGAATCAATGGATGACAATTTTCAGAGTTTCTTGAGTACCAAGACTTTGAAAAATATTTACTTTTATAGATAACCTTTCTCTGCTTAATAAACTTATAATGATTTACATTCTCCTCAAGTTTTCAAAAGATCATGCAAATGATTGGAATAATCTTTCAAAGTTTAATATCTTATTTTAAACTATTCAAAAACTGTGATCATCTCTTTAAAAATTATTATTTACACAAAATAAATATTTATAATATTTTTCCTAAGAAATTTTCTTATAGTAAACAGTCAATTAGAGACTTATTAACAACTTTTATTTGCAAAAACAATTAAAAACTTTGCAGAAAGGAATATGTACAATTAAGAAGGGGTTACCTTCTTATGAAAAGAATTTCTTTAAGACAAGCCCATTTACAGGAAGATATTCTCTCTTTCCTATTAAATCTTGGAGTATGAATGTATTTGAGCCTATCTTTTCAGTAATCTAAAATGGTCCAAGCCACATTTTTTGAAACTTTGTATGCTTACCTTTTTCTTCATGTGCTTTATCCCACTTCAGAACAAGATCACCAATTGACAAAATCTTTGAGCCAGTAGAACTTGCATCAAAAGAATATTTTACAAGTTGTTGATGTTTTTCATGAATAATTTTTTCTTTATTTCTATCTTCTTCTAATTTAAGGATTTGATCATATCTCAATTGAATGGATGAAGAAGGATTTTCTTCAATAAATTGCACTAGGGCTAATGATGGAATAGCTAAATTTGATGGTATCACAGCTTCTTTTCCATAAACTAAATTGAAAGGTGAAGTTACTATTGAAGCTTTTTCAGTAATACGATTAGCCCATAGTGCAAATATTAAAGACTTGTGCCAATTCTTTTGATTTTGATCAATGGTCCTTTTAATGATTTTGATAAGATTTTTGTTAGTGGATTCAGCCAAACCATTACCTTGTGGATAATAATTTGCTGAATATTTCAATTTAAAACCTCTCTTGATTGCAAATTCTATTATACTATTTCCGGAAAAGTAAGATGCATTATCAAAGACAAGA
Source organism: Pinus albicaulis (assembly GCA_034641835.2). Classification (NCBI taxonomy): domain Eukaryota; kingdom Viridiplantae; phylum Streptophyta; class Pinopsida; order Pinales; family Pinaceae; genus Pinus; species Pinus albicaulis. Next base: position 4,553,137 of record MU968420.1, on the reverse strand, counting down.
GTGTTAGGTACACCAAACCTGGTTATGATGAATTGATCTATGAAATCAATAATTGCATCAGAATTGGCTACCTTCAACGGGATTTCTTCTACCCATTTTGTGAAATAGTATGTTGCTGTAAGGATGTATTTGTGCTGTTTGGAAGAATGAGGTATGATCTCACCAATAATTTCAAGTCCCCATTGTTCAAATGGTTGCTCAATACTCACTGGTTGCAAAGGAAAAGCTGGTTTCCTTTGTCTTCCACTTGTAGTTTGACAAATTCTGCACTTCCTTACGTAATCATCCGTATATTTAAAAAGGGTAGGCCAGTAATAACCAGCGCGAATTATTTTGTGAACTGTGGTATCACCTCCAAAATGACCTCCTGCTAGTCCATCATGCAATTCCTACAACACCTTTTCAGCTTCAGTCTTTTCAAGACATCTTAATAGGATTGAATCATAATTCTTTCTGAATAACACATTATCAATGATCTCATATTTAATAGCCTTTAATCTTAAAGCACGTTTGCTCTTATAGCTGAGATTAGAAGGAGCATACCCATTTTTCAAGTAATAGATGAGATCAGCATACTGAGATTCAGAGTCTGTAACACTTATCTGACTTACTTGAATATCTTTATTTGAATCTTGATTTTCTAGTATGTTATGAGCTCCTGCCAATAATCTGCAAAAACCTTGTCCTCTAACAATCTTAGCTGGTTTAATATCAATATCATATTCTTGCAAAGCTGTTACCCAGTTAGCTCTCTTTTCTCCTACTTCTTTTTGAATTAATAATTGCCTCATTGCAGAGAATGGGACAATGATTTTTGTATGTGTTTTCAAGAAAAAAGGTCTGAAATGTTTGATTGATTTAAACACAGCAAAGGCTTGTTTTTCAACATCGGAATAATTTAGCTCAGCTCCTTGCAGGTTGGAGCTAAAGAAAGAAATTGGTGCCTCAATTTTCTGATCATTGAGCTGTGTTAAAACCGCAGCATAGGATGTTTTGGTGGCCAAAGTATACAAAGTAAAATCTTTAGAAAAATCCGGGGTATTCAATGCTGGTGCATTAATAATCGCTTGTTTGATTGCCTCAAAGGCTTATTTCTCTTTATGCCCCCATTTGAATACTGAATTCTTCTTGATCATATTTTGCATAGGTAAAACAATTTGAGAGAAATCAGGAATGAATCTTTTTACAAAACTAATTTGCCCAAGAAATGATTGCATGGATTTTTTGTTATGAGGTAAAGAAATATCAGATATTTCTTTTACTCTATCTGGATCAATATATATACCATATTTTGACACAACAAATCCTAAGAGTTTTCCTTCATCCAAAGCAAAGAAATATTTCTTTGGATTTAAGGAAATACTAAACCTTCTACATCTTTCAAATATTTGCTTTAGATCATAGAGATGATTGGCTCTCTTTTTTGAAAATACTGTTATGTCATCAAGATAAAAAACAACTGATCTATTGATCTGACCTTTAAATGCTATGTCCATGGCTCTTCGGAAAGCTTCTCCAGCATTTATTAGACCAAAAAGCATTTTTTGACAAGCGTAGGTTCCCCATTTTGTTCTGCAAGTTGTTTTCAATATGTCATCTGGATGAACTAAAACTTGATTATAGCCTGAAAATCCATCAAGAAAGGACATGAGTTTAAAACCAACTACCTTTTGAAGTATCTGTTCCATGGTTGGAAATGGGAAATTGTCTTTTAAACATGCCTTGTTTAAATTTCTAAAATCAATACAGATTCTTATATCACCATTTTTCTTCCTTACAGGTACCATATTGGAAACCCAATTGGAATGCCTTACAGGAAAAATGATTTTGGCTTTTAAAAGTTTATTAAGTTCTGATTTGATTTGACTTTCGAGATTTGGATGAATCTTTCTTAACTTCTATTGAACAGGTTTAAAATTAGGAAGCATTGGAATTGTGTGTTGAATAACCGAAGTATCATATGTTTTTAAATCATCATAATTCCAAGCAAAAACATTTTTATATTTGTTCAGAAGTTTAATGAAAGCATTCCTTTCCTCTGGAGTTAAATTGAGTCCTAAATTAACATTTTGAGGATTAGAGTCAGAGCCAAGATTTACTAATTCAAACTTCAAAGTGGAACTTTGAAGTTTAGCATTAGTGACTTTCTTGAATCTGTCTTTAATATCATATAAGTCCTCTAATTTAACAACAGATTTCATAATGGGATTTTCATTACCTTTTGAGGCAATTTGTAAATCATGATCATCCTCATCAATAATTTGTTCATCATATGATTTCTCTGAAGTCATGAAATTTAAAATATCTTGATCATGGTAAAATACTCTCCAATTTGTGATATTATCTGGAACAGATGGGCGAAAAATCAATTCTACTGAAAATCTATCAAGACTGCAATCTTCAGTAGGAAGGAGTTTGGATGCAACATTAGCTAACAAATCAGCTGATGTATTTTGATTCCTAGGAATAGAAGAAATATTGAATGCTAAAAAATGAGTGGTAAGATCTTGCACTAGGGTTTGATAGTGTTTAAGATGTCTTGAAAGGCAATGGATAGTATTCCTAACTTGTTTTATGACAATTTCGGAATCACCAAAGACTTTCAAGTATTTAACATCTAACCCTATAGCTTTATAAAGTCCTTGAATCAAGGCTTCATATTCTGCAGTATTGTTTGTACACTCAAATTCTAACCTACATGATAGCATGGTTTTTTCTCCATCTGGATCAATTAAGATGCATCTTGCTCCAGCTCCATCACTAGATTTTGATCCATCAAAATATAATGACCAAAATAAAGATTTATCTATTGGCTTATCTACAATTATATCAGAAATATTTATAATTCTGGAAGAATCAGATTGTGAAAAATTTTATATTTGAGAAACAAAATTATTTACAGAAAAAGGTGATTGAGGTGCTTTGAAGTTTCCAAAAAATGACTCGGCAAAATAACCTCGAAGAATATTGTTGTTGAATGCCACAGGCTCATTAGATTGTTCAAATTCAGTGACAGTGTGCATCATATGTTTTTCTCGTTCAACTTTGATTTGATTTGGTTTCCCTTTGTAGGGAAGCCACATATGTGAATAATCAGTTGTGATATAAGCATTAAGTTTTGTAGACCAGTCCCTGCTTAAGACTAATCCATAGAATTCAGGAATATATGCAATCAAAATGTCAATTGTTTGGACAATCCTAGGATCGGAAGCTAGTCTGATAGTAACTGAATTGATTTCTCCTATAACTTGAACTTTAGAGCGATCTAATTGAACAATATGGACTGCCGATTTCTATGGTTCAATATTCAATTTGGCACAAACAGAAGTAGGCATTATATTAGAGGATGCTCTAGAATCGATTAAACAATTATGCAGATTGTTATTGTACATTTCATAATTCAAAAGAAAAGGAGGAGTCTGAGAATTTGATTTTTCTCCAATGAGCACAGTATCAGTAGCATCTACTTTTTCTGGTGGCTTACCAGTTCCTTTAGCTGCTTTTGCAACCACACCACTTGGTAAAGGAGCGATTGGTGTAGCATTTAATTCTTTTAATAGAAACTTCTGCTGGTGTTTTAGTTTGCTGAGTTCATGTAAGGAAATGTTGGCTTTAATCTTTTTCATGTCTTCAAAAATGTTATAATCCATAGGATCTGACACCACTAAAGTCTTTTTTGTCGATGTAGGAGGATTAGAAGAAGATGGCTGATTTTGAGTAGGTAACGGAGAATTTTTCTTTTTAGGAGATTTGTCTTTGGTATTTGGAATTGTAATTTTATTTTTAGGAACTGTTTGTACAGGTTCTGATGTATATTTACTCCTGGTACTTATGGGCATAGCTTCTTGTTCTACCTCACTATCAGAATTAGGGAGAATAAAATCCCACATTCCATGCAATTCAGCTATTTCTTCATTCTCATCTTCCTCCTCTGATACTGGAGGAGTATCTTCTTCTTCCTCCTCTTCTGATTCTGCATTAGAGATTGAATTGGGAGGTTTAGATTCAAGTTTATTTCTTTTGAAATTTCGGAATGGTTTTTTGGTAGAAGTTTCAGCTACTTTTTTTTTATTTCAACCATTTCATTTGACATGGTTTTAAGAACTTTCTGTAAACCTTCCATGTCGTATGGGTCTTTGGCCTTTTTCCTCGAATCATCTTTGAATCTGACCTTCTTATATTTCTTTTCCTCAATAGCATTTTTCTTTTCTAGAGAACTAATTCGTTTTTCTACTACAATAGCTTCTTTCATATTTTCGGCTAAAGTAGGTTTTGCAGCTCTATCTACAAAAAATTTTATGTTTGAGGGTAAAGCAGTTATGTACCATTCACTTCTGACCTGTTCACTAGGCCTTGAATCTGTGTGGATTTTTTTTAAGAGTTTTTTGAATCTAGCATTGAAATCTTTAATGGGTTCCTTGGGTTCTGTCTTCAAATTTGAGAGATCGTTGATTAAAGTAGCTATTGATCTGTCATCTCCAAATTTGGTTAAAAAATGATCTACAAAAGTGGCCCAACTTGTTATGGATCCTGAAGGTAATGAAAAGTACCAGGATCCTGCTGCCCCCTAAATAGTATAAGGGAATAGTCTGACTACAACATCTTCTTCTACGACTCCATTCAAATTTACAGCCAGCATAAAGTTATTAATGTGTTCTTCAGCTTGAATTTTAAGCTCTGGACTGAACTTTGGAAGCCATTTTCCAGGATTGTCAGGTAAATCATGTAAAGGTGTAGGCATGTTGACAGCCCCTCGAGTAGCCCATGGTCTAGCCATTATTGTAACAACTGTTGGAGAAGTAGTAGAGACTGGTGGTGTCTGAATAGAGGTTGTTGGAATAGATGATGTTGAGATTGATGACGATTGAGCAGATAATGCTTGAGTACATGATGTGGAAACAACTACACTTTGTTGAGTTGGGGTTTTGGAAACATGCGATTGAATATGAGATGAAGAACTTATATCACTTAATCAGAATCAGTAAGTGATATAAGTTCTTCATCTCATATTCAATCACTCGTTTCCAAAACCCCATCTCAACAAAGTGCAGTTGTTCCCACATAATCTACTCAAGCGTTATTTGCTCAATCATCATCAATCTCAACATCATCTATTCCAACAACCTCTATTCAGACACCACTAGTCTCTACTACTTCTCCAAAAGTTGTTAATGTGTTAACTGTGGCGTACGACATGCCACCTTATTTTGATTTACGACAATAGGTGAATGGCTCAAGGGTCGATCGAGCCAATGTCCAGATTTGAAAGTATATTAATGTATGTTTAGTATGCGTGAATGGTCGTAGAGAGATATTTGATCAGACTATTCCCTTATACTCTTCAAGGGGCAGCAGGATCCTGGTACTTTTCATTACCTTCAGGATCCATAACAAGTTGGGATATTTTTGCAGATCATTTTTAAACCAAATTTGGAGATGGCAGATCAATAGCTACTTTAATCAATGATCTCTCAAATTTGAAGACAGAACCCAAGGAGCCCATTAAAGATTTCAACGCTAGATTCAACAAACTTTTGAACAAAATTTGCAGTTCAGGCCTAGTTGCAGTTCGAGAAATTGAATGGTTATAGCGCTTGCCCTCAGTATAGCAATTTTAGATAGAGTTGCAAAACCCTACTTTGCGAAAATATGAAGAACTATTCATTAGAAAAACAAATTATGCTCAGAAAAAATGCTATTGAGAAGGAAATACGAGAGGTGGAAACTTCAAAGAAATGATTCGGCGAAAAAAAAAGCCAAAAACCATAAGACATGGAAGGTTTCTGAGAATTTCTTAAAACCATGTCGTAAATAGTTGAAATAAACAAGTAAAATTTGAAACTTCTACCAAAAAACCATTCCGAAATTTCAAAAGAAATCAAACTGAAACTAAACCTCCCAATTCAATCTCTAATGCAGAATCAGAAGAGGAAGAAGAAGAAGATACATCTCTAGTATCAGATGAAGAAGAAGAGAATGAAGAAATAACTGAATTGCATGGAATGTGGGATTTTATTCTCCCTAATTCTGATAGTGAGGTAGATCAAGAAGCCATGCCTATAAGTACTAGGAGTAAATCTACATCGGAGATTTTTAATACAAACGGCCCTAAAAAGTACAATAAATGCAAGATAAATCCCACACGAAAACTATAAGATTACCTACTCTAAATCAGCCATCTTCTTCTAATCCTCCTTCATCGACCACAAAGACTTTAGTGGTGTCAAATCCTATGGAGTATAACATTGTTGAAGACATAAAAAATATTAAAGCCAACATTTCCTTACATGAACTCAGCAAACTAAAACACCAGCAGAAGTTGCTATTGAAAGAATTAAACGCTATATCCGCTCCTTTTAGTGGTATAATAATTCTAAAAGCGGCTAAAGGAAGCGAGTAAACCCTTTGAAGAAAAAATTAGATCTTCTAGCGTCACTTGTGCTTTCATTGGAAAAAATCAAATTCTCGGACTCCTCCTTTTCTTTGACTTATGAAATGTGCGATAAATGCGCATAATTTTTTGTCGATTCTGAGCATCCTCTAATATAATGCCTACTTGTTTGTGCCAAATTAGATATTGAACCGCGAAAGCTCGGCCGGTCCACATATTGATTCAATTAGATAAATCACAAAGTTCAAGTTATAGGAGAAATCGAACCGATTACTATGGTTTAACTACGATCTAAATTGTCAAAAATTGATATTCCTATTGCATATATTCTCGAGATTGAGATTAGTCTTGTCGAGACTTATTACAAAACTTAATGGTTATATCTCAACTGATTATTCACATATGTGGCTTCCCTACAAAGAGAAACCAAATCAAATCAAAATTGAACGAGAAAAACATATGACGCACACTGTCACTGAATTCGAACAACCTAATGAGCCTGTGGCATTCAACAACAATATTCTTGGAGGCTATTCTGCTGAATCATTTCTGGGAAACTTCGAAGCACCTCAATCACCTTTTTCTGTAAATACTTTTGTTTCTCAAATAGAAAATTTTTCACAATCTGATCCTTCCAGAATTGTAAATATTTCTAATGTAATTATAGATAAGCCAATAGATAAATCTTTATTTTGGTCTTTATATTTTGATGGATCAAAGTCTAGTGATGGAGCTAGAGCCGGATGCATCTTAATTGATCCAGATGGTGAGAAAACTATGTTGTCATGTAGGTTAGAATTTGAGTGTACTAACAATACCGCAGAATATGAAGCCTTGGTTCAAGGACTTTATAAAGCTATAGGGTTAGATGTTAAATACTTGAAAGTCTTTGGTGATTCCGAAATTGTCATAAAACAAGTTAGGAATACTATCCATTGCCTTTCAGGACATCTTAAACACTATCAAACCCTAGTGCAAGATCTTACTACTCACTTTTTAGCATTCAATATTTCTCCTATTCCTAGGAATCAAAATGCATCAGCTGATTTGTTAGCAAATGTTGCATCCAAACTCCTTCCTGCTGAAGATTGCAGTCCTGATAGGTTTTCTGTAGAATTGATTTTTTGTCCATCTGTCCCAGATAATGTCACAAATTGGAGAGTTTTCTATCACGATCAAGATATTTTAAATTTCATGACTTCATAGAAATCATATGATGAGCAAATTATTGATGAGAATGATCATGATTTACAAATTGCTTCAAAAGGTAATGAAAATCTCATTCCAAAATATGTTGTTAAATTAGAGGATTTATATGATATTAAAGACAGATTCAAGAAAGTCACTAATGCTAAACTTCAAAGTTCCACTTTGAAGTTTGAATTAGTAAATCTTGGCTCTGACTCTAATCCTCAAAATGTTAATTTAGGACTCAATTTAACTCCAGAGGAAAGAAATGCTTTCATTAAACTTCTGAAGAAATATAAAAAAAAAATTGCTTGGAATTATGATGATTTAAAAACGTATGATACTTCTGTTATTCAACACACAATTCCAATGCTTCCTGATATTAAACCTGTTCAACAGAAGTTAAGAAAGATTCATCCAAATCTCGAAGGTCAAATCAAATCAGAACTTAATAAAATTTTAAAAGCCAAAATCATTTTTCCTGTAAGGCACTCCAATTGGGTTTCCAATATGGTACCTGTAAGGAAGAAGAATGGTGATATAAGAATCTGTATTGATTTTAGAAATTTAAACAATGCATGTTTAAAAGACAATTTCCCATTGCCAACCATGGAACAGATACTTCAAAAGGTAGCTGGTTCTGAACTCATGTCCTTTCTTGATGGATTTTCAGGCTATAATCAAGTTTTAGTTCATCCAGATGACAGATTTAAAACAACTTTCAGAACAAAATGGGGAACCTACGCTTATCAAAAAATTCCTTTTGGTCTAATAAATGCTAGAGAAACTTTCCAAAGAGCCATGTACATAGCATTTAAAGGTCTGATCAATAGATCAATTGTTGTTTATCTTGATGACATAACAGTATTTTCAAAAAAGAGAGCCAATCATCTACATGATCTAAAGCAAATATTTGAAAGATGTAGAAGATTTGGTATTTCCTTAAATCCAAAGAAATCTTTCTTTGCTTTGGATGAAGGAAAACTTTTAGGATTTGTTGTGTCAAAAGATGGTATATACATTGATCCAGATAGAGTAAAAGAAATTTCTGATATTTCTTTACCTCATAACAAAAAATCCATGCAATCATTTCTTAGACAGATCAATTTTGTAAAAAGATTCATTCCTGATTTTTCTTTAATTGTTTTACCTATGCAAAATATGATCAAGAAGAATTCAGTATTCAAATGGGGGCATAAAGAGAAAGAAGCCTTTGAGGCAATCAAACAGGCAATCATTAATGCACCAGCATTGAGTACCCCGAATTTTTCTAAAGATTTTATTTTGTATACCTTAGCCACAGAGACATCCTATGCAGCTGTTTTAACACAGCTCAATGACCAGAAAATTGAAGCACCAATTTATTTCTTTAGCTCAAATCTGCAAGGGGCTGAACTGAATTATTCCGATGTTGAAAAACAAACCTTTGCTGTGTTCAAATCAATCAAGAATTTCAGACCTTTTCTCTTAAAAACTCATACAAAAATCATTGTCCCATTCTCTGCAGTGAGACAATTATTAATTCAGAGAGAAGTAGGAGAAAAACGAGCTAACTGGGTAACAGCTTTGCAAGAATATGATGTTGATATTAAACCAGCTAAGATTGTTAGAGGACAAGGTTTTTGCAGACTATTGGCAGGAGCTCATAACATACCAGAAAATCAAGATTCAAAACAAGATATTCAAGTAAGTCAGATAAGTGTTACAGATTTTAAATCTCAGTATGTTGATCTCATCTATTACTTGAAAAATGGGTATGCTCCTTCTAATCTCAGCTATAAGATAAAACGTGCTTTAAGGTTAAAGGCTATTAAATATGAGATCATTGATAATGTGTTATTCAGAAAAAATTATGATTCAATCTTATTAAGATGTCTTGAAAAGACTGAAGTTGAAAAGGTTTTGCAGGAATTGCATGATGGACCAGCAGGAGGTCATTTTGGAGGTGATACCACAACTCACAAAATAATTCGTGCTGGTTATTACTGGCCTACCCTTTTTAAAGATATGCATGATTACGTAAGGAAGTGCAGAATTTGTCAAACTGCAAGTGGAAGACAAAGGAAACCAGCTTTTCCTTTGCAACTAGTGAGTATTGAGCAACCATTCGAACAATGGGGGCTTGACATTATTGGTGAGATAGTACCTCATTCTTCCAAACAACACAAGTACATCCTTACTGCAACTGATTACTTTAAAAAATGGGTAGAAGCAATTCCGTTGAAGGTAGCCAATTCTGATGCAATTATTGATTTCATAGATCAATTCATCATAACCAGGTTTGGTGTACCTAACGCTCTAGTCTTTGATAATGCATCTTACTTCTCTGGAAATAGTTTAATAGAATTTGCAGTCAAAAGAGGTTTTAAATTGAAATATTCAACAAATTATTATCCACAAGGTAATGGTTTGGCTGAATCCACTAACAAAAATCTTATCAAAATCATTAAAAGGACCATTGATCAAAATCAAAAGAATTGGCACAAGTCTTTAATCTTTGCACTATGGGCTAATCGTATTACTGAAAAATCTTCAATAGGAACTTCACCTTTCAATTTAGTTTATGGAAAAGAAGCTGTGATACCATCAAATTTAGCTCTTCCATCATTAGCCCTAGTGCAATTTATTGAAGAAAATCCTTCTTCATCCATTCAATTGAGATATGATCAAATCCTTAAATTAGAAGAAGATAGGAATAAAGCAAAAACTACTCATGAAAAACATCAACAGCTTATAAAATCTTCTTTTGATGCAAGTTCTACCGGCTCAAAAATTTTGTCAATTGGTGATCTTGTTCTGAAATGGGATAAAGCACACGAAGAAAAAGGTAAACATACCAAATTTTAGAAAATGTGGCTTGGACCATTTCAGATCGTTGAGAAGATAGGCTCAAATACATTCATACTCCAAGATCTAACAGGTAAGAGAGAATCTCTTCCTGTAAATGGGCTTATCTTGAAGAAATTCTTTTCATAAGGAGGTAACCCCTTCTTAACTGTACATATTCCTTTCTGCAGAATTTTGATTGTTTTTTGCAAATAAAGGTTGTTTATGAGTCTCTGATTGACTGTTTACTATTTAAGAAAATTTCTTCGGAAGAATATTCTAAATATTTATTTTGTGTAAATAAGAATTTTTAAAGTAATGATAACAGTTTTTGGATAGTTTAAAATAAGATGTTAAACCTTGAAAGATTATTCCAATCATTTGCATGATATTTTGAAAACTTGAGAAGAATGTAAATCATCATAAGTTTATTAAGCAGAGAAAGGTTATCTATTAAAGTAAAGATTTTTTCAAAAGTTTTGAAACTCAAAAAACTCTGAAAGTTGTCATCCATTGATTCTTAAGGATAAAACTATTTCACCCCATCCATTTAAGTTGTGATTTTTTAGAATGTAATTCTAAGAAATTTGAAAATTTAAGAGATAAGAGGTCTCATTATGAGCCGACTTACCATGTTCATAAGGAGTAATAAAACTAACATTACCAATACTGCATACCAAAACAGGGTAATGGCTTATAAATATAAGACAAGGGGTCTCATCACGAGCCAGCTTGTTCAGTTTAATTATAACTAGTGAATGGCATTGTTATTAACTGGCTACCAAACTAGAACAATGGCTCTTAAAAATAAAAAATAAGTAAAAGACAAAAACATGAGATAATAGGTCTTATGAATTTATCTTTTAAAAATTCATAATTTTAATTGGATGGGACAATGAATGGTTAATGGTTTAAAGGTAACCCTGTCGAGACTATGAACGTTTGCAGGCAGCAGAGGCAATACCTATGACAATAGAGTATATTATAAAACCAAAACTTGGAGAAATCCACTTACTTCATTATTAACACCAGTCAAAGCTTGAGATAACCCAAAAATATTTTTGTTCTTAAGGAATTAGAAAGAAATTTTGAATTATTTTTATTTCTTTTTCATAGTTGGATGTTATTTGAATTATCCTAAAATAGTTTTCATTATCTTTAAAAAATTTTACTTACTAGAAATATAGTGTTCATTTTATTTTTTCAGAGATAACTGTTTCTTTCAGTGAATCTCCAATTGTTGTGGCCAGCAACAACCCCCCTTCTTATTTAATATTAGTAATAATACTAATTAAGTGGGACCCTTAGTTAAAAAATCCAAAAAAATCAATTAGTATTTGTTTCCCTTTTTCAAATAAAACTTTCTATCATAACTTAGGGAAATTCCTTAGAAAATCCTTAAAAAACACTTAAGTTATGATAGATTACAATAAAATCTTTCTTTGAGCCAAATAGTGCATCCATCGCAAAAGGTAGATATCTTTTGTAAAACTGAATCTTTTAAACTGCAACTTTGTGATATTGCGATAATACGATCCCAAAAAGCCTATACATTAAAATACTGGTCGCAAATCGCATATCGCAGAAAAATGTTAAATGAATACTTTTTATATGTGATATTTGCGATTTGCAATATTTGCAATTTGCGATTTGCGATATTTGCGATTTGCGATTTTGCGATATCTGCGATTTGCAATTTTGCGATATTTGCGATTTTGCGATGGTTACGCTTTGAGAAAATTGCGATTTTCGATATTGCGATATTGCGATATCGCGCAGCAAATCGCATATCGCAATGTCGCAGATTCATAAAAGCGCGTTGTCGAAAGAAAATCCTTCCATAAATCAATATCCATTTTGCGCTTTAATGATTGGATTAAATGAATGGATTGTCAATTAATGATAAATGGGATTTTGTTTTGATTGAAATGTAGTTTCACGTTAAAATAATATATTTCATCCGCCTTTTGCATTTAAAACTATCTCATCACCTTTCTCATGTCATTACTCTCACTTAACTTGTAAAATCACAGGCGCGAAGGAACAAAAGTCGACATTCTCCCTGTCGCAAGATGGTTTGGAGAAGAGGTGTTCACTTATGTTAGGGTTTTTGGAAGTTTTGCTTCACCCCATGTTTTACCCCTGTATGTTCCGGATAAACTTGTAGCTCGGGAGATTTCTTATCAAACCTGTGGTCAAGGAGGTTTGACAAAGGAATTAAAAGATAAGAAGAAAGGCATTTGGCCACAATTTCCCATAACCTGTGGAACATTTTCACTGTTTTATGTTGGTCACGCATTCAAAGAGGTAAGCAATATTACATGCTTACAACTGTTCAAATTTTCGAGAAGGTTATTTGACCCAAATAATGTTGCTAAATTTTTTACCACCACAATCAAGGTAAGGGAATTTTCAGGAGAAGAAGATCCTTTCGATGATATATTCCTAGGAAAATCCACACTGAAAGAAATTCTACATTCAGCACAGATGCAGTTATCTCCAGAACAATTTCAAGAATTTAAAGTTTACAGAGAAATAAGACTGACCACTATCCCTTTGGAAAATTTACGCTTGGAACCCGCAAGGGAACCAACTCCTAGTGTCAGTCTCAACGGCAGTTCAGGTATAGATAAGTCTAAGTCAAAATCTGAAAAGGAGACTTTTGAACGTTCTAATAAGTCTAATGAAGAGCAAGATAAAAATGAAGAATCAGTGAAAGATACTACTCAATCGAAAGATCTTTCACAACAACAAATTTTGACTTCTCAGCAGATAAATCCTCCTCCTACCAATGTAAAACAACAATTAGTCACAATTGAATTAGACAAAGAATGGGAAAGCTTTAATCAATTTCTTAATGTGGAAGGACAGAATATACAGACCCATGTACAGACAACAAAAGTTTTGAGCACAGGAATAAGTGGCACAGTCACAGAAACTGAGCACATAACTATCACTCCCTCGTCTAAAATTTTACTTAATGTAGAGGATATTCCTCCTCTAGATGTATTATACAGCCCGAAGTATAAAGCAGTAGTGAAGAAGCAAAGGAAAAAGAGAAAATTAGAAGGTGCAATTGCTACTAAAGTAGAACAATTAGATGTCTTGTGGAAGGATCCTACCACAGAGCCTACTGATAATATTGCTAAGTTATCTCAAATTACAGGGGCTTATGCTTCTGCAACTATTGACAAAGCATTTGGGATACAGCTCTTATTAAATGAAAAAGAAGAACATATACAAGTTCTGCAACAGCAATTGCAACAGGTACAGGCCAATAATGAAGCACAGATGAAACTTGAAAAGTTACAGCAACAACTTCAAGAAATGCAAATTGGATATCAAAAAAGTCTGGCTGATAAAAATAAACAAATACAGATTATCCAAGATCAGCACAAAGATGATTCTAAGCTTCCAGAGTTTGTTTTAGAAACTATTTCTTTAAACAATCAACTACTGCAACAAGAAGAAGTATTATGCCAAAAAATCTTACAATGGAATTCTTTTTGTCAAGAAATTGATAAGATCACTAATCATGTCATAGATTTACGAAATAATTATGATTTAATTAATGAAAAAGTTACTGATTATTTGGTATGGAAAAAAACAGAGGAAGGAAGAAAAGCGGGTGCACCAATTATTAATGAAAACCATAAATAAATACTTTTCAATGACTGGGATGCACAAATCAAAAGGGCAGAGAAAGCAGCCGAAGAATCGGCTATAGCAGCAAGTAGTCTTACTGATTGTGTAAATGAGAGTTTGCACAAAGAAAATTTGATTTCAGAAAATGTTCCGGGATATCTTCCACAGGCGCATCAATTGTAAACAGAATAGAGACAAAAGGCGGAAGAAAAAGCAAAATCAATCCAAGTTGAACGAGAAATACATATGATGCACACTGTCACTGAATTTGAACAATATAATGAGCCTGTGGCATTCAACAACAATTATACTCCATATGATCTGACACCACTAAAGTCTTTGTTGTCGATGTAGGAGGATTAGAAGAAGATGGCTGATTTTGAGTAGGTAACGGAGAAGTTTTCTTTGTAGGGGATTTGTCTTTGGTATTTGGAGTTGTAATTTTCTTTTTAGGAACTTTTTGTACAGGTTCCGATGTAGATTTACTCCTGGTACTTACAGGCATAGCTTCTTTTTCTACCTCACTATCAGAATTAGGGTGAATAAAATCCCACATTCCATGCAATTCAACTATTTCTTCATTCTCATCTTCCTCCTCTGATACTAGAGGAGTATCTTCTTCTTCTTTCTCTTTTGATTCTGCATTAGAGATTGAATTGGGAGGTTTAGATTCAAGTTGATTTCTTTTGAAATTTCAGAATGGTTTTTTGGTAGAAGTTTCAGCTACTTGTTTTTTTATTTCAACCATTTCATTTGACATGGTTTTAAGAAATTTCTGTAAACCTTCCATGTCATATGGGTCTTTGGCCTTTTTCCTCAAATCATCTTTGAAGCTGACCTTCTTAGATTTCCTTTCCTCAATAGAATTTTTCTTTTCTAGAGAAATAATTCATTTTTCTACTGCAATAGCTTCTTTCATATTTTCGGCTAAAGTAGGTTTTGCAGCTCTATCTACAAAAATTGCTATGTTTGAGGGTAAAGCGGTTATGTACCATTCACTTCTGACCTGTTCACTAGGCCTTGAATCTGTGTGGATTTTGTTTAAGAGTTTGTTGAATCTGGTGTTGAAATATTTAATGGGTTCCTTGGGTTCTGTCTTCAAATTTGAGAGATCGTTGATTAAAGTAGCTATTGATCTGTCATCTCCAAATTTGGTTAAAAATGATCTGCAAAAATGGCCCAACTTGTTATGGATCCTGAAGGTAATGAAAAGTACCAGGATCCTGCTGCCCCTTGAAGAGTATAAGGGAATAGTCTGACGACAACATCTTCTTCTACGACTCCATTCAAATTTACAACCAGCATAAAGTTATTAATGTGTTCTTCAGCTTGAATGTTAAGCTCTAGACTGAACTTTAGAAGCCATTTTCCAGGATTTTCAGGTAAATCATGTAAAGCTGCAGGCATGTTAACAGCCCTTGGAGTAGCCCATGGTCTAGCCATTATTGTAACAACTGTTGGAGAAGTAGTAGAGACTGGTGGTGTCTGAATAGAGGTTGTTGGAATAGATGATGTTGAGATTGATGACGATTGAGCAGATAACGCTTGAGTAGATGATGTGGGAACAACTGCACTTTGTTGAGTTGGGGTTTTGGAAACAGGCGATTGAATATGAGATGAAGAACTTATATCACTTACTGATTCTGATTGAGGTTTTCTTGTCTTGACTCTACTACGTAAAGGGAATTCTTTGGGAGAAATACCAAGTTTTTCGCTTTGAAGCCTAGTAAGAGGTTTTGAAGAAACAAATTTTGAGGTTACACTACCTTCATATATTTCAGATTCATCTAGAGATAATGAGAATCCTTTCAATTTATGTATTAAATCTTGTACTTCAGGAGAGTCAGGATTTTGATTGTCTCAATGTTCTGAGATTTTTGTAGTGGGTGTCTGAATATTCTTCTCAATTCCTTTTATAGGATTTTGTATTTCAGAAGAAATTGAAGAAGTTAATGAGGGTGTTTTTCTCTCAGAATGGCTTGTGGATAAAGATTTACTTGCCATTCATAGCTCATGCCCTCCTTCTAGCGCCAAAAATGTTGAAGCCTAGAAAATCTCTGCTTCAAACATTGGGGAAAACCACTCGGTCGGGACCTTAGGACAGCTCCTTATCCGTTTGGTAGGGTGACTCCGACTGGATTGAAAGGACCAGTTTCCTTATAACTAATGGGTTGGTGATGGGTTGATTTGGATGAGTGAAAATGGGACTAAATTGGCTGACATAAAACTATCTAATTTAAACTAAATACTGATAAAGAAATTCTAAAACTAACCCGGGTAATCATATGTGAATACAACTTAAAATTATTCCAATTTAACAATAACCATAAAAATGTATTAAAGTTTAATTGAAATTGTGCAGTAAAAAATAAAGATAACTATGTTTAAGAAATTAAACAGAGTTATATTAGCATATTGCATTCATCATTGTATATCATCTATATACACTTTATGAAAGATAACATTTCAATTATACTAAAAAATGATATATAAAGAAATGTTGTGAAAAACCAAATATATATAAATGATAGAAAATTTTAAAGCGAATATCATAAGACAAAAGAAATCAATAGTGAACAGATAGAAATACCTTATTCATCTTGAAAGATTTCAAATGAAATCTTATACTCTAATCCAGTAATTCTGATGCAAAATCAAATCCAAGGTACAAAAATGCAACACTTTAAAGAATAATTCTGCATAAAATCACCAGATGTGATCCTTTATAAAATATAAGAGCCAGTGGAGTACAAAAATGTAACTTCCAAGTCAAAAATATTATAATTCAGGACCCTTCTCTAAATGCATGAGAAGGGTTTAAATACTACTAGCTAAATCTAAAAATAGTTTATTACAAAAATTAAGGATTCGGTTTAAATGACCGTCCTTTTCCTAGGCAAAAATACAGTAAAACTAAAGCTAAATCTAAAAATAAAGACTATTAAGTAACTACTTATGAACTTGATCTTTAAACTTGCAGGCATCTAGCATTGTTTTGAGAAGATGTGGTTGACCGACTTCAGATTTCAACTGTCCTGAAAAGACAGAATCGACAAGTGTAGGCGCAATATTCTCAGCAGAATTAATGATGCAATTAAGCGCACTATGTTGACTGTGTGGTTTCACCAGGTATGTCCAGTAAGAATCCCAGTTTAATCTTGTCAACCCTTGGATTGATTTTGCTTTTTCTTTCGCCTTTTCTCTCCATTCTGTTTGCAATTGATGCGCATGTGGAAGATATCCTGGAACATTTTCTGAAATCAAATTTGCTTTGTGCAAACTCTCATTTACACAATCAGTAAGACTGCTTGCTATTGTAGCCAATTCTTCTGCTGCTTTCTCTGCCCTTCTGATTTGTGCATCCCAGTCATTGAAAAGTATTTCTTTAAGGTTTTCATTAATAATTGGTGTACCAGCTTTTCTTCCTTCCTTTGTTTTTTGCCATACCAAATAATCAGTAAATTTTTCATTAATTAAATCATAATCATTTCGTAAATCTACGACATGATTAGTGAGCTTATCACTTTCTTGACAAAAAGAATTCCATTGCAAGATTTTTTGGCATAATACTTCTTCTTGTTGCAGTAGTTGATTGTTTAAAGAAATAGTTTCTGAAACAAACTCTGGAAGCTTAGGATCATCTTTGTGCTGATCTTGGATAATCTGTATTTGTTTCTCTTTATCAGCCAGACTTTTTTGATATCCAATTTGCATTTCTTCAAGTTGTTGCTGTAACTTTTCAAGTTTCATCTGTGCTTCATTATTGGCCTGTACCTGTTGCAATTGCTGTTGCAGAACTTGTATATGTTCTTCTTTTTCATTTAATAAGAGATGTATCTCAAATGCTTTGTCAATAGTTGCAGAAGCATAAGCCCCTGTAATTTGAGATAACTTAGCAAGATTATCAGTAGGCTCTGTGGTAGGATCCTTCCACAAGACATCTAATTGTTCTGCTTCAGTAGCAATTGCACCTTCTAATTTTCTCTTTTTCCTTTTCTTCTTCACTACTGCTTTATACTTCGGGCTGTAGAATACATCTAGAGGAGGAATATCCTCTACATTAAGTAAAATTTCAGACGAGGGAGTGATAGGTACGTGCTCAGTTTCTGTGACTGTGCCACTTATTCCTGTGCTCAAAACTTTTGTTGTCTGTACAGGGGTCTGTATATTCTGTCCTTCCACATTAAGCAATTGATTAAAGCTTTCCCATTCTTTTTCTAATTTAATTGTGTTTGATTGTTGTTGTACATTGGTAGGAGGAGGATTTATCTGTTGAGAAGTCAAAATTTGCTGTTGTGAAAGATCTTTTGATTGAGCAGTATCTCTCAATGATTCTTCATTTTTATCTTTCTCTTCATTAGACTTATTAGAATGTTCAGAAGTCTCTTTTTCAGATTTTGACTTAGACTTCTCTGTACCTGAACTTCCGTTGAGACTGACACTAGGAGTTGGTTCCCTTGCGGGTTCCAAGCATAAATTTTCCAAAGGGATAATGGTCAGTCTTGTTTCTCTGTAAACTTTAAATTCTTGAAATTTTTCTGGAGATAACTGCATCTGTGCTAAATGTAGAATTTCTTTCAGTGTGGATTTTCCTAGGAATATATCATCGAAAGGATCTTCTTCTCCTGAAAATTCCCTTACCTTGATTGTGGTGGTAAAATTTTTAGCAACATTATTTGGGTCAAATAACCTTCTTGAAAATTTGAACAGTTGTAAGCATGTAATATTGCTTACGTCTTTGAACGCGTGACCAACATCAAACAATGAAAATGTTCCACAGGTTATTGGAAATTGTGGCTAAATGCCTTTCTTCTTATCTTTTAATTCCTTTGTCAAACCTCCTTGACCACAGGTTTGATAAGCAATCTCCCGAGCTACAAGTTTATCCGAAACATACAGGGGTAAAACATGGGGGGAAGCAGAACTTCCAAAAACCCTAACATAAGTGAACAACTCTTCTCCAAACCATCTTGCGATAGGGAGAATGTCGACTTCTGTTCCTTCGTGCCTGTGATTTTACGAGTTAAGTGAGAGTAATGACATGAGAAAGCTGATGAGATAGTTTTAAATGCAGAAGGCGGATGAAATATATTATTTTAACGTGAAACGAACTTTCAATCAAAACAAAATCCCATTTATCATTAATTTACAATCCATTCATTTAATCCAATCATTGAAGTGCAAAACGGATATTGATTTATGGAAGGATTTTCTTTGGACAAAGCGCTTTTATGAATCTGCGACATTGCGATCTGCGATTTTCTGTGCGATATCGCAATATCGCAATATCGCAAATCGCAATTTTCTCAAAGCATAACCATCGCAAAATCGCAAATCGTAAATATCGCAAAATCGCAAATCGCAAATATCGCAAATCGCAAATGGCAAATATCACATATAAAAAGTATTCGTTTAACATTTTTCTGTGATATGCGATTTGCGGCTAGTATTTTAACGTATAGGCTTTTTGGGATCGTATTATCGCAATATCGCAAAGTTGCAATTTAAAAGATTCAGTTTTACAAAAGATATCTACCTTTTGCGATGGATGCGCTATTTCGCTCAAAGAAATATTTTATTGTAATCTATCATAACTTAAGTGTTTCTTAAGGATTTTCTAAGGAATTTCCCTAAGTTATGATAGAAAGTTTTATTTGAAAAAGGGAAACAAATACTAATTGATTTTTTTGGATTTTTTAACTAAGGGTCCCCACTTAATTAGTATTATTACTAATATTAAATAAGAAGGGGGGTTGTTGCTAGCCACAACAAGACCATAGCTACATCTCTACAAAACAAACAAGTTCCACCTGGCGACTCCACTAGGCTCCAATAGGCCTAAAAAAATCCATAAAAACCAAAAAATTCATAAACCATACCTTTTTGTTGACTCATCCTTTCCAAAACTCATGGTGCAAACTCTGTGATCAGTGACAAACTAAGTATAACTTAGCATTTCAGAAGACTTTACCTAAACATAGGAGATAAACAGAAATAATCTTGCAAATATAACCATTAGCTTGTCCAGACAGCCTAGCAAACTGTTGAAACCAAGTGAATCACTCCTCCTTGCAATTATTCATCTCAAAGTTTGCTAGAAAAATTTTTCTGAAAGCATCTTTGATAGTGTTGGTGGTGGACCATAGTTATCACAGAAATCCACCTGGCGACTCCACTAATCCTCATTTTTGTTTTGACCATCCTTCACATTAGTAAACCCCTAGAGAGGAAATCCATCCCAAACAATCATAAATATCATCCTCTCTAAACTCTAGATTCAAAATCTGACTTCACAAAGAATCAACACCAGATCTCATCCAGACCCAAATCCCCCTATCATAGTATATGACCCAGAGAAGATTCTATGGCAAGATTCTGAAACTGGCAATTTAGCTACTGATAGGTCCATCCGTAAAGCAAGATCAGTTCTTGAACACCTCCCAGCCTTGCAGGATTCCCCATTTGACTTAAAATCAACAAAAACCATTTTTTAGAAGCAAATCACAAAGTAAAGTAAACTTTGACGATCTTGAACCCTTAGATCTGCCACAGAGTCCTAGTAGAGAAGCCTTTCCTACTACACCTCCCGACTTTTAGCTTCTCCATCACTTTGGCTCCTACCATCCCAGATATGCTCAAAGTCAGATCACTAGCCAAGTACATTCGCCACACCCATCCAAACAACTACTTTTCAAATCACCTCAGCTCATCCTACAAGCCCTCATTTTGTACATCATCCATTAGCTCCTGCCATGGCAACCTAGTATGCACCCTTGGTGTTGCCACACCCTTTGGCTCAGTTAAAAAATGACTATCAATCCAAAATCCCGCACTTCACTGAAGTTGAGACTACCACAGCTCAACAAGATGTAGATAGAATTAGTGATGCCTTTGAATACATGGAAATAGAAGACGAGACCATCAGAATGAGGATGTTCGCCCAAAGCCTAGGTGGAAAACCCAAAAAATGGTTTAAAAGCTTAACTCCAAACAACATCCACGATCTCCCAGAACTTTACCAAACCTTCATAAATAACTTGGAAATCCGAAAGAACCCCATTCAAATCCTGTCAGAATATAACAATCTAAAATGGGAAAATGGGGAAAGTGTCCAGGGATACTACACTAGGTTCAATAGTGTTTATAACACCCTCTCGCGTCACTTCAAACCTCCACTTGGCTCAGCCTTAGCAAAGTTCCCCGAAAGCTTTGACCCAGACATGACTTATCAAATAAGAGACAAGGACCCCCCTACCTTAGAGGAAATGAAAAAAGTGGCCATAAGTGAAGAAGCCAACTTAGTAGAAAAGAGAGCTAGGACCATATCAGAAAGGAAAGTCACATATCGGGATGAGGTCTCCACTTCAGCCCCTTCCTTAGATCCTAGAATAGATTATTTGGTTAGATCCATGGCGAAAATGTGGGAAAAGATAAGTGAAAAGACACCTCTTAGGGACAACCAACCAAACCCTCCAAATAGAAACCGGAATCAAAATTTTAGGAGAGAACAGCCTCAAAACAAACCAAGGGAAAATGAGCAACAAATTATGCCACGCTTTAATGAAAATTATGTGGAAGAAGATGAAAGGGATACAGAACCCAATGATGAAAATCATTTGAACCTTATAGGTTCTGATAACGAGAGTGAGGTTTACCTCACAGAAGAAGAAAAAGCGTTCTTCTCTCTGAATCAAGATGAAACCAACTATGAATATCCTGAAGATCTTGCCATAGATTTCCAGAATTCCATAATAGAGGCTCACAGGTAGTATGACCTTAGAAGTAGAAAAAACCAAGACAACTCCAAGAAATGTAGCTCGGACACTACTAAAACCTCGGATACCATCCTCAAAAATGTAGTGGATAGCAACAAAATTGTGGTCAAGAAAATTGACCAAAACAAAGATAAAGCTTTTCAGACAAGTCTTGGCTCAGATGCTCCTAGTACCTCCACCAAGCTTCCCAAGATGGCTGTGCCAAACAAAATCCCGAAACAAAGTCAGCAAACTCAGAACATAGAGAAAGTCATGGCTAAAAAAACTGAAGCAAACCTGTCTAAACTACAAGCACCCTTCAGTTTTGAAGGAGAAATCGCCAAAATAAATATTACCATGCCCCTCACTGAACTTATCACCCAAAGCTCTTATAAATCCTAGGTGTTAAGGGTCCTGAATATAAGGAATGATGAAAACACCGTTAATATAGCTTATGACACTCCTGAACTATTGTTTGGTCCACAAAAAGAAGGGAAATTCCAAGAAGGAACCACTCTCCCCTTTTACATCAGTCTAAATATCCATGACCAAATCCTGCACAATGCCATGTTAGACTCTGGGGCCTCGCATAATCTCATGCCAAAGGTTGTGATGGAAATATTAGGCCTAGAAATAACAAGACCATATAAAGACTTATATTCATTTGATTCGAGTAGAGTCAAGTGTCTAGGCTTAAACAAAGATCTTTGTTTTATTTTGGCCCAAGTACCTGTAAAACACCTGATCATGGACAGAGTGGTAGCAGACATCCCTCCCAAGTATGGAATGCTTTTATCTAGATCCTGGGGAGCTAAGATTCAGGGAAATATTCAACTTGATATGTCCTACGCCACCATTCTTGTGTTTGACCAAACTAGAATACTCTATCGGGAATCACACATGAAATATATGATTAGCAGCCAAGAAAGGCCAAATAACATCCCAATTTACTCCTTGCATTCTGATCTGAACTCTTTCATTTTATACACTGATGAGGACATTGAAGAATAGTCAGGAGAATTTTAAACAAACTTAGACCCACCACATCAGCTGCCCCAAGTTCTCTATGATGAACTAGAAACTCAAAATTATCACGACCATGATCAGTTATGTCTGGAGGAAAGAGAGTTTTTTCCTTTTGAAATAGGGATAGAGCAAGAAGCACAAACCATTATGTGCCATCAAGAAAATTTCTCAAACCTTAGGCAAACATCAGCACTAACATCAGGAGACTTTTTCAAAGCAGAGGCATTAGAAGACTTGCATATCACAAACCTCTTTGGAAATCAAGGGCCAGGAAGCTTAATGTTCTTACCATACTTTAAGGATTTACCATCACATAACCCTACCCTTTCAAATGAAACCTTGACTGTAGCCATAACAGCTCAAAATCCAGAAAAAATGTCTGATAAACTTCTTATGAAAGGATATGATGACTGCAGCCCAAATATACCTGAGTTGCTTGAACTGGCTAACATTTTTTCACTCCACCAAAGACTTAGAACTGCTAGAATTTGAAATCTTGTTCAAAATACTACTTCATATAGAGAAAATAGTGAGAAACACTATGCCAATACCATCACTCCAAAAAACAACTTCGACAAAAGAAAATACAAAAATCTGGACCAAACAGTAATAGTCAAAGATAAAATAGTTGGTCATAGGATCTGTTTTGATTTTAGAAACACTAATACACACCCTTGTGACAGAAATTTTATCCTTCCTGCCCAAGACCATGATATACCAATGATAAGTGCTTTTAATCATGTGTCTTTGCAAGATGATGTTTCAGGTTATAGCCAAATAATTCCTTTCCAAAGCAGACAGCTCAAAGAATTTTTCAAGTATGCTGGAAGTAGTTCCATTTTCAAACCCAGAATCGCAAAACCACTGGATATCAAAACCATGCTCCTAAAATCCATGTTCCCAGTTCTGAATTTCTGCATTCTGACATATCTTGATGATGCCATCATATACTTCAAAAATGGCAAACAATATCTGCATTATTTGAAAAATATGTACAGCAAAAGAAGGAGTGGAAATCAGAGGTATAAAGAGGTATAGTAGGAAGATTTGGGGTTGTTTAGAGATTCATGCATAAATCCTTATGTCATGCTTGAAAGAGAAAATTTTCCAAATTTTTCTTTTCAAGAGTTGAGTGGACCAAGAGTGGTAGGAGATCCTTATGAAGATAGGATGCTTAAGTTTCACTTTTTTCAAGATTTCTGAGTTAAAACATTTTCAATCATTGTATATACCATTGTTTGAAAAATAAATCAAAAACAATAGAAAAATAGAAAAAGAGGGCGGTTTGAAAAATAGAAAGAAAGCCCATTTTCAAAAAATAGTCATTCGGAAAGTGGACAAGTATAAATGCCGCTACTAGTGCTCAAATGTCTTGTTCAGTTATCTAGCTTAATCATAACTGAACATGTTTTAAATTTATTTGCTGATAAGTTAGTGAGAGGAAAAGATAGTCAGCATTGTGTAAGATTGACTTATCAAATAGAGTAGATTAGGGAAAGATACTGGTTCCACATGCCAAAAATAGAACCAAAGAGGAAAGCAGGGATGAAAAACAAACTGTGTATCCTAACCCTGATTTTCTAGATTTCATTTTATGCAAAATATTATTTGTGTGCAGCTTGTATTTCATGCCACAAGTACATGACAAACCAGACTGTCTAATCCTGATTTGGTCATTTTTTCAATTTCATGTTTTAGATTAGAGAATAAAATCCTGTTAAACAACTTAACCTTGACAGTCGATCCAGTATAGGTAGAGAAACAAAGGAGTTCATCAGCTTAATCTGAACTCTCAGCAGATATAAGTGTAAAATTAGATAGTGTCATTTTTCAAAAATATTATGTCAAAGGGTTGCTAGTCCAAATGCACCCAAAAGAAGAAAAAATGTTAGGAACTAAAGTGGGGTAGGTCAAAATATCGTTGAAGCTAATCATGCTGTCAATTTTCAGAAATAGCATCAAGGAAGATTTTTTTTTTGCGTCAATGGATAAAGGCACTGGTCTTCAAAGAACCGAGATCTGAAATTCTGAACACCTCCTGAAAAGGAGCTGCCCTCCCCAAATGGAGCCACTGTTATTCATCAGTATTTTTCACCTTTTGATGATGACTAGTTTTTAAAGCCAAGTTCTCTAGTAGCTGATCTCCAATTTGTCAAATTTTCTAGCTAGAAAACACCCATAAACTTTTTTTCCCTCCTACCTTTTAAAAACAGCCCATGATGAGATAAAACCTAATTGTCAAGCCTTGTCTAGTCTCAGTCATATAATCTTGTCCATCAGCTCCAAAGAGAATACTCCAAATCTGTCCAAAAAGTCTCCCCTAAGTTAGGTAATGGCGCTTTAGGAAATCCTCCCTTGGAAAACTATTCTAAAGACAAAAAAACCTCTATCTAACATCAACCAGTCATATATGACCTTCCCATTCTCGGAATAAAGCTTGATACACCCCTAAGTCATGCCACTAACAAGCCTTGATGTCTCAGCAATGCATATGCCACAAGTGTTGTGTAACCAGCTCCAAAAATAGAAGAAAAAAGATATCAACGCCTTAGAAATAAGCCACTTCGAGGGGGAAACCTCCAATACATTACATAAATGAACAATTCTTGGATGATACAATTTCCTCCTTTCTATATATAGGAGTCCATGGGGCCAAAATGTAATTCTAGTGGGCCACAATGTAATCCTAGCCGACCTAACAATAATAATTTAAGGACACAATAATAACAAAATGGGGGTTACAAGGGTACAATAATAACAATAAGGGGGTTACACTAACAATAATAAGGAACTATAGTAGTAATATAGGGACCTAACATGCCCCTCTCCTTCAAAAAAAGTTTTTTCCTCAACGCTTGAGTAGCTCTGGGTGCTTTTGTATAAAATTCTCATCCTCCCATGTAGAATCTTCAGTGGGTAAGTTCTTCCACTTGATGAGATATTCTGAAATTGATCGATTCCGTAGTTGTCGAGTTCTTGTTTCCGTGACCGCTTCCGGTTCCAATATGATTTTTCCTTCCTCATCAAGTTCCGACAATATTGTTTGAACTGGAAGATTTTCACCTATAACCTTCTTTAAGCATGAAACATGGAAAACTGGATGTACTCGTGAAGAAGCAGGAAGCTCCAATTTGTATGCCATAGTACCAATCTTTTTCAACACCTTGTAAGGACCATAGTACTTTGGCGATAATTTATTATCCTTCTTAGCTTGCTTGAGGGACATTTGTTTATATGGTTGTAGCCGTAAAAATACCCAATCTTCTACATCAAAACTTCTCTCGCTGCGATGTTGATCTGCCTGTTGTTTCATTCGATTTTGTGCCAAATTCAGGTTATCCTTTAAGAGTTGGAGAACTTCTTGATGATGCTCGATGTGATCTTCCACTACTTGAACCTTCGAATTTTCCCTTAAAGATGATGTGATTGATGGTGGATGATATCCATAAAGTGCCATAAATGGGGTCATTTTTGCTGCAGTATGGAAGGAAGTGTTATACCACCATTCAGCGAGAGGTAACCACTTGACCCATTGTGTTTGTTTATCAGATACAAAACAACGAAGATATCCTTCAAAACATTTATTTACTATCTCAGTTTGACCATCAGATTGAGGATGATAAGATGAGCTATGAGCTAATTGAGTACCCAAACAAGAAAATAACTCCGTCCAAAAATTTCCCGTAAAAATGGGATCTCTGTCGCTCACAATAACCCTTGGGCTTCCATTTAGCTTTTGAATTATGTTCACAAATGTAGTAGCAACTGTACTTGCTTTAAATGGATGAGATAATGCACAAAAGTGTGCATACTTGGTAAGTCTATCAACTACCACCATGATGACAATATTGCCTTCGGACTTCGGTAAACCTGTGATAAAATCCATTGAAATCTCCTCCCAATGTTGACTTGGAATGGACAAAGGTTGTAGAAGTCCCGGGGTCTTAATTGTCTCCACTTTATTCTGCTGGCAAACCAAACATTCCGCCACAAACTTTTGAATATCAGATTTAAGGCCATCCCAAAAAAATTCTTTCTTCACCCTGGGGTAAGTTTTTAAAAATCCTGAGTGTCCTCCTAAAGGAGAAGTGTGCAATTCCAGAAGAATCTTTTGTTTTAGTTGGGAATTATTACAAAGATATAAGCGATCTTTGTACCATAAGGAATCATTTTTCCAACTAAATGTATCAGATGTACTAGGATCTTGTTGTAACTTTTGAATGAGTGTCCATACATCTTTGTCCTTCTTCCATTCATCTCTTGCTTCGGTTATACAATCTAGTTGGATAATAGAAATGGCACAAAGCAATGCTTCCACCTCTTCATTCTTTCTTGAGAGTGCATCTGCAACAACATTAAGCTTTCCTTTTTTGTAGATTATTTCAAAGTCATAACCCAACATCTTTGTGACCCATTTTTACTTCTCTTCTAAAGAAAGTCTTTGTTCCAAAAAGTGTTTAAGACTATCATGATTATTTTTTACCTTGAAGTGTCTTCCCATTAGGTAAGTTCGCCATTTCTTTAGTGCATGCAGTATTGCTAATATTTCCTTCTCATAAATAGGTTTTTGTAAATACTTTCCTTTGATTGGATGACTTTCAAAAGAAATGGGTCTTCCTTCCTACATTAAAACTGCACCAATTACATTTCTTGAGGCATCACATTCCACAATAAAGGTTTTTGTGAAGTCTGGCGTAGCTAAGACCGGTGCTAGGCACATTGCCTCTTTAAGATGTTCAAAGGCCTTAGTTGCTTCAGGAGTCCATGAAAATGCATCTTTCTTCAACAATGTTGTTAGAGGTGCTGCTATTCTCCCATAATTCTTAACAAACTTGCGATAATACCCTGTTAACCCGAGAAATCCTCGCAACTGCTTTATGGTTGTGGGGACTTTCCATTCCTTAATGGCTTTAATTTTGTTAGGGTCTACTTTAATACCCTCGTGAGATACAATATGACCCAGATATTCCACCTCTTGTACTCCAAAGAAGCATTTGGATTTTTTTGCATATAATTGTTTCTCCTGCAATAGTTTGAGCACCCTGTCAACATGTTCAACATGATCCTTCCAAGACCTGCTGTAGATTAGTATATCATCAAAAAAATACTAGCACAAATTTTCTAAGGAAGGGTTTGAAAATGGAATTCATCAACCCTTGAAATGTAGAAGGTGCATTGGTAAGGCCAAAGGGCATGACCAAAAATTCATAATGACCCTCATGAGTTCGAAATGCTGTTTTTGGAATATCTTCAGTCTTCATTCTAATTTGATGATATCCTGAACGAAGATCCAACTTGGTAAAGTAAATTGCTCCATGTAATTCATGTTAAAGGATCCTTTCCATCAAACTTCCTCATATCCATTTTTGGAATATGGTGGTTCTTCCCGCCAACATTAGAGTTTATGAAATCATGATTAACATTTATTTTGTTCTCATCATGAGGTTCTTCTACTATCTTTTCACCATTAGGAAACCTTTCTTGTATCAAATTTGTCAAATCTTCGATGTTTGATTTTAGATCATCCATCTTAGCTTCCATGCCAGCTTCCATTCCATCTATCTTAGCTTTCATGCCACCCATCTTAGCTTCCACGCCTTTCTTCAAACCGTCCATCTCCACTTCCATGCCATCCATATTAGCTTCCATGCCTTTCTTCAAACCATCCATCTTCACTTCCACACCTTTCTTCAAAACTTCCATTTCATTTTTTGTTTCTCTTTGCGAGAGTGAAATTTGTTGCACTTGCTCTTGTAATTTTGATAGATCATGTTGCAATTCTTCATCTTCATGAGTCATGGTAGAGCCTTATGAAGGCTTAATGGGTGTTGAATTATTTTTAGGCGCCATTTTAGAATCCAATATTGATACCTATTCTACAATATTCCCTTGGAATCAATTCAACTTGATTCTTCAAACAAGACTTATGCAATTCGGAAAAAAAAATACACACCTTTTACTTGCTTTGAGGAGCTCGATATTGAAATTGAATTATATATGTAATTGAAAATATTCAATATCTGAAATTCAGCCCTGTAGTAGCCCTCTGAAGCTTCTTTCAAATTCCACAGGTCTGATCTAATTTGGATTCCCCAAGACAAAGTTGTGTCCAATCTCCCACAATGACCTAATTCTGGACTGGTTCAGTAGAGAAAACTTGTAGGACTTGCCACGTGTCACTGTTTTGTCCTTTGTCTCTGAAATTGATAGCCAAGAAACTACATTCTGTGTACTTGCGACCACTTTTTACAGCACTCAAATCCACTGCCCAGAGAGAGAGTTATTGAACTTTTCCCACGATCACCTCTTTGAGATGCAATTCAGGAGCCTGAAAAAGCACTACCTTCCACAGATCATATCTCCAAAAATATTGCGAACCAAGCTAACGAATTTCCTCAGGATTTCAGCTTCGCACCATATGAATTTCAGATTATGAACCTTCGTAGACAAAAATTTATAGCGAAAATGCCACGATGACTTGTTTAGGAGCTTGAAAAAAGACCTAACTTCCACAGATGATATCTCCGAAAATATTGCGAACCAAGCTCTGAAATTTTTAGACAAGCTTCCTCAGGATTTCGGCTTCGTACCCTAAAAATTTCAGCTTCTGAAACTTCGTAGAAAAAAAGTTATAGCGAAAATTCCACGATGACCTGTTTGGAGCAGCGAAACCCTAGAATCCAAACCTCTGATACCAAATGTTGTGTAACCAGCTCCAAAAATAGAAGAAAAGAGATATGAACGCCTTAGAAATAAGCCACTTCGAGGGGGAAACCTCCAATACATTACATAAATGGACAATTCTTGGATGATACAATTTACAAAACCTCCTTTCTATATATAGGAGTCCATGGGGCCATAATGTAATCCTAGTGGGCCACAATGTAATCCTAGCCAACCTAACAATAATAATTTAAGGGCACAATAATAACAAAATGGGGGTTACAAGGGTACAATAATAACAATAAGTGGGTTACAGTAACAATAATAAGGGACTATACTAGTAATATAGGGACCTAACAACAAGTCAAACTGATATTAGGTAGATTTACAGTGTTTCAATGTCCTTTTCAAAAGCAGAAGTGTACCATTGTTCCAGAAGACATTATTAAACTTAACATGAGAAGAAAAATTCTTCTCATGTGGTTTTGAGCCTAGGATGCAAGTAATAGTGAGAGGTATTTCAATGAACTCCTACAAACACAGTCAAAGGTTAGTGAGCTATGAATAACAAGTAATACTCTGCAGATGCTGGTCAGGTTGCTTCTGATGTCTAAAGATGCATAAATTTATTTTAACAGTAGGATTACATGTCTCAGAGAAATTCCCCTCATGGCATATTGTCAAATTTTCACTTTTATTTGCTTAACTATGAATAGGCAGTGAAAGGAAAGATGACATTGTTTGAAAGCAGATTAAATGACATCACTGTGTAAAACCTCCTCCAAACATGAGCAGAGGGTTAGGTCACTTATTGTAAAACCTCCTTCATTTAGCAAGCAGAGGGTTTGGAAATGTGATGAAGGCCTCCTTCATTTAATAAGCAGAGGGTTGATTGACTGAGAAACCCTCCTCCAAGCATGAATAGGCATTGAAAGGAAATATGACACTGTTTGAAAGCAAATGAAATGGAATCATTGTGTAAAACCTCCTCCAAACATGAGAAGAGGGTTGAATGACTGAGAAAACCTCCTCCAAACATGAGCAGAGCGTTGGGTCACTTATTGTAAAACCTCCTTCATTTAACAAGCAGAGGGTTTGGCAATGTGATAAAGGCCTCCTTCATTTAATAAGCAGAGGGCTAGGAAGAAAGGTATGGCCTCATTTAAGGGCACAAGGCTAACAATGCTACAATTAACCTTAAAAACTTTGTTTTACACCTTGTTCTCCAATAGATGAAAACCACTAACAGAGCAGTGGTGTTTCAAAGATTGATTATATGGTTTCACAGTTTGAAAAGTAGAATTTTAAGTGCAGTGGGAAACAATTGAAGTCTTATGAATAGAAAGTTGAGTTAAACATAGGCCAAAGAGTGATTTTGATGTTCTAAAAAGCTTTGCTTTTCCTGTCGATTAAGGTCTTTTTTCAAAAACTCATCAAAATTGACAAGAAGGTAGACTAAGCCTTACTTCTGAAGGAAACTTTGCAAATAGACACATAGAGACAGTATGTGTAAGAAAGGATATGGCAAGTGTTTTAAATTTAGAGACAACACTCAAAGCAAATGGAACATGCCACTATCACAGACAAAGGCCCGTTCTCTATGAAAACATGGGAAAATACCTTGTTGTTGCATATAATTATAGGAAAGGTTTTTAAAGGATTTCCTTTTTCATAAACAAGATGTTTGTCAAAGCCGGGTGAATGCAACTAAGGTTCCCACAGTCAAAGAGAAATTTCATTCAAAGGGTGCATCTACAATCATTTATATGGCTTTAAGCAGGGTTTCCTATAAAAAACAGATATGAACGAAGGAAACAAGCTTCCTCCCTTAATGAGAAACAGTGGAAAAGATTTTCGCTTTTAAAAAGTTTCTTGACTTCAAAAAAGGAATTCATGACTATGAGAGAAGTTGTTCACACCACTGTGTCATTAACTTAAGAAAAGATGAGTCTCTGTTGTGTTCTAAAAAAAGACGTTTGCTTTGTGTATGGTTATGACCGAAAAGACTTTTCAAAAGGCATCCAAAACCCTTGCAAATAGAGACAAATGTTTGAGTTCATTTAAAAGGTGAAGAGACCATTGGAAAAGTCTCATTTTGCAAACTCAAAACGTATACAACGTTCCCCCAAGCTTCCCATTGGAGAAACGAGGGATTTCAAGAAAAATTCAAGTTTTTTTAAGGCTTCAAGCCTATGCAGCGTGCCTGGAAAAATGCGCGGCGTGCCTGCGAGTGAATTTACAAAGGGTTCAAATGGTCGCGTGACACGCCTGTAGCACTGTGTGGCACACCTGTGCACACGTTCACACACTGCCCGAAGGCCGACCCGACACCTCTCATTGCGCAGTGTTCTTCTCAGTAAATGTGCCGCTCCCTCTCTAAACGCCCAAAAAACCTTCAAAAATGCCTTTGGAGCTGCTCAATCAATTGAACAAGGCCATAATCATTGTTTCAAGGTATTCTCCATTGCTCCTTGCTAGTTTTTGAAAATCTTAAAGGGGTGACAGGGTTATTTTCTCAAGGAAGAAAAAGTGATTGGAGAGTGGAGTTCTTGGTAGAAAATCAAGGGTGTTTGTTACTGTACTACCAAAAATTGTTATAGTAATAGATAGGGTGTGTTTGTATCAGTTTCAAAGGGCCTAAAACTGCCTTCAAGCAAAGTGATGAACCATATAAAAATTTCAAGACAGAAATACACAGTGGTAAAGGTCTCTAATCAATTTGAAGAGTGTCCTAAACAATGTTAAATCTAGAGCAGGATTTTCTTAAAACTCAAAAGGGAAAAAAATGGTCTTAATCTGAATGCTTTGTCACTTTAAAAGTGTCCACTCTACATGGTGAAAAAGTGAAACCTTGTGCAACCTCTATAAGTCCCAAAAGCAGAGTGTGTGAGAGGCTTTTCAAATCAGCTGAGAGAATTTTTTCTACCTTTGTATAGAAGCCAGTGAACAACAGAAGAGGTTTTTTTGGGGGAAGGCTATTTTGTTTCTTTCAAAACACAGGAGATCCTTGCTCAAACAAGAAACCACAAACATATCTTTTCAAATACTTTGCCCAAACACAGTGATAAGATTGAGTTTGTTTCATTTGACAAATACTTGTTGTTTGGCATAAAAGAGGACAAATAGTGATTTATATGGAGGACAGGGGGTGTGCTTGAGAAGCCATTTCAAGGACCATTTGAGACAAATTGTTTTTGTCAGTCAGCAAAGAATATTCAAAACAAAATGCCTCCCAAGCAAGATAGTAGAAATGGCCTTCACAGGAGGTTTGATCCTATTTCAACTGAGGAGGTAAATGCTCATCCATCAGTCTTGTTTAACATTCATGAGGTTGGATTTCTAGAGTTTTGTCAAAGGGTGCAGGAGGTGAAAATATTTTCCCCTTTGACACATCTTTGGGGTTTGATATTTCAAGGGAAACACTTTCAGCTAGCAGGCTTGGATTTCAAGTTCTCTCCAAGGTCCATTTCCAAGGCCACCAAAATCCCTTATGTCGGAGAGAAGTGGTTTAAACAAAGCCACCTAGACTTACAACAGTACAAACCTTTTCTGAAGCCTAAGCATAGAGATACATGTCCATCCATATTTCCCTTCTCATATCTATTGAATTTTTATGCCCCCCTCATGAAGATAATCATGAAATACTTCATTTGTGAGGGAAGATTCTCCCGAGCATATGCCTACCATGTCTGGTTGCTCATGCATTTTACAAGAGCCAAATTGTTAAATCTCCCTTTCTTCCTCCATAAAAGTATTGAGAAAATGGCCTCCACTGTTCAGAAAAAACCTGCTTCTCAGCAGTCATCTTGCCTCTTCCATCATTCCCTCATCAAGGTTATCATTATTCATCATCTTGAGAAGAAGGAAATCTCTTGGGATACTTTCATTGCACATCTAGATTTTGCCACTGTTCCTTCATTCCATACATCTCCTTCACCTTCCACTCACCATCCTTTTCCTTCATGAAGCAAGCCCATTCCCAAGAAGTTCAAATTTCCCATTGAACAAGAAAAAGAGCATGATGAGGAAGAAGAGCATGAGCAGGGGGAGGAAGAGTAAGATGAACAGCAGCATGATGAAACAGGGTAGCAAGGGGAAGAAAAGCACAGTGAGGCAGAGCAACAAGGGGAAGAATAACATGATAAAAAACAACATGATGAAGAGGAGGAACAACAAGGGTAAGAAGGGCATGATGAAGAAGAGCATGATGATGAGCAAAAAAATAAAGATGAACAACAACAGCATGATGATGAAGCAGGGCAGCAAAGGGAAGAAGGGCAACAAAGTGAAGAGAATCACAGTGATAATATGCAGCAAGAGGACAGTCCAGGCATTCATGAAGAAACTCAAGACAATGGCAAGGGTGATGAGGGAAGTAACAAGGGCAAAGAGCCAATAGAGCATGTGCTAGCTACCTCTCCTAGGCAAGGGGCCATGCTTTCTTCTCCAAAAGTGGCCAAGCCCCAGACATCAAGGAAAAGGGTGCCAAGAACTATAACTCCAAATGTTACTAGGGCCCTTCGAAGCAAGGGGAAATTTCCCAGGAGGAGGAAGTCCAAGAAGGTCACCCAAAGCAAGGGAAAGGAGAGAGAAGAAAGAAGGCATGAAAAGGAGAGGGACTTCAACATAATTCAAATCCAAAGTGATGATAGCGAAAATGAGGCCCGAATCCTAGAGACTCTCTTGATCAATAGAGAAAGCCAAATTGATGCTTTGAGGGCAGATATAGAGAGGGCTAGAAACTTCAATCACTTTTTTCAAATTCAAAATAGACAAATGAGTGTCCACATGGCAGTACATGAGACACGGGCCATCAAATACAAAGAAGAGGCCTCCAAGGCGCAAGTTAGATTGGAAGAACTCATGGGCGAGTTCAATGATAGCAAAGATGAAGATCAGCCCAGAAGAAAGAGGCCAAGAACCATGGGACTCAAAAAATCCCTTGAGAAACAAAAGGATGGAGAAGCTACCCTTCTCCAATCTACTCCTCTCACTACATTCTTCACCCAAGAGATAGAGAAAAATTGAGAAGCATGGCTTGAGGGGGTAAATGATCACTTGGAAAAGAATTTGGAGAAGGCAAATAGAGATTTGGACCTTCAAAGTAGGATGACTGAGCACTACAAGAAGCTAAATCAGTTTTCCCGGCAGAAATTGAAGGCCACACAGGAAAAACTCAAGGGAGCACAAAGGAGGCGCTCGGCACCAAAATTGAAGAAAGACACCTCAAAGCTCCAAATTTTGGCCTCATATTCACAACATGTTTTTGAAAACCCTTGAGGGCCATGCTTGCCAAAATTGGACGAAATTCAACAAGTTCTGGTTTTTTTTCATTTTTGGGTTTTTGGCTAAAACTCATGGGCATCGCCATTTCTGTTTGGGGAATCCTCAAAGGATGAAAATGGTAACATTGGATGCCATAATTTTAGGGGCATATACTCATCTATTTTTAGACCAATTGAAGAATATTTTCTCCCCAAAAATGGCGAAAAACACTCACTTTTCCACACTATGCCCCGTTTATCAGCAAGGTCTATTTTTTGGTTTTTTACACGCAAGTCAGTTTTTGGTAGACTTCTAGTGGTCAGTTTGGAGAAAAATAAGAATTTTCGGAAAATATACATTCATATGTTTCCAACGAGCCATCACGGGCCTCATTTTGACATCGGGAAGGCCTTCAAAAGTTGCCGAAAAGTTAGAGGACTTTCTGCTGATATATTTCTTAAGTATTTTTGTAAAAAATGAACCTTTCTAAAGTGAGTTTTCCTCATGTGCGTTTAGCTATTTTTGGGCATGATTAGTTATGAAAGGTCAATATATTTTCCTTTTTCAGCATTTTTGAGATATTTTATTAGATATTTTGTGCCTTGGGCTTTGCAAAGCCTCAAGGAAAAAATCAGATATTTTGGATAGGCCAATGAGATTGCAGGTTGAACTAGGAGGTTTTCCTCACTTTGGCATATATATTCCAAAGGATTTCATTGTAAACAAGGCTAAAATTGATGAATAGAAGCAATATATGGTTATACAAGCTTGGAAGAAACACTTGTATCATGCATTGGATAGTTTCCTGAATGTTTTTGGATGATGAAGGAGGTATGTTGTTAGATTCCTTGACTTGCTAAAATGGTATAGTGTCCCTCTCTATTATGCTTCTTAGTTTTCATTCATAATTCCATGTTCTTGCTTGCTATAAGACAGTAGAGAATAGATTTGAGACATGCCTTTGGAGGCACCTCAAGTTTCATGTTTCTTTATAGCTTCTATGTTTTCTTCATTCTTAGTCATATCAAAGAATCCTTGATTGCTCTTTGATAACTGAAGAATATTGTTTTCTTGTTTCATTTATGGTTTTATGCATGCTAAGTATGATTCACGGTATGCCCTACTTACTCATGGCTAGTCATAGATCCACCTATGAAACCTTTCTTTGATTGATTAGATTGTCATTTGTTGAACCAAGGAGGTCTTGTATTGATCTTGCCCTTTGCCTAAGACTATGCAATCTTGCTTCAAAGTGCCCAATAGCTTGAAATACTATGCTTAGGCATTCCTTCATAGTGGTCTAAGTTGTTTTTTTGTCTTAAATGTATTTCCCCAAAGTCTAATAGCCATTTCCTAAGGTTAGAGAGTCATATATCTCTATGCATGGCTTGAATGTTTATTTTTATGCATTGATCAGTTTATAGTTACATTTCTCATGATTAATGGTTTTCCCTACCATGTTTATGTCAGCTATTAAACTATTAATGTTTGAAATCCTTTTTTCTTCACAGATTTAATGTCCATCCCACTCCATTTTACCTTGCTCAAATCGGCCCTTCAAAAACTTTGTATCACCACCTGAAAGCTTTCTTGACGTTTTTAACCCCATAGCCCAGTTGATTTGACATATTTTTACCTATCTTAGTCTTTGATCAGTTCATCCCTCACAAACCTAAAAACTAAAACCAAAAACCTACTTCATAACTAGCCTAAAATCATAACACAATAAGCAAACACACAGATATCCCTTACACAATTAGAGAGAGCCCTCTCTGAGTCCAGGAAGGCTAGGTCCTTGGGCTCCAAATATTGGTTTGATGTTACACTATCATTTGGCTTGCCAATCAGCCAAATCACGGGACCCTAACATAGGCCAAGTCACCTATACACACAGATAAGAATGATCCAAGACGCGTATGCCTTTTGTGCTCTAAAAATATGATACCAGGGGGCATTACCATGGTATTAGCCCATAGTATTGAACATTTTGTCGTCTATTTTATTCCGTCCAAGAATACCATCGATAGTTGTGTGCTTTTGACTCATGGTATTGGTAAAGGCTAAATATATATAAGGAGAAGAGGATCATAGTGCAAGCGGGTGCATGGGTAAGGTTTGTCACTGAATACCTCTCTCTGAAGTATATTTGCATGGGATGAACTCTATTTTAGTGGTAGATCTGAATCTATGATGCACCCTTGGACACAATGATGGATCAGGATTTGTAGACCTGAAATGACTATGTTCTTGCATGATCTATTGAATACATGATTAGATTTGTGACCTAGCGCATGTTTACTGAAGAGAAGTGAATAAATCTAGATAAGTTCTATAGATCTGAATAATTATGTAAAATTAATATTTACATATCTATACGCTATTTTGTCTCAGTAGAAGCGCGTATATACGCGGCTTTAACTCAGAAAAAGCACATATGGAAGTCAGGTTTTTCTGAAATTTATTGCAGATGTTATCTGTTTATTATAGCTATATTTATGTTGTATGTAAATGAATTCTTCATGTAGATCTTGGTTGCTTGAATGTTGTATATGCTGCTAAGTTGAATATGTACAAATCTGATCAATGAGTGAGTAAATATGTTTAATAATGACTGGTTGATTAAGGGTTCTGCAATACTGAAAAGATACCTGACTGAAAGCCTTAGATCTGGTTCTGAGATTGACCATATTTTTGAAAATCAATATTCACAGATCTATACGTAGGTTGGTATGGAGGAAAGTCCGTATACACGCGGGTTTAGTAAAGAAAAATAGCGTATACATTTTAAGATAATGAATGTTCAAGGTTGAGTTTCATTCAGCATATTGATTATGATATTTGGGTTATACTGTGTTCTAGTTAAGACTCTCTCATTGTTCTAATTGAAGTATTGGGTGAAGTATATTATTATTGATCCTTATGAAGAGTTGTGTTGAAGCCCTATGATCCAGTGTAAAAAATTGTGAAACATGGTCTGCAGTGTTTCTGAGGGTTGAAACCTTTAGTGTGGAAGTAGAAGTTCCCTGGCAGTAGAAGCTGGTGTTTTTATCATGGGGTTGAAGCTCCCTTCCAGTATTGGGTGGTAAAAAAGATCAAGGGGTTGTATCTTCCTTCCAGTAGCAGCTGGAGAACAAGAGAAGGTTGCAGCCTTCTACATGTAGATACTTGTGAACTGATATGAGTCTGCATCAGTAAAATATTGTAAGTAGTTTTCTATATAATAAATATTGAAGACAAAGACAACAACAATGGTGGTTTTCTCCTGAATTAGGTTTCCACCTTAAATCTTGGTGTTCATGTGTGATGCTCTTGTGTGATGATTTATTCTGTTGTTACTGCAAATATTTAATTCTTAACGAACCAATGCATAACTGATAAGCTAAGTTAAAGTTTGCTTCTAAAAGTTTATACAAGAATAAAGTTATCTCAGTATACGCAATTTTCTGTTGGTATATCCGCGTGTATACGTGAGTTATGTTCTTTAAATTCGCATATGGAATTCAGTAAACAAAAAGTAAAAGTTTAAAGTGAGCTCTAAATACTGATTCACCCCCCCCCCTCCCCTCTTAGTATTTTTCCCAACAATTGGTATCAGAGCAGGTCCTTCTGTAGAAGCTTAATTTCTAGAAGGAAGATCAACTAAGATGAGCAATCAAGATAGGACAGCATCTATCGGGCCTCCTTTCTTCAATGGAAACAATTTAATATTCAGGAAGACAAGGAAAAGATCCTATCTTCAGTCTCTTGGAGCAAATGTATGGGCTATAGTTGAAGGTGGTTATCAATATCCAACATCAGTTCCAACAAATCCAACCAGAATAAAGAACTATGAAACCAATGCAAAGGCAGTCAATGCATTATTGGGAAGTTTGACTGAATTAGAATTTGTCAAAGTCATGCAGTTGAATCCAACAAAGGAGATATGGGACAAAATAATTCTGAGCTATGAAGGTGATGCCAAGGTAAAAAGTGCTAAACTCCAAACTCTTAGAATTCAATATGAAAAAATCAGAATGCATAATGAGGAAAGCAATGATAGTTTCTTTTTATGTCTAGATGATATTTTAAATCATATGAGAAATCTTGGTGAAACCATAACTGACACTACTTTGGTAGAAAATTTTTTAAGATCTCTCACTCCCAAATTCGAGTCAGAAGTGTTTGCTATTGAAGAGAAGAAGGATCTACAAACTCTTACTGTTGTTTAACTTCATGGGATTCTAACTACTTGTGAAATGAGAAAAGGAGGTCCATTTGAAGTCAAAGAAGTTATCTTTAGAGTTGTTGCAAAAGGAAAGGAAGTAGAAGAACAGGAAGGACCAGGGTATGCATGAACATCATGGCATAAAAATATAGATTTCCGTAGCTGGACTCCCATAAAAAAATGGTGTAGCAAAAATGATAAATAGAACAGTTCAACACATGGCTCGTGTGATGCTTGATGAATTTGGAACTCCCGATACCTTTTGAGGAGAAGCGGCACATACTGCAGTAAATATTCTTAATAAGGCTCATGTTCGTGTGAATAGTGATAAAACTCCTTATGAGATTTTTTGTGGTAATCTTCCCATTGTAAATCATTTTAGAGTTTTCGGAAGAATTTTTTTTATCAAGAACAATGATGAAAAAATTGGTAAGTTCGAACCTAGAGTAGATGAAGGAATATTTCTTGGTTACTCTTCTAGAAGTAAAGCATATAAATGTTACAATACAAGACTTCGGAAGATTGTTGAATGTATTGATGTTGTAATTGATGAGTCTCTCACAGCTCCTAAAATGGAAACAAAAACAACAAATGAAGATGATGATGATGTATATTTTCCCTCATCAAATAGAAAAAATATAGAAGGAGAACCCAATGAAGCACTAGAAGAAGATCTATCTGAAAAGGCTCCATCCGAGTATGTCCAAAAGAATCATCCAAAATCTCAAATTCTAGGAGAAAAGGGATCAAGTGTCCAAACAAGAAGAACTCTTGTAGGATCCCCTAGCTATATCACATTCTTATCCACTATTGAACCACATAATGTAAATCAAGCTAGTAAATATGAATGTTGGATTCAAGCCATGAGTGAAGAACTATATTAGAATGAAAATAATCATACTTGTGAATTGGTTCGAAGACCTCATGATAAAAATGTTATTGGAACAAACTGGATATTCAAAAACAAGTTAAATGATGATGGAGATGTTATTAGGAACAAAGATAGACTTGTTTGTAAAGGGTATGCTGAACAAGAAGGTATAGACTTTGAAGAAACATTTGCTCCTGTAGCCAGACTTGAAGCCATAATAATCTCTCTTGCCTTTTCAAGTTTTCAACAATTCAAAGTTTATCAAATGGATGTAAAATCGGATTTTCTCAATGGTGATCTAGAAGAAGAAGTTTATATAGAACAAATAGAAGGATTCATTCTTGGAAATAATTAAAAACTTGTTTGAAAACTTAAAAAGGATTTATATGGTCTCAAGCAAGCTCCTCAGGCATGGTACTATCGTCTTGACAAATATCTTCAACAACAGGGTTTTACAAAGGGGTCTGCTGACAGTAACTTATACACAAAAATTGAGAATGATAAACTATTGATTATTGTTGTGTATGTTGATGACATCATTTTTGGAAGTAATGAAGAGTCCATGAGTCAGAAATTTGTTCTGTTATGCAACAAGAATTTGAAATGTATTTACTTGGGGAACTAACATATTTTCTTGGCTTATAAGTGCAATAAGAAACAGATGGCATATTTCTATCACAAGCAAAATATCTCAAGAAAATTTTGAAGAAGTATGGGATGGAAGACTGCAAACCTATGAGTACTCCAATGGTAACTGGATGTAACCTCAGTTCTCATGATGATTCTCCCATGGTGAATCAACTAGAGTGTATATCCATGATTGGAAGTCTGCTTTATCTAACCAGGACAAGACTAGACATTATGCATGCAGTTGGGATTGTTGGATGGTTCCAAGATAATCCAAAAAAGTCTCATCTTTAGGCTGTAAAAATAATATTCAAATATATAAAAGGGACTCAAGACTTTCGTATATGGTATCCAAAGAATGTTGATCTCACTCTTCATGCTTAAAAAAATGCAGATTGGGCTGGAAATGTTGATGATAGAAAAATCACTAGTGGTGGTGCATTCTATATGGGGCCCCGATTAGTATCTTGGTTCATAATGAAACAAAATTATATTGCCTTATCTATAGCGGAAGAAGAATATGTGGTTGCTGCATCATGTTGCACGCAAATTATTTCGATGATGCAGACATTACAAGATATTCAAATCTAATTCTCACCTCCCATCTCCATCCTATGTGATAATACAAGTGAAATTAGTATCTCAAAAAATCGTGTTATGCATTCCGAGACCAAGAACATTCCTATCAAGTATCAATTCCTATGTGAACAAGTGCTTGAACAAAAGGTGAAATTGGAGTATGTTCCCTCTAAAGAAGAAGTTACAGATATATATACTAAACCTCTTCCCTGGGAAGCATTCGAATATGTCAGACAAAAGATGGGAGTTGTCTCCGCCTCTCTTATCAAATCTGCTTAATTTCATAATATTAAATTCAGTACGCTAGTTTCATAAAGGTGAATCGCGTTATACGCTATTTCCTGTGCATAAAACCGTGTATGGGTTTTGCTGACATAAATTCTCTGTGTCAGCTTTTAGAATAGTCTATGGTGTTGTTGGGTAATCTTTGTTGTTGTTCCAGTATTCATATTACTGTATCGTTCTTTGATATTTATCTCCTGATGAAGATGCTTTGATGAATTGGTTGTTGAAGGTGTTCAGAATGCACAAGCTTAGGGGGAGCTCCTGCCTTGTTGAAAAGGGTGCATCATTAGCATTCTAATTGATTTCTAAATTATGATATCTCTCTTGAGATCTTTTGGTCCTGGTTATAAAAAGTCATATCTGTAATTTGATGAAAAGGTCATGATGAGACCAACGATGTAAAAGTGTTATATTTAGTCATGTAAGGACTTGTTCAAATTTTTAAACCCACTTGGTTGGATAGTTAACTCAAATATGTAATTCCAATTTGTTGGATCATTGATGTAAGCATGAGTCCTTGGTGATAGGAAAGGTCATACTCAGTTGAGTTATAGGGTCATGTACTTCATTGAAAAATCTGCATGAACTCAGGGGGAGCATTGTATCTTCAGTGCACTTCAAATCTGCAAGATCTGCCCTTTGTCCTTGATGTCAAAGGGGGAGAGTAGTTTGATATGGTGGTCAAACTATTGATATTGTGATCAAACTCCATCATGGTTTCCATTACGTCCAAAAGGGGAGATTGCTGGCAATATGATTCTTACGT
Organism: Pinus albicaulis; assembly: GCA_034641835.2. Taxonomy (NCBI): domain Eukaryota; kingdom Viridiplantae; phylum Streptophyta; class Pinopsida; order Pinales; family Pinaceae; genus Pinus; species Pinus albicaulis. The sequence goes on along the minus strand of MU968420.1, from coordinate 4,511,047 downwards.
CTTAATGTGTTGTCCTTGATGGAAACTCTTTGGAAAATTATGGAGTATATGTCTTCTCGAGAAGCTCAGTAGTTTGCAAAAGGTCTATCAGAAGAAATGTGTAAAGTCCTGAAAAATTTGGTTAATTTTCATATTAAAGATTATATACGCGGTTTAATACAGGCCAAGTCGTGCATACACACAGATAAGAACCATCCAGGTCATGTATTACTTTTGTGCTCTAAAAATATGATACCATGGGGCATTACCATGGTATTAGCCCACAATATCCAGTGTTGTGTCATCTATTTGATTCTGTCCAAGACTACCATCGACAGTTGTGTGGTTTTCACTCATGGTACTGGTAAAGGCTAAATATATATAAGGAGAAGAAGATCATAGTGCAAGGGGGTGCATGGGTAAGGGTCGTCACTGAATACTTCTCTCTGAAGTATATCTGCATGGGATGAAATATGTTTTATTGGTAGATCTGAATTTGTGATGCACCCTTGGATACAATGATGGATCAGGATCTCTAGACCTGAAATGACTATGTTATTGGATGATCTATTGAAGAGATGATTAGATCTGTGAACTTGCGCATGTTGATTGAAGAGAAGTGAAGAAATATGGGTAAGTTCTATAGATCTGAATCATTCTACAAAATTAATATTTACAGATCCATACGCTAGTTCATCTTGGTAAAAGTGCACATATATGCGGCTTCATCTCAGAAAAAGTGTGTATGGAAATCAAGGTTTTCTGAAACTTAGTGTAGAGGTTATCTATTTATTACTGTTGTATTTTGGTTGTCTGTAAATGAAGTCTTCATGTAGATATTGGTTGCTTGAATGTTGTATATGCTGCTAAGTTGAATATGTACAAATCTGATCAATGAGTGAGTAAATATGTTTAATGATAATTGACTGATTAAGGGTCCTGCAATACTAAAAATACATCTGATTGAAAGCCTCAGATCTGATTCTTAGACTGACTATATTATGGAAAATCAATATTCACAAATATATATGTAGGTTGGTCTAAAGGAAAGCGCGTATACACACAGGTTCAGTAAATCAAAGTAGCGTATCCATTTTAAGATAATGAATGTTCAGGGTTGAGTTTGATTCTGCTTACTGATTCTGATATTTGGGTTATTTATGTCTTCTGGTTACAGTGCTCTCACTATTTTGATTGAAGTATTGGCTGAAGTATATTATTTTTTATCCTTATGAGGAGTTGTGTTGAAGCTGTGTGATCTAGTGTGAAAATTGATGAAATATGGTCTCAAGTGTTTCTGAGGGTTGAAGCCTTTAGTGTGGAAGTAGAAGCTTCTTGCCAGTAGAAGCTGGTGTTCTGATCATGGGGTTGAAGCTCCCTTCTAGTAGTGGTTGGTAAACGAGATCAGGGGGTTGTTGCTCCCTTCTAGTAGTAGCTGGAGAACAAGAGAAGGTTGCAACCTTCTCTAGGTAGATACTTGCGTACTGATATGAGTCTGCATTAGTACAATATTGTAAGTAGTTTTCCATATAATAAATATTGAAGATAGAGATGACAAAAATGGTGGTTTTCTCCTGAATTCGGTTTGACAGTAAAATAAAGTTGAGACAATTAAGACCTCGGGTCTTCTACAACCTTTATCCATTCCAAGTCAATGTTGCGAGGAGATTTCAATGGATCTTATCATAGGTTTACCTAAGTCTGAAGGAAAGAATGTCATCATGGTGGTAGTTGATATACTTAGCAAGTATGCACACTTTTGTGTATTATCTCATCCATTTAAGGTGAGTATAGTTTCTACTACATTTGCGAACACTATTAAAAAGCTACATGGAAACCTAAAGATTATTGTAAGCGAAAAAGACCCCATTTCTACTGGAAATTTTTGGACAAAATTATTTTCTTGTTTGGGTACTCAACTAGATCATAGCTCATCTTATCATCCTCAATCCGATGGTCAAACTGAGATAGTGAACAAATGTTTAGAAGGATATATTCTTTTTTTTGTGTCTGATAAACAAACACAATGGGTCAAGTGTTTGAATGGTTGTATAACACTTCCTTCCACACTGCAGCAAAAATGACCCCTTTTTATGGCACTTTATGGATATCATCCACTGTTCATCACATCATATTTAAGAGAAAATTTTAAGGTTAAAGCATTATAATATCACATTAAGCATCAAAAACAAGTTCTCCAAATCTTAAAGGATAAGCTAAACTTGGAAAAAATTGGAATGAAACAACAGGCAGATCAACATCGCAGTGAGATAAGTTTTGATGTAGGATACTGGGTATTTTTACGGCTACAACCATACAAACAAATTTCCCTCAAGCAAGATAATAATGATAATAAATTATCACCAATGTACTATGGTCCTTACAAGGTGTTGCAAAAGGTTGGTACTATGTCATACAAATTGGAGCTTCCTGCTTCTTCGCTAGTGCATCTAGTTTTCCATGTTTCATGCTTAAAGAAGGTTATAGATGACAAACTTCTAGTTCAAACAATATTGCCAGAACTTGATGAGGAAGGAAAAATAATATTGGAACCTGAAGAAGGCATGGAAACAAGAACTCGACAACTATGAAATCGATCAATTTCAGAGTATCTCATCAAATGGAAGAACTTACCCCCTGAAGATTCTACATGGGAGGATGATAATTTTAAACAGAAGCATCTAGAGCTACTTAAGCATTGAGGACAACAATTTTTTGAAGGAGAGGGGCATGTTAGGTCCCTATATTACTAGTGTAGTCCCTTATTGTTGTTAGTGTATCCCCTTTATTGTTATTGCTCTTCCCCTGTAACCCCCATATTTGTGCCCTTACATTATTATTTTTCGGTTGGCTAGGATTATATTGTGACCCCATGGGCTCCCATATATAGAAGGAGCCTTTTTATTTTTTATCATCCAGGAATTGTTCATTTATGTAATGTAAAGGAGGTTTCCCCTCAGAGTGGCTTATTTGTAAGGCGTTGATCTCTATTTTCTTCTATTTTGGGAGTTGGTTTCATAATGGAAACCTATGCTAAATAAACGTCTTCATCATTTTGTTACAATTACGATGAGACGAAGTAAACTAGATATTCTTCATGAAATTTTAATGATTTAGACAAAGAAAACTCTATGTGATTTTTGTTTAGGGAGAGAGAAAAATAGATAAAGAGAATCGCTCAAATATTCTTCATATGAGTTTTATGAGCCCAAAGAAGGCAACTCGGGGGTTTTTCGTTTGAAGAGCAAGAAAAAGTATGAAAAAATAATATGCTTAGATGTAGTCAAAGATGGTCAATTTTGCATAGAAACACTTAAAAATCATTAGATGATATGTAAAATTTGACAAAATAGTGATATTCTACATGTTAAACAAAGAAAGAAACAATTGCTCCAAAAAATAATACTATCAGAGATGATTCATACCTCCAGAGTAACCATAAGAAGGGAATCAAGCACTCATTTTCACGATTTGAAGTTTGTGAGATTGCTTTGGAGAGAAAAAGTAGCAGAAATTTCCCAAGCAATCGCAAGCACACCAGGCACCCATTCAACTTTCCATCAATTCTAGGTAAGAGTACTGATCCTTAGCTTGCATTTCATTCCTTAATGAATGTTTTTGTTTGGAAATTTTTAGTTTTTGAGCAAGCCCTATGTATTTTGGTTGGGTAACGTGGTTTCCCATGCCATGGGGAACATTAACATTCTCTTCCCCCAAAGGAGGAGTGTGTTAGCATGCTCTCTGGAGTAAGGAGGGTCACGTTATTTGACCAAGCGCAAGGACAACAAAACTTTATTAATTCCCAGGGAGAATTTTCTTAAAATAAACTAAATAAGGGGTCCTGTGATGCAGAGACTAAGTCAAAAAAATTATCCTTGGAGAGAAATAGCTCATGACCACGAGGAACTAAAAATTCTAAATGATATGACATGTTTAGTAGCTGTCAAATGGTGTGGGTTGCTAAAATATGCCAAAATTGACTTGATGAAAAGTCGATATGATCTCTCGAGTTGGATCATCCAACATTGGGATGAAAAATATGGGTTGTTCAGGATTGGGGATCATGGAATCTCGATCAATCGAGATGATATCTATTTCCTCACTCGTTTACCATGTAGAAGTGCATGAGTAACCTTGATGGGAGGGAGAGTGGATCCCAAAACTATAGTGGATCTGATATGAACACATTGCACAGCAAGTAGTCATTCGGTGAGTAATAGGATTCTAGTAGTGCAGGTGGCATTAATACCATTGAGGTGTATTCTATGGATGATCATGCACATGGTAGGGGCTAACAATCAACAAGTTGCTACAAAAGTCTAATTTTTAATGGCATTGGATTTCTTGCATCCGCAAGTGTTCAATTTGTGTGAGGGAGTCCTATGATAGGTAAAATAAGAGTTGATAGTGTGTAATACTTGGGCCCAAAGAGACATTGGGTATGGTATATTGATTGTGTCCTTCATACTAGAGAGAGTGTTTATAATGAGGCCTCAAGTGATTTTAGCTATAGTTGTTCCCAGTGTTGGCTTGAGGGGTCCTGACCTAGGTTCGGAAGTTAAGGTTTGCCAACAAACCCCTATACAACTGGCCCTTTCGGTGATGACCTAATTTCGCAGGCCAAGGTCTCACCCGAAGTAGTATGGGAGGGTGTTGGAACCAGGTTTTTGCACCCTGGGAGAGAGTAGGTAATGTGAGGAAAATCTATGTTCGCCACTTATCAGACTCACACAGAGTAGGTATATTCATAGGCATTTGACAGTATAATCAATTATTAACAATAACAGAGCTATTACCATTCACAAATCTTATTCAATACCTTCGCATCCACGTGCGTACCAGTAATTACCAGCACAAAATATCAGAACACAACTTACAGATACATTCGTAGCATAAATAGGTAGCACAGAGGTATTCGCAGCTTAAACAGATACCATCACAGATAATTTACATATATACTTATGTAAAACATAGATATATTTGCAGCTAAATAACCATCATAGATATGCTTCAGCAGTAAACATCACTGATCTAGATAACACACAAATACTTTAAAAATACTTCGCATTCATTAATGTTCAGATCCGCTTACAACTAAACCAGCCTGTGCACAAAGCCTAGTGGTGTCCACACACAGAAGGACTGAGGATCTCCGCGCACATAGCCAGCAAGAGTCCTTATCCAAAACAACCCAAAACAAATCTAACAGTTCACACGTAGCATCAGTCTTAATTCATGCCTACTTCTAGACTCAAACTATTCATCTATTTATATCAATATAGCCTACGCTAGCCTGTGGTCTGTAAATCGTGGTTTTCAGACTCTAGGTCAACCCTTTGACCCATTACAATGTGTTCAGGGCTTTGACCCACCCAAAAAACCCTGCGTTAGACTAATTAATACAAAAATATATGAAATTCTCAACTTAGGGAGCCCCGTTGCAACATGCCCCAACACAATCTTATGACTCATCCCGAGTCACTGCGGCTGTGGTTTCTCCATCTTCTCCTGAAACTGCCTGATTGCATCTACCAGCAGGGGCAACACACCTTCACTTTGTGCAATGGAATTCTGGGCTATCTCCACCAACTTCTGCAAATTTGGGCCTTCTATAGCAGTAGTGACACTCTCCAACATCTGGTTTAGTCACTTAACAGTGATGTTGACATCCTAAGATAGCTTGAGGGCCTCATATGCCCATGGCTTAAGGTGATCACCGAAAGTCTTCCTCCACTGCCGAAGAGCTTCCATGTCATCTCTGATCACATGGCTGGTGCACAGTCGGGCCAGTGCTGAGCGAGGACAAGAGTGGTCAGTGTAACCTCCATTTGGTCAAACTCTTCTTCCTTCTGGTGCAACGCTTGGTTGATTTCACGTAGGAGAGGGTCGCGCTACACATTGGTCTCTAGCTGTATATCTATTTCCAACAAGTCTTCCCCCTGAGAAATTTGACCTATAATGACACTGGTGGCCTCTATAACTAGCGCAGCTCACTGGGCCCTTACCTCTGGTGGTGTTTCTAGTTGTAACTGGTCTGCGAGGCCACAATCTATTGTTCGATCTCCATTTTGACTGCTTCGATCTCAGTCCTTGAGGTCTTTAGCGTTGCGAAAAACCCCTCAATATTAGCGTGGGGGGTGGAAAAATTCAAGATATATTCGGTGACATCCACACAGAGCCTACTAATGAGGTGCTCCAACTCTGTCTGCTACGCAGCGGTAAGGGTACATGCAGCGTATGCCTAACATACTTCAGTAGTTTTTTCTTCAATTTTTTGCTTAGCTATATTGAGGTACTGGTGCATTTGATGGTCTTTATGCTGAATCTCTTCGAATAGGGACATGTGAAGGATTTGCAACGGTTTATGTGGCAGGCAGGCGAGATCCAACTGTACCTCTACGTAGGCCTAGAATTGCACTCCTAGGTCGGGTGGACTCAATATGAGGGCTACACCCGGTAGAGGGCAGAGGTGGCTTTCCGGTGTACTGATTATTGTGCTACTTATTGCTGGGGTCGACCTTGCTTGAATCATACTGGTTTGCAAGGTGTCTATTTTGAGCTGTAGAGCCTGGAGCTTAGCCTAGGGTGTATTAACTGTGGCTTTTGGCTTCTTTTATAGGGCCAACCATTTGTCTTCTGTAGCCAAGGTGACCGTGTCTATGATCTGCTCAAGGTATTCTTCTATTAGCATAACTCCTGTGTCATATTTCGGCTATTGAACTCGCTGCTTCTTCAGTGGCCCTTTAACAGGGTCACCAGTCCGCTTCATACCTCGAGGGGATCCAACACCTCTCGCATCCCGACCTTTTGTGCCTAGATCCTACTGCGATGTTGTTTCCACACCCTTCCCAGTACTCTTTCCCTGTTACAATCCCTTATGCGATCCCAGGTTCACTTCCTTCCTCGTACCTTTACCTTGTCCTCTGGTTTCTTTAGCGGTGTTAGGCGGGGTGACCTTTGTCGTGCTTGTCCTTGCAGTGTCCCTCGTACTTGATTTGAATCCAAGCTTCCAATGTGGAGGCCAGGTCTCAATTAGGTGGTCAATGTCCTCATCAGCAACCATGTATGGGAGTGAAACCCATGTTGGAACCTTGCAGCCTCTAATTTGTACATTATGTATGGATACTTGAAATACTACAATGCCTTTGAATTTATCATAAACTATTGGTGACAAGCACGTTCGGGAATTTATTGCTGCTTGGAGCCCACTCTGAAATAGGACCCAGAAGAATTGATTGTCCCCAATATGTTGCACGTCCTTTTAGTCCCACAAATTCACGTTTCATACCCACTCACACATATCTGGGGTGATCTCAGGGAGGACAGAGTCATCAGGGGCTTCCCATGTGACCAACGTGATGAGAAGCAGTAGATAGGAGTAGCAGAATGCTCATCCCTGATCTTGGGCATCGTGGAAATTAACCAAAAATTCATTGCACAGGTACTAGGACTAATTTAAGCATACCCCCTTTTTGCATCAGTCCACCAGCTGAATCACATACGCAGGGATGGTGGCAACCTAGCATTTTCACATCATCTTGCACGCCGGCAACAAGGTACCCATCTATGTACCAGGGTCATTGATGGTGCTGATCATGAACCCCTGAGTGTTTCGCTCTACATGGTAATTCTCGCGAACCTTTTTGGTGATATTTTGCTCATACTTTTTGCTAATGCACAACATATGGTCTGGTCCTTCCATGGGCAGACCAATAATACGGTGAATAAGTGTGTCAACAATGAGGATTCGATCTTGGATCCATAAGATGCCATCATGAACCAGGGCAAGTAGCTAGTGCATAAGTCGGTCTGTGACATTGTAGTGGCCAAAATGAGGCATCCTCAGTAGGTTTAAGAGCTTGGAACCAGCCAATCCGTGCACGCATTGCATGGGGACTATTTTTATCCCATCATCTTCGAAGACCCTTTTGAGATATAGTTCTAGTGCAAATTCAAGGAAGGCCTCCAAATTGGCCAGGTTGTCGTCATCAAATTTTACCTCGTGGAGTTTTCCAAAGGGTTATCCAATGATGGGGACCTCACCCAGAGTTAGTGGCATTTGCAGTTAGGTACGCAGACCATCGATATTCTTAGGCATGCATGTAGAGGGCCTATGAGGCAGAACATAGGGCTGTATGAAGTTGATCGGTTCAGCAATCCGGGCCTATTCTTGAGCGGACATGGGTCTCTTCAATGGGTTAGGTGAACGTGCCTGAGGAACCGCTCATGGGGACTTCATGATTCGAGGAGAGGTGCGGGGCTTCACCCTATCCCATTTTGTAGGTTTCCCCAACCCTTGCACATTTTTTTCCCCTTTTGCTTCCTCTGGCTTGGTGTGGACATAACATCCTCCACTTCAGGGTCAACTTCCAACACTTCCTTAGATCCTCTCTCCATCGAGGTCATGGGCTGGGAAGATTCAATGGGATTAGATGCAGTCATTCTGGTGCAAAAAATGAACTCAGGATGGTTACTATCTGAGGGGGAAGCATGCTCAGACATGAATAAGGAACAATAGTCATGGACTCATAAAAAATAGCAACTGCTCAAGATAGATAGAACCCTCAAGGGTTGGGTGAAACTTATCCCGAACTTACCATCAAGTAAACAATTAAAAATATTTGGAAATCGCCTCATTAATTTCTAGCTACCTGCTCCGTTTAACAGTAAAATTTTATTTTTACCCAGTTTTACTATTCCAATGGCTATTTTTCGCACATTCGGTGCTCCCAGCACACCCCTACGCTCCTAGTGCACCTGTTGCGCTCTGAACACAACCCTGTGCTCCCAGCACACCTCTCCGAGCCTCCAAACCTGTGATCGATCCCTATGTGTACCATGGTCCTGCCTGCAATTTCCTCCTTCTGTGTGCATATTCCGCCCTATACAGATACTCCGGTCATATATTCATTTGATTCGATATGGCTTGATTCGGCTGCCATTGACATATCCTGGTACCATGTCACCGTGCAGGGTAGCTAGCTGAACAACTCCTCCATCAATGTTTTCTTTTACCATATAGGGACCTAACCAGTGCTATCGAAACTTGCCCGAGTGTTTCGCAAACTAGATGTCGTACAGCAAGACCAATTCACCCTCTGCAAATGTATTTTTCCGAATATGTCAATCATACCATGCCTTATCCCGAGCCTTCTGAACTTGCTGATGGAAATTAGCAATGAAACAATCTTCCTCCAACGCCACAAGCTATGCTAAATGCTCCTCCATGATATCAGGATCCACCATGTTCGTAAAGGCTGTGATACATAGGCTAGGAATAATATAATCCATGGGTATAATGGCCTCCTTGCCATAGACCATCCTAAACAGTGTCTTCATTGTCAATTTCTTGCAGGTGGTTCAATAGGCCCAAAGAAGTGACAGGATGCGCACGTCCCAATCGTTGTGATTAGTATTATAGACCTTGGTTGGTGCCTACTCCAAGATCTTATTAAAAGCTTCTACATCTCCATTTGCCTAAGGATGATAAGGGGTGCTTTTCGCGTGGTGGATCCGAAAATTTTCAGTCAATGCTTATATTGTTTCATTAACAAAATGCATGCCTCTATTTCTCATTAAGATCTTCGGACAACCAAACCTGGTTAGAATTTGCTCAAAAATGAAGTGTGTAGTGGTGTCTGTAGTGCAGTCCTTCACAGCTTGTGCTTCGGCCCATCTAGTTACATAATCAGTGGTGGTGATGATGTAGCGTGCACCTGTCTTCTTCCCTGGCGGGTTGATGGGCCCAATGAAGTCGATGGCCCATTTGTCAAATGCTTGCAGGCCCATCTGTGGTTGTAGGGGAATTTCATCTCTGCGCGATGGCCTTCCCTTCCTTTGGCATGTATTGTAGGCTTCATTCAATTTTCATAGTTCAACACAGTTTTGTACCTCTCCCTTAGTATTTTTCTCCTGAACCACCATAGCACTTACCCAATTTGATTGTTCGACCGGTTCGATGATACCAACGGCGAGAATTTTTCCAATTTCTTCATTAAAATTTTGTTTGTACTTGGGGTTCAACCAATAAGGGTGTTGTTTCACAGGGCATGCATCTAGTTTTGAAGTGATGATCATGACCCCTAGGACCCCTGTAATCCCTTCGAGTTCCAAGAATTTTGTTGGGAATAAGTCCTAGTATTCCATGAGGAGTTCTGCAACTTTTCCCATGGTATCATCATCACAGTAGTCCCCAATATTAGCTAACTTAGGCTGCGCCTCCATTCAAATGTTAAATTCTTGCAACTTTAGAGGCTTAGTGACATTGAAAATATGCAGTGGGGGTGCAGTAACTATGCATTCTCCCTCTTACTCTGGGATAGAGACATTTCGCAGATCTTCATCACACTTCTCTATTGATAAATTGCTGCAGTTGAAAATATCCTGCATCTGCGTCTCCCATGTTGGTGCCCCATGTGCTGCGCAAGGGTGTGATTCGTCAAATACTAAGGCATCAATATCCTAGAGAGATTCTTTGAGTGCCTATGTTCCTCTAATCAACTTGAACGTCTCAACAAACTCATCCTTTAGGGTTTCCCAGTGGCAGGTGTGCCAGTGTAATTATGCGTCTAAATACCATGCGGCCAGGATTGGCCCCAAGGCATGAATGAACAGATGGACCCATTCCTCTGTATTTTTTTCACCCCATTCTTCCATCCATCCTTACAAGTGCTCGTGGGGGTCCCCTGTAGGTTTTTAACCCTATATAGAAATTATTTGCAAATTAATATTAAAACAGAAAATAAACAATAGCGAGAGCATAAAACATAAACAGATATACACAGAGATTTTCCCCTAGATCCCAAATCAAAATGAACAACTTGATTTTTCATTATATTCCTTTTAGTGTTACAACACATATATATACATGCCAAAGCATACATAAACCCCAATGCATTAACCTTGGATTAGAACATAATCGTAGTTCCCCTGACCAGATCTACAAAATACCAGGGGCCGAAAACTATCATTCCCTAAAACCATGTGCAAACCCATGCAAAAAACCATGGGTGGGTCCGCCCACCAAAAAATATGGTCCAAAAAAATTTTCCCAGGGTGTTGCCCCGAACCTTGAACAGGGGGGGCTGCCACCCCCCCTCTAACCCCCCTGATGTGCCCAACGCAACGTACACCATTCTCCCACTTGTTGAAAGAATATAACACATACCCAACATTCTCCCAGTTGTTTTTTTCTTTCCGTAGGGGGCCACAGGAGAGCTTAGTCACTATCCCAGCTCTGCAACGCCCATTGTTTCTCTACACAAAGAGAGCTTCTGAGTGCTCACAGACTTCATCAATGCATCTGCAACATTCTTAAAAGTGTCCACCTTTACCAACAATACCCTTTTGGCCTCAACCATATCTCTCATAAAGTGATATTGAACATCAATGTGATTTTTCTTTGAATGATAAGAATGGTTCTTAACCAAGAAAATTGTACTTTGGCTATCACAGTCTATCCTTATAGCTTGCTGCACCAACCCCATACTTGAACACAATCCCTGCAACCAAACTGCTTCCTTTCTTGCAAGAGTGGTTGTTATGTATTCTACCTATGTAGTTGAAAGAGCCACTATAGACTATCCTTTACTCATCCAACTGAATGCACCTCCAAATAGGATAAACACATACCCACTTGTAGATCTTCTTTGGTCCAGATCTCCAGCCCAGTCTGCATCAACAAAACCATGAATTTCCAACACTCTTTCCAATCTTGGTCTTCCCTGGTAGCACAAGCCATAATCACTAGTGCCACGCAAATATTTGAAAACCTGCTTCCTTCACTAGGTTTGACATAAACCTGATCAATACTCCCACTACATGTGCAATGTCTGGTCTAGTACATACCATTGCATACATTAGGCTACCCACTGCACTTGCATATGGAACATGGGACATATCCTCCTCTTCTTCTTGTGCCTTGGGACACTTTTTAGCAAACAACTTTACACCTATAGGAATCGAAACATTTACCAGTTTACTATCCTGCATATTGAACCTCTACAATATAGTCTCGACATACTTCCTCTAGTTTAACCAGAGCTTCCTCTTTTCTTGATCTCTCTTAATTTCCATGCCCAAAATATAGTTTGTAGCACCAAGATCCTTCATGTCGAATTTGGAGAACAGTTGGGTCTTCAAATCTTGTATAATTTCTTTGTCATTTCCAATCAACAACATATCATCCACATACAAGACCAAATAAATAACATGGTCACCAATTAATTTAAAATAAACACAATGATCCTCCTTGTTTTTGGTGAAGCCAAGTCCCCGTATATAGGTATCAAATTTTTGATACCACATCCTTAGTGACTGTTTTAACCCATACAGGGACTTCTTTAACTTGCATACCAGTTATTTCTTCCCCTTCACCATAAATCCTTCAAGTTGTTTCATGTAGATCTCCTCTTCCAAATACCCTTGAAGAAATGTTGTCTTCACATCCATCTGCTCTACCTCAAAATCAAATGCAGCAGCAACAAATAAAAGTAATCTAATAGAAGTGACTTTGGCAACAAGAGAAAAAATATCACCAAAATCAATTCCCGGCACCTGGGAATAACCTTTTTCTACCAACCGAGCCTTGTATTTCTCCACCTTGCCTTCTACATTCATCTTCTTCTTAAACACCCATTTGCTCCAGATGGGCTTCCTTCCAGCCGGCAACTCCACCAGATCCATTGCTTCATTTTTATGTAAGGATTCCATTTCATCAACCATGGCCTCCTTCCAAAGTTTCCATCCTATGAATCTACTGCCTCCTTGACAGTTCTAGGATCATCATCAGTTATAGTTAAAGAAAAATTTGAACAGAAAGAAGATGGACTATACCTTTCTGGTTGTCTTCTTTCCTGAACCGATCTTCTCATAGCTGGAGTTTGTGGCTCTTCCTCTTTTGAGTCTTCTTCTGCTGTAGAGTTTGATTCATCCTCCTTTAGCTAAAACTCTATAGTCTTAGGTTACTTTGGTAGGACTTGATATTTAACAACATCTTTGACCTCTCTAAACACCAAATCTCGGTTGTACACAACCTTCCTTGTTTTCGGGTTCCAAAGCTTGTAACCTTTTAAACCATCCTTATACCCAATAAAGATGCACCTTTCAAATTTATTATCCAACTTGGTTCTTTTATCCTTTGGAACATGTACATATGCATCACATCCAAATACCCTCATATGTGAAAGATAAGGTTTCTTACCTGTCCATACCTCATGTGGATTCTTATCCTCCAACGCTGATGAAGGTGATTTATTAACCAAGTAACATGCAGTCTCCACTTCCTCTACCTGAAATTCTTGTCCTAACCTGGTACCACTGAGCATGCTCCTTGCCTTTTCCATCAAAGTTATGTTTATTCTTTCTACAGCTCTATTTTGCTGAGGTGTGTATGGATTAGTCTTCTGTCGTGATATACCACACTTCGTACATAACTCTTCAAATTCCTTCTTGCAGAACTCCTGTTAAGTCCCTATATTAATAGTGTAGTCCCTTATTATGTTGGTGTAGCCCCACTTATTTTTATTGTTTTACCCTTGTAACCCCCATATTGTTATTATTTTTCCCTTACATTATTATTGTTAGGTTGGCTAGGATTACATTGTGGCCCCACTAGGATTACATTATGGCCCCATGGACTCCTATACATAGAAAGGAGGAACTTTTCACCTAGCCTACTTTCAGCGTACTCTTAAGGGATCTTTTCAAAGCAACTGTTGGAAATAAACTAGAGGATAGGGCTAACCATAGACTTCTCTAGTTCAACTTTACTTAGCAGACTTTTCAAGAACTTTCAAAGACAATATCTCAAGTTGTACTCAAGAAACATGGGCTCACCAACACTTCATTGGTTATACTCTATTGAATTATCCTCAAAGCACAATTAGAGGAAAACATAAAGATAAAACTTATCAGTGAGATTTAGGGTACTTTGTAGTAAATCCTAATCTAAATTTGTTGTTATTTATCAGAGAAAATGGATAGTATGGAAAACATGATAAAAACAAAAATTACAGTAAGAAAAACATCACCATTGACATAGACCAGGATCCCATAAATCAACTTGTATATTTGATGTTCAAACCAGTTACAATCTTCAAGTCCAGTAGGTCCTTACAGCTTCAAACTTCTCTTCTCAGCCTATCTTTCTTCAATTACTAACAAAGCTTTAGCAACCTCAACAAATATTTACATTCAATAAGTATTCAACCAACAACAATACTAGGCTCCTAATATGATATATATAGGTAAATTGAGGAGGTGGAGTGAAAGGAAGGTCTAACTATTCAATTAATACAAAGTAAATTCTTCTCGACCTTTGGGAGGCCTAATGGAGAAGATATCTAATGTCTTAACTCTGTTAATTTATTTTTACATTAAGTTTCATCAACTTCAGTCACTTTTGTTGACCTTTGAGGCTTTTGGTAGGCTAGAAATTACTTTCTGAGTTATCTTTGAAAATATCCCTAATTATGCATTGAATTTGTATTCTTTTGAGGAAAAATAAACTGGCAGGTGGAATTTCTGAGGATTAATTACCTCACTGATGTGGTAGTTGGAGGCTTTCCTTACTGATCTGTCTACTTTGTTTCTTTGAACACTAATTTTCCTTTGATTATGCTTTAAGGATTTATTTATCATCTTTCTGCTTTATACTATGTCTTTATCCTTTATTTGCCCGATTAAGCCTTTTGATCTTCAGGCTTTTTACTTTAACCTTTATCCTTTAACCGTTTAATCTTTGTCTTCATTGCTGGCTGTATAGGTGGCTTTGGCATGCTGGAGGGATTGATCGTGTGACCAATGCTCATGAATCATTGGCTAAAACATAGAATTAACCCTGCTAGTCCCTTTTTTGCTTTTGTTTGGGCCACAAAGGTCATCACCTTTGGCCCTGTCTCTTTATGGACTGTGGGAAGGCTTTTCGGCCATAGAACCACCATTGAACCTACATAAAAAAATAAAAACATTAATAAAAACCTGCGAGCTAGGTTAAGATTGCTTTGGAGGCATTGGGAAGTGTCAAAGGAGCATTGAGGGAGGGGATGTGTAGCAGAGGGGATATCCGTGGCGGGAATATGAAGAAACGGTGTTGAAATTTGAATTATGGCACAAAATGAGGAAAGCGGCTTTGCAAAAATCGGAGGTGGTTTTTGCGTAGAGATTAGGCGGTAAGTGGTATTGAGTGAATCAAACACGATTCCACTCAGAGGATGACATGCATCCCAAGAAAAACTACCTGTTCCGCATTGATAACGCGCGTTAACATTTTTTGAAGGAATGCATGCGAAAATGATTATGGACCGTCCAATTTGAGGGAGTCAGATCGACGATAGGGGATGGGCGCGATAAAAAAAAGGTGTGTGGTAGAGGAGATAGTGGAGGACAGGTGTCGGGCGGAGAATGGGCTAGTGAACGATTATAACCGTTAGATCAAGATGATCAATGGCTAGGACCATTCTAAGGAGAGAAATGGCATAGGGGGAAATGGAATAATAAGTGAGGGGAGATAAGGGAAAGAGGAGGAATGGTCATGTGGGGGAGAAGAAGGATCAAGGATTAAGAGATAGGGGTGGAAGCTTGAGTGGAGGGTCTCGATGGGAGCCATCAGATCGGGGAAATGGATGGCTGAGATCAACTCCGAAGGGACTTGGGGGTACGAAGGAAAAATCTCGGGGTGGGCCTCTGCAGTAAATCTTAGCCATAGATCTGAGATCTTCCACAGTCAAAAGAGTCAACTGTGGGGGCACTGGGGAGTACAGGCCACTTTGGTCAGGTGCCCTCATAGTGAACCTACGTCATTGATTTGAGTTAATTGGACGGTTGGGATGAAATCAGAGATTGACCATCAGTGGAGAAAGGTGAGGGAAAAAGGAATTGGGAATCGTCGAAGAGCGATGGCGATGGGGGCTTTTGACTAGGTTGCAAGACCGGGTCATATGGCAGAGACGGGGCTAGGGTTTAAGCCAAGAGGGCTTAAGGCCTTATTTCTTTAATGGGCAGAAAATAGGCTAAAAAGAGGGTTTTTTAAGCCATTTTTGAAGTTCCGATAGGAAGAAAAGAGGGTTTTTAACCAAGTAAAGGGTTTTATAATGGTTAAAAAGGGTTTTTATGAAAAAATGAGGGTAGATGAGGGAGAAAAAGGTGTTTTTAGGGGAAAAATATGATAGATGATAGGAGTAAAAATAGGTAAAAATGGGTGAAATGGGAAAAGTTATGAAGGTGAAATGATGAAAGAGGGGCTTGAAAATAGTATCCTTGTGATAACAACATGGTTTTCTTTGAGGAATTTTGAATGAAGGTTATCAATGAAATGGATTTCATGAGGATAAAGATCATAGAGAGGCTTCAAGAAGTCACAGATTTTGTATAAAATTTGTTTCTTGAAGGCTAAAGACCTGTTTTAGCCATCATCAGTTATGACAAAATTTTATTAATGGCTAACAAGCTGTTTAAGACTAAAAAAGGTTCAGGGCTAACCATAGAATTCCTTGATTAGGATTCTACTTAGCATGTAGTGAAAAGATCATTCGATAATGACATCTCAAGTTCTACTCAACAAGACATGGGCTCACCAACATTCCTTGACTGGTTATACTCTATTGAAATCATTCCCAAAGCGACAATTAGAAGAAAACATAGAGATAAAACTTATTAGGTAGAAATAGGGTACTTTGCAGTAAATCCTACTCTAAATTTGTTGTTCTTTATTAGAGAAAATGGACAGTATGGAAACATAAGTAGAATAACAATTACAGTAAGAAAAACATCATCAATAATATAGACCAGGATCCTATGAATCTGCTTGTTTATTTGATGTTCAAGACTAGTCACATACTTTAAGGCCAATGGATTTCTACTATCTATACTTCTCTTCCGAGCCTACTATATTACAACTACTCAGCTACTTCCTCTTAATAACAATTCAAACAATCAATAACTTTCCAACCCTTTACAATGAATCTTCAATGAGTACTTATAGGTGAATGAGGAAGAGAAGTGGAGTAAATGGTCTCAATGGATCAATTAAGATAGAGTAAGGCTCCTTTCGAATGCCCCACTCTATTTAATAAATATCACATTAACTGCTTGGACCATTTTAGTATTTTTTTTGTCTTTGAGGCATATCTGGCAGGCTGGTAATAACTCCAACGTGTCTTCTTTTGGAGACGTCTTCTGACTGCAGTAGTTATGTTTAGGCTTCTAGGACAAGTTAAGTGAAAGAGTGGGCTTTGAGGCTTTCCCATACTTTCGCAATAACTACTCTGACAATTGAAGTGTCTCTGTTTGTAGTAACTACAAGTTTTTTCCTTGCTAGGTAAAATGAAGATCATGGTGGTGGTCAGACATTCTGACTGAATTAACTGCTTTTCTCTGACGTGCACAAGGATTTATATCTTTTGATTTGTCCTAGCTGACTTATTTGTATTTGATATTCTTGCTGTGTTTATCTTCTCTGCTTCATCCTTTCTATAATCTCTGTTTTCTGATACTCTCTCATCGATTCTGCTTCTCGTACAGGTGGCTGCTTGGAGGGTTTGATTACAGAGGCCAATGATCATGATTCATTATTAAAAACGTTGATTATAACCCCTTTTGTCCCTTTTCTGCACATATTAGGGCTGGGATTGTCATCCTCAGCCTTTCGTCACCATTTTGTGATTATGGGAACCCTTGTGGCTCAAAACCACCATTGAAAACCTGCAAAACCATAAAACCTGTTAAAGAAAACTTGCATTGTTGATTAAGTTGCTTTAGAAGGCTCGGGCGTGGGTGGAGTAGTGAGGAGAAGGGTGAATGCAACGAAAATAGGCTAATGGAAGAACTGTAGATACCAGCGCTTGAATCTGCTTCGGGTGCGAAGAACAGGATTGGCAGTTTTGGGAATACTGGAGACAGTATTCGCACGGGACTAAAGCAGTAAGTGGTATTGGGCTGGCGGAATGCGATACGCTTCGGAGGTTGAAACTTGTCCTTATGAAAACCGCCTATTTCACATTGAAATAGCATGATCATGCTTCTTGGTGAATTGAATGCAAAGAGGAGTGAGAGTCATTGGATCGTGAGGATCAACAGTCGAGATTTGGCAGGAGGATTGGTAGCTGACGAGTTAAGAGGGACAATGGGGGAAAATCGAAGAAGCGAGGATCATCCAATTGAATTTGATCGAAGGTAGAGATTTAGCACGAAATTGGGTGAGACGTGTAGTTAAATGGATGATGGGACCCAACGATGACGTAAGCAAATTTATCCGGTAGTGGATGGCTTCAGCGGGTTTATATGGTGGGGTTTGGTGGGGGCCGTTAGATTTGAAGGAATGGACAGCCTAGATCAAAGTGGAGATTTAGAATGGTGGATGAGAGGCGGGGAAAAAATGAAGACCCGATGGAGCAAGAACCATCCGATCTGGGAGAATGAATGGTCTAGATTGAATCAGGACCTCGCAAATCGTGGGAATAGCGACGTGTGGGGTAAAGGAGGAAACAGTGGGAGCCATCGAATCTGGGAGAAGATTGACGGTTGGGATTAAATCGGAGGATCGGCCATCGACGGAAAAGGAAAAATGGGAAGTGGGAATAGGGAAGAGCAAAGCCTTGATTGCCAATGGGCTTAGTGCCCGGTCACAGCGACTAGGTCATAAGGAGGAAAAGGGACTAGGGCTTAAGCCGAAAGGTGCTTAAGGCCTAAATACTAAAATGAAGGTTTTAGGCTGAAAATGGAGGTTTTTGAAGGGTTTTTGGAGGTTTCGATAGGATATAAAAGGGATTTTAAACAAGAATAATGGGATTTCATCAGGTTTAAAGGGGATTTTTTATGAAATGAGGGATAAATGATGAATTTTCAGAAGGAAAATATTGGAAAATGAGTCTAAAACAGTCTTTCTTCAAACAACAGGGATTCTTTGAGAATTTTGAGTGAAAATATCAAAGGGGTAGTCCTTTTGAAGGATAAGGGGCATAGCAAGACTTCAAGAACTTATAGATTGCTTGAAATTTGTTTCTTGAAGGCTAGAAGACCTGTTTTAGCCATCATTTGAATATGTCAAAATTATGGATGGCTAACAGAAGGCATTCAATATACTGAAACCTTCTCCCTTGTTGCCAAAATGAATTCTATCTTCCTTGTTCTTTCCCTTGTTGCCTCCTTTAAATGGGAATTCCACCAGATGGATGTCAAATATGCCTTCTTACATGGAGATTTTCATGAAGAAATATACATGGAACAAGCCCCTGGATTTATCCATAATGACTCTATTCTTATTTGTTTCCTTAGGAAGTCTCTCTATGTTCTCAAACAAGCTCCTTGGGCTTGGTATGCCAAAATGGATAGCTTTCTCTTAGATAATGGCTTTTCGAGGTGTCATTCTGATAACATTGTCTACACTAAGAAAGGGGGTAAGTCCTTCATCATCCTTATTCTTTATGTCGATGATATTATCCTTACTTGTAGTGATCCCAACCATATAAACCATGTGAAGTATAGCCTCAAAAATAAGTTTGAAATGACAGAATTAGGAAAATTGGATTATTTCCTTAGTCTTCAAATCTTGAAATCCAAATAAGGTATTTCCCTTTCTCATTCCAAGTATGCTTGTGATCTTCTACGCCACTTTCACATGGAAGAATGTAAGCCAACCTCTTCTCCCTTTCAGTCTGGAGCCAGGCTTTCAGTCACTTGTACTTCCCCTGAAGTTGATGATACCTTATGCTGCCAAATTGTTGATAAACTTCTATATCTAACCCATACCCATCCTAACCTTTAGTTTTTCATTGTTCTTGTTGCTCGGTTTATGCACCAACCTCATGAAATTCATCAGAAAGAAACTAAATGAATCCTTATATATATTCGAGGTACAAATCAGTTCGAAATTAATTACAGTGCAGGAACATATCCATTGTTGATTGGTTTTAATTATTCTGATTGGGATAGTGACCCTAATTATTGAAATTATATTGCAGGTTATGTATTCACTCTTGGTTCAGGACCTCTTACATGATCTTTTAAGAAAAAAACTTCCATCTCCCTTTCTTCGGTAGAAGCAGAGTATTGTACTGCAATTGAAGCTAGCAAGGAGCCCTTGTGGCATCATCAGATCCTGATTGAATTTGGTCTTCATCAGCAGCATCCAACTACACCTTGGTGTGATAATCAGAGTGCCATTTAGCTATGCTAAGATCCAATTCAGCATCAGCATATGAAACACATTGAGCTCCACATACACGTCATCAGAGAGCTCATTCATGATCATGTTCTTGAAGTGTAGTATTGTTGAATCAATGATCAAGTTGCTAATATCTTTACAAAGGTTCTCACAGAAGAAAAGTTTACCAAACTTCAATCTATGCTTGGAGTTTAAGAAATTTATCATTAAGGGGGGATAGGCTCTAATGCCTCCTTCCTTCTCCTATTGCTTCACCTTGTAAATCCTTCAATCCTATCCCAAGTTGTTATTTAAGGGGGATGTTAGGATATTTTGACACATAGGAAATAGTCTCCTTTTTTGCCACCTTTGTAGATCGTTCAATCCTATCCCAACTTGTTCTTAAGGGGGGATGTTAGGATATTTCGACACATAGGAAGTAGTTAAGTATAACTTGATATAGCATAGAGTTAGGTAAAGTGTGTTTCTTTACTTTGTACATTTGTAACTTATAATTCGACTGTCACGATGTGTAGTGATCCGATGGTTCACACTCTACTTGGTATTATCGACACTTGATCCATGGCTTAGCACCTGATTGGTCCATGATATCTATTTAAATATTATGGAGGGTCGTTTTTCTGGTAACCGTTTATGAGATAATCTTATGTAAAATTTATTTCTTAATTAATAAATTGCCTGAAGTGGCCGCATTGGCTCAGGATGTGGACCATTTCCCTCTTTGAGGGTTTTAACCACGTCAAATACTAGTCTACTAATGTGTGATATGTTTGTGAGTGGTGACCTTTGGTGTTTGATCTAAGGAACTTGCCCTGTAAATTACTACAAACTAAGGGATTCTTGACCAAGCTAATGGTTGTAACCCTCCTTTGTTCAATATAATAGAACTACATCTATTTTTTCCACTTGATATCTTATGAATGCATCTATTTTATTATTTGTCTAAGATATATGTTATAAGTGGCCTAGACTTATATTATTTCATGTTTAATTATATGCTTGTATATGATTGTTTATTGTGATAATAGTTTGAATATTAGTAGTTTCATTTTCTATATGTAGGATTCAGACTTGGAGCTGGTGAGGCAAACTTCCACCACACTATGTTGAGCTCTCTAATGGATCATCACTACACATTGAGGTAATCCTTCTCTATTTCATATCGTTAATCAAATACTTGTATGAACATGCATATATTGTATTTGTGAATGTTGTAACTAGTCTAACTATCTACCTTAGGTCTCGGGAAGGCCCGATAGGGATCTTACTCCAGCTACCACCTGTGAATTTTACCCGTAATTAGAATTGGAAACTTCACTGAGGACTAATCCTTAGTTCATAGTTTTTCATTTAAAACTCTTGGTTCTTTCCCTCTATCACTTTCCGTTCTTCCCACATCCCTTTCTGACAATTTGGTGTGCTATGCAACCATCTCATCTGCTCACAGTTTTCAAAACAGGCCTTACTTGACCATATTTTTCAATTTAACCTTTGTAACGTGCCCCTTGTATGCACACCAGAGCGTTTAATGATGATCTTTCCTGTGAAAAATGCATTAGTAAAGATATTTATACAATGTACTCTCTGTTAGAAGACAAATACTCAGCCAAAACCTAGCTATCACACCCCCATCGTGATTTCCTTAGCTGTTGAATTATTGGCTATTAGACTTGTTAGTATGAATCTTTCGTCATAAAACACCACTTTAGCTACGCATAAAAAATAGCCCTAACATCAATTATGGCTGCCAAATATCTTTAAATATTCAATCAGGTGATCTAAATAATGCCGCACAAATCCAGATCTAAGCATAAAAGACATTAAGCAGATAAAATAAAATGAGGCTCCATGCATCCAATAGACAAGACAAGAATGATGTATTTGAAAGAATTTTTATATTATATTGAAAAGGGGCACTTGAGAGGAAAACAAGAAAGGTGTTTTCCGGTTCTCCTCAATGGGATGGGTTCTTGATAGTGCTCAGCACTTCAGATCTAGAATTTCTCTCTCTTTTTGGTATAGAAAACCCAGACAAACATATAACTCAATGGGAGCTCACAAGGAAAAAATGGAGAAAATGTGACCAAGTGTATAGATACAGAGGTGATCTTTACGAAACAAAAGGTGACCAATGAATGGGGAAAACCCTTCTATTTATAACAAAATAGTAGAGTGATCTAGAACTTGGTGCATGAATAAAATATTATTAATCAAATTCTAGAACCACCCTTTAGGAATATTTTATTATATTTGTTGGAGGGAAAAGGATTTTTGACTTGGGTCAATTCCTTTATTTATAGATAATAAACAAATAAATGATTTATTTATTATTTTAAGGAAATGGTGGGAATACAATTAAATAAATAATGATTTATTTAATTATTTATAAATGATTTAGTCAAATTTAACTAGGAATATTATTTAAATAGGATTTAAATAACTTATTCCTAGGAAATAATCAAATAAATAAGGATTTATTTAATTGATTTCCTTGTTTTGGGTTAAATAGGACCAGGAAATATAAACAAATATAGATTTGTTTATTATTTCCTTTTGGGGTTTCCTGTTTAGACCATAAACAACTTAATAAAGGTGTTTTACTAAGTTATTTCACATAGTGAAAGCAATTTTACTTAGGGTAAAATTTGTCTTACATGGTGTACTTGGGTTCATCTAATGACAATAGTTTAGATGACCAAAAAATGGTGTAATAGATTGCCCCCCAATGTACGAATGTTAGGAGAAAATTGTATGACCGAAGTACGTTGTAAGAACTCAATCACTAGACATCAAGAGGGAAGTCAGAGAGAGAAATGTAAGGTAGTATAATGTGCTAAAGGACTAGATCTTGAGGAGATGAGACTTATAGGTGCAACAAGTCTCTAGTTTATGAAGTGGTACCTGTGCTAAAGGTAGCGGGGGAGGCATACCTATTCCCACCGAGACAAAGTACAAAAGAATAGTATGTCCAGGAAACAAGGAACTGAACTATAAAGTACATGCTGGCATAAATACAAGCCAAAAAAATAGAATAATTAATCCCACATACACGTTGTGCCTGGAATAATCATCAGGACTTATAAAATAATATTTTAGTACATGAGATACAAATACAACCCAAATGCCCCCTATACAGGGGGAAGGGCTCGCAAAATCTCACTGATACATGAAAAATGAAAAGGTGCTGCAAGGGACTGAGGCCGACATCATCAAATGTAGGGAGCTGCATCAAAGGCTGAAATGAAGTAGTCATCCGAGCATGTGGGGGGGTACCTGTAGGGCCACCCCCTCATGAGGGTTGAGACATCTCACACATACCCAGGAATGACCAATAGCTGTTGCTGCATCACTGGACCACCAAGTATACGGATCGCAATCATGCTGAAAGGAGCTCGAACCAAGGTACACCGCCCTCTAGACCTATCTTCTGGAGTAAATGAGTTGATGTCAACAGAAGGAGGTCCGCCATACGTGAGGCAATAAGGGATCCCCAACTCAAGCATGAGAGAAAATAGTAAAGCGACTAACATACGAACACTAATGATGATGATGAGAGGATGAAAGGTCCTAAGGGGACCCTAAAAACATGAGTACAAAATGGTATCTCATGACGGAAATCGACACAAACAAGAATAAATATGGAGGCAAAGTGGTGCCCCAAGGAAAAGTGTTGTAAGTGAGGAAATGCGATTTGGAGGAGAGGGGAAGTAAGAATTTGTGGACAACATGTGTCCTGGTGAAGTAGTGAATGATGAAAACAAACATATGTTGGCTATCTACAAGAAAATAAAACATGCATTTCGAGTGGGAAATGCTAATGGTAATATCTCTTAAGATAGAGTGAATTGCGAGGGTTAGGAAGGCGGTGGCCTTCAAAGTCCTCTAAAAGATATGCCCCCTTCCCAAGATCTTTACTGATGATGTAAGGACCTAGCCATAATGAGTCGAACTTCCCATGACCGAGGGTATGGTGGGCCTAGTCGTATACTAGAACAAGGTCACATTCATGAAAGGTGCGAGGGTGGACTTTTCGGTCATATTGAGCTTTGATGCACTTTTTGGCCACTTCAAGAGTTTGCAATGCAACACGATGGTCTTCAGAGGTGCGCTCAAGCATGATAAGTCATTGTTCTAGAGGTGGGGTATCAGGGAGAAGTTTGACGGCCAAATGAAGGGAAGGAATTTCACACTTGATTGGTAAGACTGCCTCCTCGCCAAAGACAAGGTGGAAAGGAGTGAAATCGGTGGTGGTTTTAACAGAAGTACGATAAGCCCACAAAGCAGGGAAGAGCATAAGATGCCAATTAGCTTTGTGCTTATTCACCGTTCGTTGAAGCATGGTCTTAAGAATTTTGTTGACTGCTTCAACTTGGCCATTCCCTTGGGGGTAATAGGAGGATGAATATTGGTGCTCAAAACCCAATAGTGAGGACAGCTCATGCCAAATCTCATCTTCAAAATGTCGGCCATGGTCAGAGACCAATTGTTTAGGAACTCCGAAGTGAGAAATGACGTGGTTGAAGAAAAAGATGGTGGCGGTGGTTGCCGTATTGTTGAATGTTGGCATAGCTTTGGCCCATTTTGTGAAATAGCCAACCGCCACGATGATATATTTGTGGTTACCAGTAGATGGAGGTCGAAATTCCATGAATTTGATGGCCCATTTACAGAAAGGACCAGCTGTGACGACGGGATCGAGGGGAGCAGGGGGAGCTCGTGCCTTAGGGGCGAAATGTTGGAAATTGGAACAGTGTTTGACTGCTTCAATGCAATCGCTGAAGAGAGAAGGCCAAAAATACCCAGTGCACATAAATTTTTGGGCGGTGGCGAGGTCGAAGAGGTGGCTGCCACAAGCGTCGCTATGACAGGCATTGAGTACTTGCTCGGCTTCAGCATGTGTGAGGCAATGACGAAGGACAGTATCTATGCCACGACGATACAAGTCGTCACTGATCAGAAGGTAGTGAGGGGCTTGGTGTTAGATATGTCGTCGAGCATCACGATCAAGATGAAGTGCGAAATTTTGGGTTCGCAAGGAATGAAGGATGTCACCGTACCAGGGATCGTCGGTGGTGATGGCGAATAAATGGTCATCGGAAAGAGCATCATTAATTGGAGTGTCTTGCGTTCCGGTAGGTAAATCAGAAATGAGTTCAGTGAGGGCTAAACCTTTCTTGCTTTTTGGGGTGACAAATTCAAGGTCGAATTCTTGAAGGATAATGACCCAATG
This sequence comes from Pinus albicaulis, assembly GCA_034641835.2. Lineage (NCBI taxonomy): Eukaryota > Viridiplantae > Streptophyta > Pinopsida > Pinales > Pinaceae > Pinus > Pinus albicaulis. Next base: position 4,485,677 of record MU968420.1, on the reverse strand, counting down.
AGCGTATTTCCCACTGAGGATGCGTTGACTCAATAGGAAATCCATGGGGTTGGAATTAGTCACCACCTTGGTGGAACGCATGAGGATATAATGGCGCAGTTTTTGGACCGAGAACATGACAGCTAGCGCTAATTTCTCTTCATGTGAACAGGACACAGGGGGACCGGCAAGGTTCTTACTGACATAATAGATCACATGTTCAACACCATTATCATCTTCCTGGATAAGGACACCGGCAACCGAATAGGTGGAAGTGGAGATATATAGGATGAAATATTGGTCAAAGTCAGGAGGACGGATCAACGGAGCAAATGTGAGAGCATGCTTGAGGGCATCAAAAGACTCTTGAGCTTAGGTATCCCAAACAAAGGGGGTGTGAGATCGAAGGATTCTAAGGAAGCCATGTGCGGTAGTGGCATAGTCAGGCACGAATCGACGAAGAAAGTTAGCTTTACCTTGGAGACTTTGAAGTTGGCGTAAGGTACAAGGAATAAGAAGTTCAAGAATGGCTTGAACCTTCAAAGGATCAAGAGTGATCCCCTCTTTAGATACTATGAAGCTGAGGAGACGACCGGCGGGAACGCAAAAGACACATTTCAATTGGTTAAGGTGAATATTATACTTGCGACATCGGAGAAAAATGGTACGCAGATCATGGAGGTGCTGCACCCAATGTTTAGAACGAGTAGTGAGGTTGTCTAAATAGGCAAGGATAATATGAGCTAAGTCATGGAAACAATAAGAAATGGCTCGTTGAAAAGTGGCGCTAGCGTTTTTAAGGCCAAATGGCATGACTTGGTATGCAAAAGTGCCCCACGGACTAATGAACGTGATTTTAAGTTGATCAACACAATGGATAACGATTTGGTTGTATCTGGAGAAACCATCCATAAAGGATATCATCTCATGCCCCACCCACTCATCAATGATTTGGTCAATAAATGGTGTGGGGAAGTTGTCTTTGGGACAAGCTTTGTTCAGATCGCGAAAGTCAGTGAAGAATCGAATAGTGCCTTGTTTTTTGAGGACGGGAACAGGGTTGGACACCCAAGTGGTGTACTCAATGGGATAAATGAAACTAGCTTGCCTGAGCTTATCGATCTCGACTTTGATGGCTTCACGTCTGGAGGGATGAATGGGTCTGAAATTTTGACAGACTAGAGTGGCATCAGGCCATGTGCCGATATGATGTTCGAAAATGGTGAGATCGAGTCTAGGCATTTCTAAATAGGACCAAGTGAAGATATCGCGAAATTATTTGAAGATTTTAGTGTAGGCTTCAATTTCTTCCGGAGTGCATTGGGCGCCCATGGTGATATGTTCTTCGATTCCTGGTTTAACAGAGATGTCTATTTTGATGGTAGGGGAGATATTGACCATATTACCTTCTTCAAAAGCGTCAAGTGCAGGAATGGGATTTTTAAACCAATCGACCTTATCGGGAATGAAGTCTTTAGATTCGACAACACATTGGTCATGGGATTGATGTGGGAGGAAATATGCATGATGGTGCATATCGTCCCATGAAAAATCAGGGTTGGTCAGGGCTTCCATGATGTCTTCATCGGACTGGAAGATGGGAAGAGTGGATGGAAGAGGTTGACCTGATGAGGTAGAAAGATGAGACTCTTGATTGTGATGGGAAGGGCTCACATGTGCGATGTCATGTGAGGTGACGGAGTGAGCAGTTGAGTGATCAGGCGAAATGTCGGGGGAAGGTACTAAGGGGTCGGTTGCCGAGAATCGTGGTGATGAGTAAAGGTAAGAAATGGTGGATGAAGTTCTGTCATTTCAATATCAGGATGGGAGATGTTAATGGGGGTAGACAGGTCATCTCGTGTGAGTGAAGAAGGTCTATGGTGAAGCATGGCTTTGAACTGGTGGTATGCGGCTAAAGAGGAATGATACTCGTCAAGGCAGGGGCAGAGGTGGGTATAGTGTCCATGGCACAAAGAACAAGGGTGATTGGTGCGCAAGTTTTTAAGTTTCGGGATGGAATCTGGTATGGTGACATAGACCTCTGGGATGTCTGATTCCAGAAATGTTTCATTAACCATGGTCTTGAGATGCGGTAATTCAAGACAGGTATGGGTGGCGTGACCAACAACACCACACAAAGCACACTGGATGGTATGCTTTGGAGGCCGAGGAGGGGCAGGTTTTTTCTAGGTAGCCTTGTCCTTTGATGCCCCCTTGCGAGTTTTACTATTATTACTCAAAGCAGTCACAATAGGAGGTGGTTCTTGTTGAGGTGATTGAGGTACCATTGCAGCGGGAGAAGTCATGGGGATTGGTTGAACCAGGGTCAAAGTAATATATGGTTTAGGTTGACCTGGTAGGGTGGGGGTTGGAGGGTCAAGATACCAGATGGGTATACCCAGGGTCAAGTTGGGAAGGGATAGGGTGGCCAAGATAGGGACCGAATAAGCTCTGGGAGGGGGAGCAAGGAAAGGTATCTGACTAGCATGGAAATGGCCAGGAGGATTGGTGCCAAGGGGGTTGATATCGGGTGGAATCGACCCAGGAGGAGTGTGTGTAGAAGAAGGTTCAGAAGGAAGAAGGCTGGCGAGCAGGGGCGAAGGGCTAGGAGCTAGTTGAGGTTGAGGTTGCTGACTAGCCAAAGTGGGCTCTGTAAGGTCAACCCAAGATGATTTCATCATGCAAACGTTCGCCAAGCTAGGATCAGATACAGGAGGAGGGTCAAAAAAGGTTCCAAGAAAGGAGGAGTCTTACAGACGCCAGGGGAAACACTGGTCAAAGAATCGACGGTTGGCTTATTGGTGACAACAGAGATGGTGGACTCAGGGGAGGTCTGGGATTTTGGTTCATGATATGTTAACTGGTCGATGGTGACAATCTTTCCATTATGAGGGAAAAACATCTTGCGGTGGACTGCGGATGGGACGGCAGACATGGCATAGGTGTAAATACGCCCCAAAAGAATGTTATAGTCAAGAGGGGCATCAATAAATTCAACGTTGACACAAACAGTATTGCCCACAAGGGTGATAGGATAGTTACAAAAAATGCCAATGGGCTGGGAGGCATGGCCATCCCACGCATGAAGGGTGATTGTGGAAGGGGCCAGCTCGGGAGATCCAAGTTGTTTCCAAACCAAAGTAGAAATCACATAGGTAGATGCCCCCTCGTCAATAATACACCGAGCGACGTTGGCATTTCAGATTTTGACTAGGATTTGGAAAGCAACAGAAGCAGGAAGGGGGGGGTGGTCTGACTGATGGGCGTCAAAAATAATCAATTGGTCATCAGTAGGATCTACAACACCCATGGTAGATAGTAGAGCCTTCTTTTCAGAAGGACATGACTGGAGGAGTTCTAGTGTTGAAATGGTAGCAGGAGATTGTGCCAGATCATCTACTATGCTATATGAATGGGCAGCCTGACCAGTGGCAACATTTCGGCATAATGGGCCCTCAGGCATCTTGGCATGAACCTCAGCTTTGGGTGGAGGGATTTGCAAGGGACCATTGGTTGTTGACAGAGGCTCTGTAGGACCTGAAGATGGGGACTCGAGGACAGATGGAGCGGGAGGCGTGGAGTACTGATGAGACCGAGTTTGAAGGTTAAGGTCAACAGTGAGAGGGTGGTCAGAGGCCATCATGAGAATCTGGTAATCAGAGGAACCAGAAGGGGAAGGTTGAGTGATCACTGAGGCATAAGGTGGTTGAGTGGCCATGAACCCTTGTTGAGGGAAAGGATCGGTAAACACAGCAGGTTGAGAGGTAACTGGATTTGGAGGGAGAGTAGGGGAGGAATGTTGTCCCCGCATGGTGGCCTGGGACTCCCACATCTACCGCATTTGGGGTAATAGGGGACACTCATGAGTGTAATTTCCATAGACACCGCAACATGAACATGGCTTATTGGTACGAAGTGGCCTATCTGGCTTGGGCTGAGAGCCCTGTGGCTGGTTGGCGGTGTTAGGATCAATACTTGAAGGATTGGATCCATGATTACCAGGGGAAGATTGATTGCCTTTCCTCTTTCTTTGAGAAGGAAGAGAGTTGGTCGAGCCCTGCTGCACAAATACTTCCCCTGGAGGGAGAAGTAAGTGTTGCGGCGGGGGTTGAGAAGACAACAGGGTGAGAGGTCCAAATGTTGGAGGAGCTAGGACACCAGGCTGTGGGTAAGGATAAGGGTTAGGATGGGAAACATTGAGGTAAGCAGGAGTGGGGGCAAAAGGAGGAGGCATGCCGTATCCTGGATACATGCTATTTGGAGGGGGGAAAGTGCTGGAGGTGTTGGGCCCTCCTCGAGGGAAACCATAGCCCATAAGAGGTTGAGCAGGGGTATGTGAAAGAGATCCAACGATACTGTCGACAGAGTGAGATGCCCTCGGGGAGTTGGTGCCACCGGGCTTGGGGAGGTCAGGAAGGATTGTATAAACATAACCAGATTGAGCATAAATAAGGTCATATTTCAAGGCTATTTGGAGGGTGGCTTCTTCAGTTTGAGGGAAATGGGAGGTGACATCTTTGCCAATGGGAGGTAAGAGAGAGCGAAGGAACCACTCCATATAAACCCAATCTTCAAAGGGAGGAGCGCGAGATAAGCTTCTTCTTTGTCGCCATTCCTGGACATGAGTGGAAAGGCGGGTCAAAGAGGATTGACAAAAGGAAGTTAAAAGCTCTGTACCAGTGTCGTATCAGAGATGTAGCTGGAAATAAGGTAAAAAGGCTTGGGCAATGGTCGCAAAAGTGGTATGGGAGGAGATGGCCTACTCGACATACCATTTAGGAGCTTCGCTGGTAAGCGTGCATTGGAACAATCGAAGACGGATGGAGTCATCAGTAATCGAATTGGAGGAACACCACATATGGAAATATCAGATATGATTGGAGGGATCTTCACTAGCAAGGCCTTCGAACTTGGGAATGTCGGAGGGGAGCTTGGTTGGCATATCAGGCCAACTAACATCGTGGCAGATAAGATCACTGATCAGTTGATTGAAGTCGAGGAGACTAAGGCCGGCCATATAAGGGAGTAATGGGGCAGTCGAGGTAGGTCCCGTAGTGGTTCTGCTACAAACAAACCCAACAGTAGAACGGGGGTTGCCGCTGGCGCTAGGCCCTGAACTAGACATGGTGAAGGTAAGAGGGGGAGAACCAACAGTAGGGGGAGAACCTGAACAATCAGAAAAAGAGTGGGAGTGCGGACTTGGGGGAGGACTTACTCGATGACGACGGGAAGGAGGAAGTCGACCAACCAAAAACTGAGGGTCAAGGCCAAGAAGTCTCTGGGAGAAGCACCTTGGGGGTGAAATGATGACGGGAAGAAGAAAAACCGACAAGGGCAGGGAGGGACAAAATCAAGTGAGGTCAAGGGAAGAGAGGTGCAGTGACAATTGATTTTAAATTCTTTTCCAGGTAGTTTTAACCAGGCTCTTCTTCTCTTAGGGTCAGTGTGTGGCATGTGTTGATTTTAATTTTTTAAACCCAAATGTTTTGAGAGTAAAAGAAAAAGTGTGCTGTGTAACTGAAAATAAATATGTAAATAATAGTATATAATGCTGAAATAACATAAAATTTAACAGTTAACAATGCATCTATCTAACCCAAAAAGGTGAGTCTCTCAAAACTAATCTAAAAAGAGGGAAAAATCTAGTAAAAACACACGAAAAAGAGGCTGATAGATCTAAGGTCAGCAGCGACAAGGATCTAAAGGATAAATCTGTTGGAAAGAGGTGTAGAGAACAACAAAAAGGCAGAGGCAAGGTTATTGTAACAAAAGGGGAAATCAGCTAAAAGGAGGAGGAACGAAGAGGTGGCCCTAGAGGTAAACCCGAACAAAACTATATGAGGTGATTTCAAAGCGATAAGAGCTGATCTAAGGGGCGCTGAAAAGGAAGTATTAGATCTGACAATAAGAAGGATGAAACTTTGAAAATTCAGACGTCTAAAATAGCTAAAACTTACCCACCAAAAGTGGAGGGTACTAAAGCCCTAAGGGGAAATATTCCCACTTATTTGAGTGAAACAGATCAGAAATAGGTCTAAACAGGCAGAGACAGAGGCTGGATAGCCCTGACAGAAGCTTCATAAAAACCCAAAAAAATTGTTGGAAAATTGCAGAAAAAAGTGCAGGTCGCAGGTTCTAACCTGTTTTCAGTCTAGGTCGCAGGTTTGGGGCAGAAAAGTGTGTCCTCAGGTCTAGGTTGTAGTTTTTGGGCCGATAAGTGAAACCTGTAGATCTGGGTCTCTCGGTGGCAGATTTCAGAAAATATTGTCGTCTCAGCTACGATTGATGTCTGTCAGCTGCACAATAGGGCTAGAAACACACGAAAGTTAAAAATTTTAATGTTTGAGGGTTTTAGAGGTGAAAAGCACCATAAAAATAGGAAAAACAGGAAACTGAAGAGAAACCCTAGGGTCTGAAAGAGCTGGATATACAGGAATATATAAAACGACAGAGGTCGCAAAAGAAAACCTGTGTGGAGTCGCCAATTGTTAGTATGAATCTTTCGTCATAAAAGGCCACTTTAGCTACGCATAAAAAATAACCCTAACATCAATTATTGCTGCCAAATGTCTTTAAATCTGCAATCAGGTGATCTAAATAATGCTACACAAATCCAGATCTAAGCATAAAAGACATTAAGCAGGTAAAATAAAATGAGGCTCCATGCATCCAATAGACAAGATAAGAATGATGTATTTGAAAAAAAATTATATTATATTGAAAAGGGGCACCTGAGAGGAAAACAAGAAAGATGTTTTCCGGTTCTCCTCAATGGGATAGGTTCTTGATAGTCCTCAGCACTTCAAATCTAGAATCTGTCTCTCTTGTTGGTATATAAAACCCAGACAAACATAGAACTTAATGGGAGCTCACAAGGCAAAAATGGAGAAAATGTGACCAAGTGTATAGATCCAGAGGTGATCTTTAGGCAACAAAAGGTGACCAATGAATGGGGAAAAACCTTCTATTTATAACAAAATATTAGGGTGATCTAGAACTTGGTGCATGAATAAAATATTATTAATCAAATTCTAGAACCACCCTTTAGGAATATTTTATTATATTTGTTGGAGGGAAAAGGATTTTTGACTTGGGTCAATTCCTTTATTTATAAATAATAAATAAATAAATTATTTATTTATTAATTTAAGGAAATGGTGGGAATATAATTAAATAAATAATTATTTATTTAATTATTTATAAATGATTTAGTCAAATTTAAGTAGGAATATTTTTTAAATAGGATTTAAATAACTTATTCCTAGGAAATAATCAAATAAATAAGGATTTATTTAATTGATTTCCTTGTTTTGGGCTAAATATGACCAAGAAATATAAACAAATATAGATTTGTTTATTATTTCCTTTTGGGGTTTCCTGTTTAGACCGTAAACAACTTAATAAAGGTGTTTTACTAAGTTATTTCACATAGTGAAAGCAATTTTACTTAGGGTAAAATTGGTTTTACATGGTGTACTTGGGCTCATCTAATGATAGTAGGTTAGATGACCAAAAAATTGTGTAACAAGACTGGTTCCTGCAACTAAATAATTATGCTTGGTTGCTTGTTGGCATACCAGTATTTCATTTTTTGAAAAGTTATCCTAGCTTCATTTACTTTCGGAAAGAGAAAAATAAAAAAAATGCTTTCCTTTCTTAGTTTTCCATATATAGTTGTTTATATTCTCTAGGATATTGGGTTAAATAGTTTTTAGAGAGCATTGGTATATGTATCTTTCATAGCCTTAATTGCATTATTGGATGTGTTGTTGCATGGATGTATAAATGAATTTCTCCTTGTGTAATATTCCCAATTAGCTATAAGCTAGTTGGAATATTAATTTTTGTTTTTTCTCCTTAGTTAGAAGAATAAGAGGGTGTGGAGACCCATAAATATCCTTAGTAGGAATAAAATCAATGCTAATGTGAATGGAGATCATTTTAATGGCTTGATAAAGCACCCTTGTGTGTGAAAAGGGGCTGGAGCATGTAGACTGGGTCAACTTTGACCAAATCAACAATGCTGGTATGGAAGGAGAGGCATTCATTGAGGGACATTGCAGTTTTGGATGGAGACTCCATGCATGGAAGTAGTGGCTTTAATGAGTGGGGACCAAGGTGAGGAAGCTCACAAAGCATATAAGAAATGGGATGGCAGCCATAGAAGCCATGTTTTGATTATTATTTTTTCTATTTTCTATATGACTAGTTGCTCTCTTCAGCTCTTTAGAGGAGATTGCAGTGTTGTTTAGCACAAGGGTGTTCCCGAGAGGGAATCCCACCTTCATCCTTGGGGGACTTCGAGTGCCCACTTAGGAGAATTATTTTCACTATATTTCCATATTTCGGCATCAGTCCAAGATCCATCTTTCTTCTACAACATAGTTTCTGCAAAGGGTTGTGATGTGTTGCAGGGTGTAGCAACAGAGAGTACATTTGGGTCACTTCAAAGCTTATTTTCAGTGGAGGAAGGTTTCCTTCCATTGGGAGGACATCAAAGAAGGCCCTTGAGATTTATTACAGCATTTTGCACCAGGCCACATTATTATTAACCCCTACAACATAGTTTCAGTCTTGGACTGCATCATTTTAGGGAGGAGTTGCAGGGGTGGTTTCAGTACACCATTTGGGGAGATGGTTTTCCAGTGAAGGGATCAACCTTTCACCTATAGAGTCTATTGGGAGGAGGCTTCATTCAATTCTACATCAGATCAGACACAATTTCCAACTATTTAATTACAGTGGATCTTCAGCCCTAGGGCTTTGGTTCACCTTTTGCATTTTGGTGTATTTTATGGAAACCCTCTTGGGTTCTATTGGGAGGTTGACATAGAGCCTTGACATTCATGTATATTATCTCTTGAGGCATATATCAGCCATTTTTTATTATTTTATGATCTCCTATTTAAGCTATGTTCACTATGACTGCATTGTAGTAGCTTCCGACATTTTGTATATTAATAGCATCTCATATTTGAGAGGGTTTGATTATGGGAGGCTTGTTTGTTTTAATTTGTATGGTTTGTGCCTCAACATATTGCACATTTTTGCTACTATGATGAATAAAAAGACTCCATATTTGTCTCATATGTTTTTACATTGATTTACACTACTAATTTCCACTTTTTTGCTACTATGATGAATAAAAAGACTCCATATTTCTCTCATATGTTTTTACATTGATTTACACTAGTAATTTCCATTTTTATTTCTTGTATTACTGCTTACCCTATTTTGTAATATTACAGTGATATCACAACATAATGTAGGCTCAGACTGTGCATCTTAAGCCAATATGTCATCAGAAGAAGGATATCCTCTCACATATAGAGAGAAGAGGTATCTTAGAAGAAACCAGAGATATTATTATACAAATGATAAAGAATACAAGGGAAAAACTCCCTTATCAGGAGAAGATGAGGAGAAGGAGTTTCCTATGCTTCTTCTTCGAACTATCAAAGACATTGCAAGAGAAATAAAGGAGATGAGGATGGATAGACACAAAGAATCCCCTAAAGGGTTTCTACATGGAGAAGGTTTTGGCATTTCTCACCATTGGAATGATTAACCATTGAAGCAACAAGATTCCCAACGCTCTACAATGACTACATTTTTAGCAATGGGAAAAGTAGGGTTTCAAGAACAAGAAAATCTTGAAGAATATTTTCTTGAATATGAGTGTAAATCTCATAGATTGAAGGACCATTTGAGCTTTCAAGAGTTCTATCAGATCAAGGACAATAAGACACCTTGAAATCATAAAGAGGTGGAGGATTCATACAGAATCATGATCTTCACCAAAATATGGGTAGATTTTTCTTACCCACTTTTGATGGGTCATCAAATTCACTTTCAAATCATGGGTAGAGAAGCTAGACATCTACTTCCAGCTGAACCAAGTACCAAAGATGGAGGCCATCAAAATAGCAGTGCTGCACCTTAAGGGTGAAGCACATGATTGGTGGTTTCATGGACTTTATACATTGGGTCATGCTAATGTGACTGTATATTTAGATTTCACAAGGAGGTTGGTGGAGAGATTTGATTGAAGAGACCTAGAGGCACCTTTCATTGGGATAGCTAAGCTCAAACAATTAGGTAATCCAGAAACTTATATTTTTGAATTTCTAAAAATTTATATTATGGTTCTTGATTTATCTACAGCAAGGAGGGTCTATATGCTTATTGATGGGCTAGTAGAACCTCTACATGGTTTGGTTAAATCTAAGAAACCCACTACCCTTCAATATGCCATTGAAAGGGCTAGATATCTACAAGATGCCTTGCCTAGATCAAAGGCAATATTTCAGAAAAATCCCACTTTTCCATCAAAGGGGAAGGATGAGAAGGCTCATCCTTCAAAGGAGGGCCCAAACAAAGTACCTCTTAGTGATGATGTCTGAAGAGACATGAGGAGAAGGAATCTTTTCTTCACATGCCAAGAATCATGGGCACCTAGACATAGATGTATAGCAGGGAAGGCACACTATATAGAGGTATTTTCAGATGATGAGAAGGAAGAAGAAGAGGAACCAAAAAAAGGTCACAACATTGGGACAGTACGATAGGGTCCACCACCACCAAGATGTGGGAATGGAGCATTTGCTCCAATTGGAGGGGTGCTTGCATCATTGAGAGGAGTACCCAAGTACTTGACCTTGAGGGTTCAAGGTTCCATTAAAGATAAGAGGGTTTCAGTTTTGATTGTCAGTGGGGCTACCTACAATTTTATTGATGCCCAACTAGTGCGAAGGATGGAAATAACCACTGATGATTTTGAGGGATTTTCAGTTTTGGTCCTAAGAGCTAGAACTATGTAGTTCATGCATTAGGTTCCATCTTTAACTATCACCATCAGAACATATACATTGACTGATAATTTTTTTGTGGTTGACATAACTCACACAAATGTGATATTGGGTGTGAAGTGGTTGATTACTTTGGGTAAGGTCACCATAGATTGGGAGACCTTACAGATGGAGTGGATGGCCAAAAAAAGTTGAAGACATTAGATGATTAGGGGCATGAACACATATCCCTCACAGACAACTTCCAAACAAAAAACAGAGTTGGATTTGTGCAATGGAAGAAAGGACATAACAGTTCCATCTATTATGCAGATGACTTTGGCCCATGAGACATTACTATTTAGTGGCATTCCACCTGGGAGGCCACCTGATGAGGAGCTGGTGAGAAATGTCTCACAACATGTTGCACCACTCATAGATCCAAGAGGAGTGGGAACATTAGGAAGTCATGGTACAACACAGAGAGTCTTGGGTATTCTCAAGGAGGAGGGAGACAATCTCCCAATATCATCATTACCTACTCTCACCTCACATCTTGCACTGAGAGAGGATGCTATAGGGATGGAGGATGGCACCATCATGGTGCAAGGAGAGTACTCCTTGAATTTGGAGGCTCATAAGATGTTCTCACTTGGGAAGAAATATTCCACACATGGTAGAGGATGGTGGCCACTCATGAATGCATTAGGCATACTAAGGAAGTTTTGGATGGGTGATAGATTCCCATGGAGTACTAGCCCCCAAAAGCTTCAACCTTTATATGAGCATGAGCCGCTACAGGAGGAGTAGCAGAGGGAGGATAACGACATCCCAATATGTGAAATTGGCATGCGTGATGTCAAAGAAGGGGGAAGCCACATGACAGATGCTCTACATGATAGATCATCAGTGCTGTCACTATGGAGGATAGATCCTTATTGGAGATCCCAGTTGTTGGTGGATTATTCCAAGGATATTTTTACATGCATGATACTTGATGACCAACTATTGGATGAGAGATAGTAAGTAAGATATGGGGCCATATACTATCACAGTAGGTATTATTATCTAGAGCATCCAAGCTCAAGGAGAAGCTGCTACAATCATCACATGAAGATTTTCTCTTCAACCACAATTATTCCATGAGAGCATACCATACCATCACGGAGGGATTTACCTGGGAAGGATTTGAAGGGGAGATATATCATCATTTTAGGAGATTAATGGATCATGTGGAGTTTGAGGAGAGACATAAATATTTGATGGAGTTAAAAAAACCACCTCTTTCCTCTTTGGGAATGAGAGGGGATCTATCTATGAGCCACTCTATTAGTGTGATCAAAGTACATGGTAAGGATCATGTTTTTATGCATAATGATTTACTTGATGAATATTTTCATTCCTTTACCATAAATGTGTAGGTCATTGCTCCAAGTCGGAGCACTCTTCCTTATAAACTTCATGGTCAAATTGGGGCCATAAACAATATTGAGCATGGGCACTCCCTAGGAGGATTTAGGGAGATGATATATCATTTAGGGTGTACTCCATTGGCACCAAACATTATTCACCTTCTCCAAGCATGTGAGAAGACTATGGCAGCAAACAAGAGGTGGGGAAACCACTTATTATATCATGTTATGAGGTAGTCAAGAGACATATTCCACTGGTTACACATGTGGGACTATGATAATCCTCTAGTATTGCATATGGCAGCTTATGTATTCTTGTTTTTAATCCCATACATTGATGATGTCCTTATTATTATTTTGGGAATGATTGGAGGAAGGATGCAAAGGTTGAATATGCCCATTGGGAGTGAGATCCTCCATATTTCTTATGCTTCATGTTTCAGGGAGAACATTGGGAAAACCATGTTTACTACATTGGATCTTTTGTTTCCTTATGAGGCGAGTCATTGTCATCTTGTGAGTAGTTGGGAGGAGCATTTCATAGAGGGATTGATTGGGGGACACTTGGTATATGAGGAGAGCTTATCACATGGAGGTGTCACCAAGGAAGGATGAGAAGAGTTGCAACACTCACCTTTACAGTTTCTTGAGGATAAGAAACATTTAGGAGGGGAGGAGTGTAATATTCCCAATTACCTATAAGCTAGTTGGAATATTAATTTTTTTTTTTCTCCTTAGTTAGAAGAATAAGAGGATATGAAGACCCATAAATCTCCTTAGTAGGAATAAAATCACTGCTAATGTGAATGGAAATCATTTTAGTGGCCTGATAAAGCACCCTTCTGTGTGAAAAGGTGTTTGAGTGTGTAGACTGGGTCAAATTTGACCAAATCAACAACGCTAGTATGGAAGGAGTGGCATTCATTGAGGGACAACACAGTTTTGGAGGGAGACTCCATGCATGGAAGTAGTGGCTTTAATGAGTGGGGCCCAAGGTGAGGAAGCTCACCAAGCATATAAGTAAGGGGATGGAAGCCATAGAAGGCATGTTTTGATTATTATTTTTTCTATGGTTTGTATGACTAGTTGCTCTCTTCAGTTATTTAGCGGAGACTGCAGTGTTTTTTGGCATAAGGGTGTTCCAGAGTAGCAATCCCACCTTCATCCTCAGGCGACTTCGAGTGCCCACTCAGGATAAGTATTTGCACTATATTTCAACATTCTGACATCAGGCCAAGGTCCATCTTTCTTCTACAGCGTAGTTTCTACAAAGGATTGTGTTGTGTTTCAGGGTGTAGTAGTGGAGAGTACATTTGGATAACTTCAAAGCTTATTTTCAGTGGAGGAAGGTTTCCTTCCATTGGGAGGCTAGCAAATAAGGACCTTGATCTTTATTGCAGCATTTGGCACTAGGCCACATTATTAACTCGTACAACACAGTTTTAGTCTTGGACTGCTTTATTTTAGCGAGGAGTTGCAAGTGTGGTTTCAGTACACCATTTGGGGAGATAGTTTTCCAGTGAAGGGATCAGCCTTTAACCTAGAGTGTCTATTGGGAGGAGGATTCATTCCATGCTACATTAGATCAGCCAAATCTTTCTAGTTGTTTAATTGTAGTGAATCTTCATGCTTAGGGCTTTGGTTCACCTTTTGTATTTTGGTGTATTTTCTGGAAACCCTCTTGGGTTCAATTGTGAGGTTGACATAGAGCCTTGATATTCATGTATAATATCTCTTCAGGCATATATCAGCCATTTTGTATTACTGTATGATAAGCTGTTGTAGCTATGTTCACTATGACTGTGTTGTAGTAGCTTTCGGCATTTTGTATTTTAGCAGCATCTCATATTTGATAGGGTTTGATCATGAGAGGCTTGTTTGTTTATGTTGTATGGTTTGTGCCTCAATATATTGCACATTTTTTTTGATATGATGAATAAAAAGGCTCCATATCGGTCTCATATATTTGTACATTGATTTACACTGCTACTTTCCATTTTTATGTCTTGTAATACTACTTTCCCTATTTGGGAATATTACACCTTGTATAGTAACTCTTTCATCAAACTGAACTGAAAATCATTTTCTGCATGGTTTGTGTCAGAGTCGCATAAATTTCATACGTCCAATCCCCCTCTAGAGACTTAAATTCAGGTACACCAAATTTTAGCGCTTAATAAAATCAATCAGTAACTATTCTCTAAGATTACACAAATATTAGTTCACGCTAGGATCTTCAGATAGGGAGAGTGAGAAAACTACCCAAGATCACAAAAATTGAGACTACTGTCATTAAAGAGTGAAAATCCTACTGAAATCATACTATTGGGACCACTCCCGCCACTGATGATTTAAACAAGAGACAAAATCAGTGTGTGTTTGAAGGTAGCTCACCTTTGATTGCATATCCAGTTGGCGTTTTGTGTATTGGGGTTCCCTTCAGGAGTGTCAAAACTAGATTGAGGATCCAAGTATTCTACCCATACAACATGTTGTCCTAGACTATGACCCCACTAGTAGTTTCTGTGATTTGAATTATCCATAGTTTCCATACATTAGGGATGAGCACAAGGTGACTGGGGCAAGCTGCCCTGGTACTTGACACAGGCAGACCTACTCTGTCTTCAGTTTTTGGGAGGGTATTCGTCTTCACAAGAGTGCTTGGCACCATTATCTGAGGTTCGGGTGAAGCTCAATAGTAACAGTAACTGTACATATGACCATCTCTCTCAATTTTCTGTTGTGATACTGGGTTTCATCTCTAGTGAATGGTAGTTCTCAGACAGGGTCTCTCCTTTCTAGTTGCTTTATTGATTGAATTTTAGATTTATTTTGTTTTTTAGGTGTTGGATTGATTATCACTGAGAATTAAAAATATATCACATTAAAATTTTGATAAAATTTATTAGTCACCATGGCTTCCTTCGACCCTCTTCATCTTTCTAGATGGAAAAGAGGCCTTCCTCCATTGAACCTGAAGGATTTTTCAAGTCTAGGTGACCTAGTTTCTTCTTCGAAGAATAGTCTCGAGTGTTGAGCCCCGTCTCACATAGTGTTACCCAAGGTACTATATTGCCTAAGGATCCTTTCATTGAAGGAGTTGTACCTCCTTATCATCCTCCTCTCAATGACCCTCTTAGGCCTCTGTTGACTCAGATGGCATAAATACCTGTGAGGTCTTCAGCTGCAGCCATATCCAATATACACCCAACGACTAATGGGTCGGTGGCTCAGGTGGCCCACTTGGTTCCACCTCCACCTCCCCGCAAGGTACCTTTTCTTTACAAATGTCTGGAAACCATATTAGCTATAATATGTCTGGCCTTAGGACCTTGGTGACACTACCTACGATTGGAGTTCTAAACCTTTCAGCTTCCATTCTGTTGGTGTCTCCTGCTATACTTTCGGGTACCACTTGTACTAGTGTGGCTACCGCAGTTCCCTTTAGTAGCCCTTTCAGTTGGAATCCCTTGCTGTGTTCAAACCCCTTGATATTGATACTAGGGGTCAACCTTACCAACACATATGTGTCAGGGGCCACCTCGGTACCCCTACAATCTATGGGACAAGCAAGTCCGTCCATTTTTTATTCCATTCCTCTAATTTTTCAACCCTTTGATGTAGGATCTATACCAAATGTAAATTATGCAGTTGGTAGTATCCCGAAGACTGTTGTGCCTATTTTGGAAAACCTTCCCCCAAAACCAATTGGGAAAGGGGGAAACTATTACATGGGGGAAACCAACCTTTTGTCCCAAAGTTAAATAATCCTTATGGACAACCACCTTACATCCCTACACTGCCGCTACTAGGAAATTATTATCCAACAAGTCCTGCATATCCTATTGGAAACACTTTGATGGGAGGACCCTATGATCCTATTGGTCAACCAACACCTCCTTGGATAGACTTGGGGGAAACCACACAATTTCCATTTCTGGCAAATCTACATATCCTCGATATATATAAACTAACAAATTATCCCATCAACCACAACCCAGTTTGGCCTCCAATACCGCATACTATTTTTTCATATATCCCTAAGTTCGATGGGAAATAAGGGGATGACCCTGACACACATATCACCACCTATCATCTATGGTTTGTTTCTAATTCCATGGTGGATGACAATATCTCGCTGAGGCTCTTTCCCCTCACCCTCATAGGAAACGCTACGAAGTGGTAAACTGAGTTACCACGAGCTACATTTAACACATTTGGTTCCTTAACAATGCAATTTCTCAAGCACTTTAAGCTCCCTATTTGCTACAAAACTGGAACTGAACTTCTAGCCACATTGTGCCAAGACACTTCCACCCACATCTTTGATCACATCCACGAATGGAGGCATAGGAGAGGCTTTTCAAGGACCCAATTCTAGATTATCTATTAACATATTGGTTTAGCAAGTCACTCCTTCCTTCCATTTCTATGGACATTGCCTTAGCTTGTACGGTCACAGAAGACCAATCTATCTGTCATGAAAAACATCTAGATATTATCTATTCGCAATCGGAACACTATATGGCATACTCCCTCATGCCCCTAGAAATGGAAATGATCCCACTACTATGCAACCTGGAGCACATGTCGACGGTCTTGTCAGCACAACCTTTAGAGTTACTATAAAATATCTCAGTGAGAATGCTTCCCAGCCATATTTGGTTTCCACCATTGCTACCCAATCGACTTTTGTTGAAATGATTGAGGTAAACTCTATGCAGTATACATAAAAACCCAACGGTAAGAACAATAAGAAGAATAAAATAATGCTCCTTCTGAGGAGCAACCAAATACTCAAAATAATCTAAATCAGAGAAATGTTTCTAAAAATGACAAAGGGAAAGACAAAAATACCATATTCCCTTGCAAAATATATGCCAAGGACCACTTGACATATAGATGTCCCTGCCTTTAATAATGCACAAAATTTATTACACAAAAGGATACTGGGAGGATGACTGATGTCCTACACAACCCTTTCCCTAATAAAAAATAGTAGCAACATCTTGTTGCAAACCGACCATAACCCCCACAAGGGGGAAATGGTGGTTCTCATCCTTCTCGTCAAGGACCATCCGCCACTTATGTCATGGAGATAGTTGAACTCAAAATTCAATCCAAAACTTATGGAAATCCAACCACTGATGCTTAAGAAGCTACTTCGATTTCAAATCCACCTCCACCCAAAAATCATCATATCGAAAGGCCTGTTTTTGTCCTTGTGATTCATCCCCCCAAAGGCACTGTTTTTCACATGACTCATAACACCTGTGGATGTGTTCTCTAAAAAAATAAACTTTGTAGAAGACTTGGCACAAGCACCGTCAACTATGTCTACTCTCGAAGTGTTGCAAACCTGCCCAGCGCAAAGGAAAGCTCTGTTTTCAGCATTGGTGGAATTGACCCTCAAGATTCTATGCTAGCTATCTTTCACATGGAAAAATGAAAACCTCACCTTTGTTATCAACTTTATTTTCAAATTCAGGTTGTATCGAAAGGCAAGCCAATCCATCACACCATCATTGACAAAGGTTTTTCGACCTACGTAATTTTAGTTGCGTGTTGGCTTGCCTTGGGATATCCTACTTTGTCTCCACCATGATTAACTCAAATCATTCGATGGTCGTACCTTCCTCCCAAAATGCTACCTTACTAGCTACCCCATTATTCTTTGTGGGAGAACGATAACAGTGGACATTGAAGTCGTAGATCCTCATCTCAACTATAATCTCTTTTTGGGTCGTAGTAGGTCTTATGCCATGACTTCCATTGTCTCTTAGGTTTTCTAACTCAGCCTCTTTCCTTTGGATTGGAAGACATTTACAATGGACCAATTATCCTCCTTCACCCTGGACTATTCTGTGTTATCTAGAAGCATTATACCAATAGCAGGAGGAATTTTTTACTCTTACATCAGTATAGGTACTGGTCTTCTGAAGGCATCTTCCCTTATGGGTTTTTTTCCTCTCCCATCGCCTGAGGTTTCACAAATTGTCTCAAAGATATCCACCATCTCCTATGGCTCTATCAACCCCTGGATCCTCCCAACCCCTTCAGAAATTGATTCCTACAGAGAGTAGATGTCGCTTTCACCAGGTGAGTTGGATTATCAAGCCTTCTAATATGCATCAGAACCCTCCAATGCTTTGGTTTCGACCAATGGTACCACCCTCTCACCCAAAAAAGCTCCTTCTAATGATCTCCTCGATGAAGTCCTATCTTCGGATGAATCTATTCAAGAGATAATGTCTCTATAAGAGTGACCTTGGTCTGAGTATCACCACCATGCTTCGATCACTGACTCAGACATGACCACTATGCAAATCCTGTCTTTTGACCCACCTGAGATCGTTCCATCCACCTACATGATTGTTCAAACTATCGATGCGAAAGGTAACTTGGGAAATTTTTGTAAGACTATGCTCATGGACATCTTAGTGAAAACAAGTATCATGGAAAATATCAAAATTGGAGCAGATTGGAGTCGTGAGGAAATTGCACACATCACATCCCTTTTTAAGGAGTTCTGTGATGTTTTTGTTTTGTCTTATGAAAAAATTTCCAACATAGATCCTTCTATAGTCGAGCATGAGATCAATATTTAAGACAATGCTAAGAGTGTTTGGCAAAGGCTTTGACCTGTACTGTTGAGATTCAACAAGATAATGAGCTCAGTAAAAAGAGTCGCCTGCACTAAGTGGCCCCACAGGCTATTTTTGGCGCAAGTCTAGTTTTAGACAATGTCTATTTTTAGACATGGTGATCATATTTCAAAAGTTGCAGGATGTTATTTTTGGATGGTTGGTCAAGTTGGAAAAATAGTTAAAATTCTATTTTTAGAATATTTGGCGAAGTCTATTTATAAATCATTGATCTAAAAATAGAAGTGTCGATTATTATTATCTCTTAATAATAATCAGACAATAAACAACAACTTATTCTCTTGGAGCACTTAATTTTAGTGCACAGATTTGGAAAATCAGTGGGCTAAAGGAATTATGCAATTCCTAGGGTTTACTAGTGGTTCATGCATGGAGGACTCAGTTATAAATGAAGTGGTAAAGTTATGACATAGTTGGAAGAGTAGTTCATGGAGTTGTATTTAGTTTAACTCAGTTAGAATTAGTTGAGCTAGTTTTATCTAGTCTAACTGAATGATACACTAGTGAGAGTGGAGTGAATTAATTAGTTAATTAATTTAAAAATAATAACTCATTAATCAACTAAAAAATACAGCAATTAACTACAGTGCATGTCAATTCTAGTGGAGACCCAATGGAGAGATAGGTGAAAGGGAAATATGGACTATCTGTTGTAACTATAGTGATGCATTTATTGCACCACACACACATTGGAGTTTCTAATGAGGATTGCGTAGTCAAGTCAAGGGTAATTTGAATTCATTCAGAGCTATTCTTCAGCAGGGATTGCGCAGTGGAGGCAGGCTATCAGGTGGAAAGAAATCGGTACATGGATTAGTAGATTTCTTCTTGTTAGTGTGTGAAGATTGATTGTACAGAGAGCTTGATGTACTAAGATTTATATGAAATTGTTACATGATCTCCATGATACATAATATATGATAGTTTTGGTTTTCATCTTCAGGATTTCTCATTAAACAACTCTATTATGTGTGATTGTTTTTATTTATGCTTCACATGTGTTTGCAATTAATTTTCTGCAAAAGATTAACAGTGGAATGATTATGTATTTTGAAAGAAGTTAAATATTGTGAGATCAGGGGAATATGGATATATGCATGCTTATTTTATACTAATTTCTACATGCTATCAGAGTAGTGTTAATTCTTGAAGATTGCAATTGTGAAGAATTGTTGATTTTGTGTTGGTGTACAATTTGAATTTGCTACTTAAAATTCTTGGTGTAGAAGTTGAGTATACATTGAAATGTCTTTCAATGGGTTGAGATTGGAGTATGCCCTTGATGGGAGCTTGAATTAAATATTCTGTAAATATAGGATGGAGGCAGTGCTCGAGGATAATGGACTGAAGGAGTTCATCGATAGCAATGTTCCTATGCTGGGATCTAGCAATGCTGTATTACTTGACGCATGGAAAAAGAAGATAGAAAAGACAAGAATAATTCCGTTGGAAAGTGTGAAGGACCATATTGTTTCCAACCTTCACGGGAAAGCCACTCCATTCTTGATGTGGAAGGCTTTGACAGATTTGTTCCAAAGCAGCAGTGACCAGAGGAAGTTGGCGTTGAAAGACAAGCTCAGAAAAATAAAAATGGAGAAGGGCGACAATATTCCAAAATATCTCACGAAGTTTTTCCACTGTAGGGATGAACTCAGAAGTGTGGGGATTACTGTTGATGATGAAGAATTGGTGAGCTTGGCTCTCCTTGGGCTTCTGAAGAGTTTCCATTGCTACGAAGACTTTTTCAATGGACGGGAGAAAATTTCGGGATGGGAGCGACTTTGGTCAGATCTTTTGCAGGAGGAGATAAGGAGGGATACCAGTGATGGCTCTTCGTCGAAGAATTAAGATGAAGAGAATTTCAATTTGGCTGCCAAAGTGATTAAAGGGAAGAGGAATAAATTTCCTTCAAAATCCGAAGCTAAAAGCAAGAAGAAAGATTTGTCCAAAGTGAAGTATTTTCACTGTCACGAACATGGGCATTTAGCCACTAACTACCCACAGAAGAAGAAGAACAAGAAGGTTGATGGAGCTGCAGTTGGAGAGGCCTTATCCTCACAATTTAAACTTGATTTCTCTTTCATCACATGGTTGGTTTCAATCTATATGGGATCGATTTGGTATCTTGATAGTGGTGCGTCTTTCCATATGACGAGAGACAAGGAGTTGTTTAGTGACTTGGAGGAGAAGGACCTCCAGATGCATATAGAGATGTGCGACGATGGTCAATACAGTGCAACCAGCATTGGGACCATTACCTTTGAGAGGGAGTCTAGTAATCCATTCTTGTTGAAGGA
Source organism: Pinus albicaulis (assembly GCA_034641835.2). Lineage (NCBI taxonomy): Eukaryota > Viridiplantae > Streptophyta > Pinopsida > Pinales > Pinaceae > Pinus > Pinus albicaulis. The sequence goes on along the minus strand of MU968420.1, from coordinate 4,464,537 downwards.
TTTTATGCATGTTCTAGGTCTGAATAAGAACTTGGTCTCGGTAGTAATGTTGGAAGACAAAGGTTATGATGTTTTTTTAGTGAGGGAAAAGCTTTCCTTCAACATAAAACAATGGGTCAAACCAAGTAGATAGGGATTCGAGTTAAGAATATATACAAGCTAGAGGTATATGGTTGCGCTGCAATGGTGGGAAAAGTAGAAGAAGTGGTGGGCCGGGATGAGGGCGAATTATGGCACATGAGATTGGGCCATCTTCATCATGGCGCTTTGAATATTTTGCAAGAGATTTCTACTGGACTTCCCAAGGGTACTCTTGTACAGTCATATCAGTGCAAGGGATGTACTATGGGTAAATTTGTGAAGACCACCTTTCATGAGAAGGAGAACCATGCTTCGGCGATCCTGGAAAGAATTCATACAGATTTGTGTGGACCTTTCTCTGTTTCTTCAACAATAAAACATAGGTATTATGTTATATTTGTTGATTAATATTCTCATAGATGCTTGATCTTCTTCATGCAGAAGAAGAGAGAAACATTCTCAAATTTCTGTGAGTTCAAACCATTGGTGGAGAAGGAGTTGGGGAAGCAATTGAAAGCTCTACAGAGCGATAATGGTGGTGGATACATCTCAGGCAAATTCAAAGACTTCTGTAGAAAAGAAGGAATTTGAAGAGAACTCACAGCGCCTCATAACCCACAGCAAAATGGGGTTGCTGAGAGGAAGAACAAAATGATCGTGGGTGCTACATGAGCGATAATGCATGACCAGGGCTTACCGATGCACTTGTGGGAGGAAGCATGCAACACTGCGGTTTATGTGCAAAACCATTTTCCTCATAGAGTACTTGGCATGAGTACACCTGAAGAAGCTTTTACTGGTAAGAAGCCTGATATTTTCCATTTGAAGTTTTTTGGCTCATCTATTTACATTCATGTGAAAAAGGATGCCAGGAAGAAGCTAGAGTTGACTGTAGAAGTTGGGATATTTTTGGGGTACACCGAAACACCCCATAATTATCATCTGTATTTGCCAAACAGTCAGATGACTGTAGTGTGATGGGATATAAAATTCAATGAGGTGAAAGCCACGAATTTGTCGCTTGAGAGGGAGCTACACTTGCATGCAGAGGAGGAACTTCTTGTTCCCAAAGATGAGCCTCTAGATGTGGATCATCCACAGGAGGAAATTCATGGAGTGGAGGAGTCCACTCATGTAGAACCAAAAATCAGACAAGGTAGAAAGTGTACCACAGAACTTGAGAGATTGAAGCTTGATGCGGCAGAAAATGTAGCAGTCCCTACATCACAGCACAGACAGAGATAGTCACATGACCGATTTACTGCATACATGGCTCTTATGAGCAAGTGTATGATGACAGAGCCATTTTATTTTGAAGAAGAAGTGCAAGAGCCCACATGGGTAGATGCCATGGTGGAGGAGTATGACTCCATTATCGGAAATAGTGCTTGGGAGATTGTTCCAAGGTTGGTGAGAAAATAAGTTGTAGGATCAAGATGGATATACAAGGTAAAGCAAGTTGTTGATGTGAGCATTGAGAAGTATAAGGCAATATTTGTTGCTTGGGGCTTTTCACAGATCGAGGGGATTTATTATGAAGAAACCTTTGCACCTGTCGCACGGTATTCTTTCATAAGGACCATCCTTGATCTCTCAGTGTAGATGGGTTGGCGCATTCATTAGATGGATGTGAAGACTGTGTTCCTTAATGGGATCATTGAGGAAGAGGTGCACATTGAGCAGCCTGAAGGATTTGAGATCTTCAACAATGATTCGCATGTGTGCAGGCTCAAAAGAGTGTTGTATGGGCTGAAGCAAGCACCATGTGCTTGGTACATACGGATCGACAACTATTTCACTGGACTTGGCTTCACCAAGAGTGAGGCGGATGCAAACCTGTACCAAATTGTGGTGGAGGGTAAGCTTTTAATCATTGTTCTTTATGTTGATGATTTAATAGTAACAGGTGATGAGTAGTTGATACACTCATGCAAGGTAAATCTTTGAAAGGAGTTTGAGATGAAGGATTTGGACCTCCTTCATTATTTCCTTGGATTGGAAATATGGAGGGAAGGTGAACTGTTTGTGTCTCAAGGAAATTATGCCCGGGAGATACTGGAGAAGTTTCACATGCAAGGCTGCAAGCCTATCGACACTCCTCTTCCAAGAAATTTGAGGAAAGAGGATGCTACATTTGCAGAGGTAGTGGATGCCAATATTTATTGATAGTTGGTGGGTTCGCTCATGCATTTAGTTAATACAAGACTAGACATATGCTATGCGGTCAACCAACTTTCACAAGCGATGGTTAAGCTTACCAAGATCTTTTGGAAGGTAGGTAAGCATGTCTTGAGATATCTCAGGGGCACATCTAAGTATGGTTTATGGTACAGATAGATGGATGAGGTGAATTTGCATGGCTTCACAGATGCAGGTTGGGAAGGTAGCCCAACAGACAGAAAGAGAACATCAAGAGGGATTTTCAGTGTTAGATCTATGACACTTTCTTGGTACAGCAAGAAAAAAATATCCATGGCACTCAATTCAGTGGAAGCAGACTACATGGTAGCAAGTCAAGCTGCATGTGAGGCTATTTGGATGAGGAAGATCCTGGTTGGTTTGTTCAGTTTACATTTAGATCCTACAGTGATACATTGTGATAATCAGAGTTGCATTAAACTCTCGATTAATCTTGTGTTTCATGATATATCTAAACATATTGATATCTAGTATCATCATATCAGATATTGTGTGCAGCAGAAGATCATTTTGCTTCAGTACATTCCTACAGAAGATCACGATGTAGATATTCTGACGAAGGTGCTTACCAAGAGAAAATTCAAATGACATAGAAGCAGGATCGAGGTGAAGGATAATCCCTATCTTGTTGAGAGGGAGTGTTGAGATTCAACAAGATGATGAGCTTAGTGAAAAGAGTCGCCTTCACTAAGTGGGCCTGCAGGCTATTTTTGGTGCAAGTCTATTTTTAGACTATGTCTATTTTTAGACATGGTGATCATATTTCAGAAGTTGCAGGATGCTATTTGTGGATGGTTTGTCAAGTTGGAAAAATAGATGAAATTCTATTTTTAGAATATTGGGCGAAGTCTATTTATAAATCGTCTATCTAAAAATAGAAGTGTCAATTATTATTAGCTCTTAATAATAATCAGACAATAAACAACAACTTATTCTCTTGAATCACTTAATTTCAGTGCACAGATTTGGAAAATCAGTGGGTTGAAGGAATTATGAAATTCCTAGGGTTTACTGGCGGTTCATTCATGGAGTACTCAATTAGAATTGAAGTGGAAAAGTTATGATAGAGTTGGAAGAGTAGTTCGTGGAGTTGTATTCAGTTTAACATAGTTAGACTCAGTTGAGCTAGTTGTATCTAGTCTAACTGAACGATACACTAGTGAGAGTGGAGTGAATTAATTAGTTAATTAATTCACAGATAATAACTCATTAATCAACTTTACAATACAGTAGTTAACTACAGTGCATGTCAGTTCCAGTGGAGACCCAATGGAGAGATAGGTGAAAGGGAAAGATGGACTATCCGTTGTGACTATAGCCATGCATTTATTGCACCACACACACATTGGATTTGCCAATGAGGATTGCGCAGTCAAGGAAAGGGTAATTAGAATTCATTCAGAGCTATTCTTCAGCAGGGATTGCGTAGTGGAGGCAGGCTATCAGATGGCAAGAAATTAGTGCATGGATTAGCAGATTTCGTCTAATTAGTGTGTGACGATTGATTGTACTGAGAGCTTGATGTACTAATATTTGTATGATATTGTTACATGATATCCATGATACATAATATATGATAGTTGGGGTTTTCAGCTTCAGGATTTCCTGTTAAACAAATATGTTATGTGCGATTGTTTTTATTTATGCTTCACATGTGTTTGCAATTAATTTTCCGCAAAATATTAACAGTGGAATGATTCTGTATTTTGCAAAAATTTAAATATTGTGAGATCAGGGGAATCTAGATGTATGCATGCTTAGTGTATAAACTCTACATGTACAGCCTCGAAAAGAAGCAACCATCAAGACAGAAGTCAAAATGCTCTTACACACTGGTTTCATATATCTCGTTCCTTTAACGGAATGGGTATCCAATATGGTTCTCGTAGATAAGAAAAAAGGTACCATCTGAGTATGTGTCGATTATCATGATCTAAGCACTGCATGTCCAAAATAAAATTATCCCACTCTGTTTATACATCATATTATCGAAGATTTCACCAGGTGAAAATATTTCTCCTTTATGGATGGCTTCTCAGGGTATAACCAGATCGCTATTAAAACAGATGACCAACATAAAAAAAACATTCATTTTTCCTTGGGGCACCTTTGCGTATCGAAAAATCCCATTCGGTCTCAAGAATTCTGGAGCCACATTTCAAAGGTCTATGGACTATGAATTTCATGATATCAAACACATTATTCAAGCTTAATTGGAGGATCTTCCTACTCATTCCAAGACACAAGTTAAACACCTCGCTCACATTTGAGCAATCTTCGATAGGTGTAGGTTATAAAACATAATTCTTGCATTTGTTGTCTTGAAGAATGGGACTAGGGTTTGTCCATATAAGGTAAGGTCAATTATTGAATTACCCGCACCAAAATCTGTATTACAACTCCAAATTTTACAAGGGAAGGAAAACTTCTTATGTCGATTCATCGTAAACTATTCCGAGTTAACGAAAGGTTGTATGCCCTTACTTAAGAAACATGTACCATATCTATGGGATGATCAACATCAACTATTTCTTGACGCCTTGAAACATGCACTCATTTCCATCCCACCTCTTAGTTCCCCCAACTATTTGCATGCCTTTCTCCTTTAACTGGAAGCCTCACCATCCTCTATGCTATTGGTTATGGTTCAAGTGCATGATGACGATAGTGAGCATGTTGTATATTATCTATCAGAAAACCTTGTTGGTCATGAATTGCAATATTCACATGTTTAGAAGCTATCTTTAGTGGTTTTCTTTATTTTCAGTTGCCTCCGACATTACATACTATTGTGACAGACTACTGTCATTGCTTTGGAGAATCCCATGAGACACATCCTGTCTCACTAGATCGTTGGAGGAAAATATTCCAAATGGATTGTAATCCTCCAAAAATTTGACTTGGTTTTCGCTGCTGCCAAGGCCAAGAAATCTCTAGTCTTAACTGAATTACTGTCGGATCTTCCCAGAGTTGACCTAGAATAAGTAGCTCACAATCCATTGCTTAATGAATCAGTCAATATAGTTGACTCTACTGATCCTTGGTATGGAGACATTCTTCTCTATCTCCAAACACAATGGTTCCACCCATATCTAACATCAGACGACCATTGTTGAATATTCCACCAAGATAGACACTATCTCATGCTTAATGATACTCTATATCATTGTGGTGTTGATTCGGTTCTTCGACATTGTCTCATCATCACCGAGGTAGAACAAGTTTTAAATGACTAGCACGATGTGACGTGTGGAGGTCATATTTTAGGCATACCTAATACCCAGAAAATCTTGAGTGTAGGATACTATTGGCCCACTTTGTTTAAATATTGTATTGGTAGGGTCCAGAAGTGCCATCTATGTCAAATATTTAGTAAGAAAATGTGTGCCCATCATACTCTTATGCATCCATTTATCTATGTTGGTCCTTTAACCAAATGGGGAATAGAATTCATAACAATTAATCCCACTTCCGCTCATGGACACAACTACGTCATAGTTGCAGTCGACTATTTCATGAAATGGGCTGAAGCCATTCCCACTTTTGGAGATGATGGATAAATTTTTTCTCTATTCCTGTTCAATCAGGTTATCTACCAGTTCAGTGTGCCCCGCTTGATTGTCACAAATTATGGTTCTCATTTTTATAACGACATGATGAAGGAATTAATTTCCTTACTAGGATTTAGACAAGATCTTTCTTCATCCTGCTATTAGTAAGCTAATAGTCAAGTCGAAGTTGTTAATGGCATCCTCAAGAACATGATTTGATGGTTAGTCGATAATCACAAAATAATGTGTCATATAAAATTATACTTTGAATTATGGGCATACCAAAGGTTAGTGAAAAATACTACAAGCTTCACACTATTCCAGTTATCATATGGTCTCGAAGAAGTTCTCCCTATTGAGTGTGAGATTCCATCACTTAATTTTTTTGTTGAAATCCTACACGATACTACTTCCGAAGAAGAGTGATTGTTCTCAGTCAATCAGTTAGAAGTGACTCTTCGATATGCCACATTAGCTTTCGAAGCCCACAAGTGCCGATTCAAAGGTCAATATGACAAAACTATCAAGCCTTGTTCTTTCCAAGAGGGCAATCTAGTCTTACTTTACGATAAAAAACACTATCTCTTGGGGGCAGGAACACTTCAACCATTATGGTTTGGTCCATATGTCATCACCAAGGTTCTTTCTAAAGGATCCTATGAACTTTAGGAGTGTAATGGAATCCTGCTCGTTGATCCCCACAATGGGCTTTATGTGAAGAAGTATTTCACCTTATACTTTACTAGGAATTTGTTTTGTAATTTTATGTATATAAGTTTTGTCTTTTTTTTTTGGTGTGTTTGGAATATTTTGGCTTTATTTGAGTATTTTTTCTCATAAAAATCTCTTTTTCCACAGATGTCTTCATAACCCTTACCATATGTTGGATATGTGTATGGTTCCAGTTGTCACACATGGCACATTGCATTGGCTACTTGGGTCCTCTATACACTTGAGTCAAAACTACTTGGTTTCGGGGCAATCTTCCTTGGAAATGCCACCAAAAATATTGCTTAGTATATTTTCGTTATTAAACTCCTCACTGAAGCTGTGTCTCATTACATCTCTAATCAGGTGGTTCAGTTAGATTCCCAAATAGTTATTATGTGATTGAACAATCGTTATCAGATTCAACATCATGTTTTATTAAGTTATTTCTTAAGGGTACGACTTATAGAGCATCAATTTGAATTTATTTCTTTTGAACGCACTCCTATAGAATCTAATGCATTTCTTGATTCGTTACAAAACTATGTATTGGATTGGAATCTATTTCATTTACTATAAAGAGAGTCATGCATGAGTGTACATTTTTTCATCATAAAAAATTACATAAATTTTTTAAAAAATACAGCATCATCAAATCACCAAAATAATTCTGTAATATATATATATATATATATATATATATATATATATAGATAGATAGATATATATATATATATATATATATATATATATATATATATATATATATATATATATATATATATATATATATATATATATATATCATGTCCAATTGTTTACATAAAAAACCTCCTCAAAACTTGGGCATTTTATATAAGAAATGGCTCTACTAAGCCTCACTATGACATCTACACATCTATGCCTACTCTTATTGAGTCTGATTCTCATGATAGCAGATAAATGCCCTAGCTAACCTTGTAAGAGGCACTAAAAATATCTCTAGTACACCCATTGTATGTCGTTGTAGTTGGACTGGGATCTCCCTCATGGGAATAGGTGACACACCCATGCTCAAACCTTCAATGTTCCTAGCAACCTCGCGTAGATTGTGGGTTCCATCACCCTCTTCAAGGGCTACCTCAGCCTCTGTTGCTGCTCTAGCTCTAGGTATCTACATACCTCATCTTACATACTGAGGGGCTTGAACTATTCGTACAGGTGCCACAACATGTCAATAAAATGCTTCATGTCAAAAAACAATTTCACCCATTAAACAAAAAAATTGGATAAAAAAACAAAAGACACAAAAATACTTGTGCACTTTATCATCTTACCTATTGGCCCCCACTGAGTGTTGAGTGGCAATGTTATCTTTGGATATGCTATGAGGTTCATCCATGTATAGGGATAATCCTCAATTATTAGAATCTAGCCGCTAAGCCACTCAAATAATGCATCATCAAAGAAGTTTCAGATCATGTCATCTTCAGTCCAAGGCATCAGGGCAGACCATTGACCCTATCTATGCTCCCTAGGTCCAACAATGTTCATGAGAATTCAAGACCTCATTTAGTATGAATAAACGATTAGTGTTCCATACCAAAATTCTCTTTGGGCCCAGGTCTTGCAAGCCGTTGGCTCCTCTCTAACACGACAAAAAACACCTTCACACCAGTCAAATACTTGTGGTTATTAGCAATATAGTGCCAATACCAACTGAGCCTTGGTTGCCACATGTTGACTCTTGGCTCCTGCCAAATATACAATCATCCAAATCAAAGACCTCAAGGGTCTAGTGGCCACCCAAGTGATAGGAATTCGGTTTCTCATTGGATCAGTGTTATCTATTCAGTAAACCTGAATAAATCCCATGGTGATGCAGTGATCAACTCTTGACCCTATCAAGTTGGGCCTCGGCCCTGTACATGATAGGCCGATAAGAAATTAGATATCCTCATTCTCTATCTAGAGCTCGTGAACTCCAATACGGAACACATGATGATGCTCATCCCACTGCTGGATGATCCAGCTTAGAAGGACCTCCTGCCCCTTCATCAACTCAAGTCTGGCATACTTTAACAATCCACATCTCCACAAAACTAAAAAGCATGCCGAATCGGTAATCATTTCTCTTTCCTCTCTGTCGTGCTATATTTTGTGCCAAATACTCATGGTGGAAGCTTAGTACCTGCAAAATACAAATTTTCAATGGATTAGAATCTGACTCAATCTCTTGGAAAGGAGGAAATCATTGTTTAAATTTCATTTGGATCGGCTAATGCGATCCCCTGTGTAGTATAGGGCATGATAGCACAATGTCCCTTAACGGGCAGAGCATTTAACATGGCCCAACCATTGGGGCGGCTGCTTTAGCCAGCTAAACTATCTCGGGCTTACCCAAAATCCAATTTTGGACGAGAAAACGTCATGAAAACATAATGAAAAGATGGATAAGGTTCTAATATCTTACCTGGAATTGACGGAATCGAAAATAATTTCCTGGATCATCGAAAATCAAGCACATAATTTTTTCCTTCTTTCACATTCCAGAGCTCTTTCAACGAATACAAATAGTGAAAATGAAGGTATCTTGTCCTTCTTATAGACATTATGGAGGTATGACTCACTTTTTCTAGTTATTGAAATTGGTGCTCTATAAATTTCCATTATGTTTTGATGCAATTGTTTCATTATTTCATTTTTGTTACCTATGCTCTGATGAATTGCCAGTGTTTTTGTGCAGAATTGACCATGCTTGACCTAGATCGAGCCTTCCTTTTATGAAAACTTTCTAGCTCGTAAAACTAAAAAAACCCCTAAGTTTCCTTCTTAAGGCTCGTTAAACTTCCATGAAGAAGATTATGAGCCATTATTTTCCATATTTTTGTAGCTCTTTAAAAACCAAAAAAGACACCGAGTTTTTCTTTGTTGGCCTCATTAAAATTTCACGAATAGCTTCGAGATTCGTCTAACTCAATAAAAATTCATGAAGAATATTGATTTTACTTCATCTCCTCATACTCATAACAAAATTAGGTAGACGTCCATTGCTCATAGTTTTATCACTTTATCCGGACTCAATGGACTAACTTCGAGAAAAGGAACTATGTGAAGCATACTATTACCCCTTTGTTGCACCCGGTCATAAACCATGACAAAGATACTCTCTTGGAGTTGTCTTTTACGATATCATTCATACTCCCTAAACATGAAAATATCATTGAGTTCACCCATATGGAATCGTTAAACCTAATCAGATAGGGAAAAAATTTGGAAAAAGTAGAGACGTGCTCTTTATACTTTGACGGATATTTTTGGAGCATCATCTTGAACATGGAACTTCTCAAAAAAATTCCTTTCACCAGCTTCTCGTTGAACCCTTCCATTCTATGAGTTTAGCCTTCATATTTCGATGGTCCTGCATCTTTGAATCCTAACACTCTTTAGTCTTCCTGAGTCTAAGTTTCTTGGTACCCTATATGGTGTGCCTTCTATTATTCAAGAGATCACACTATATACTAATTCATGTATCAAATAAGATTTCATATGCCAAAAATAATTTTACCATCATCTATTTGCACCATTGCTTTATTCTATCTTCAAAACAGAATCATTTTTTTCCCGTTGTGTGTAAACTAATGTAGGATACGTTATTTCCTTCCTTTTGATAGATTTCATCCTATCGACTTCAGAATTTAATCTAGGAAGGAGATCCAAAAACATATCAGTACCCTGGAACTTGCAAACCTTAGTGGCATGTTACGTTTTGTTTGATTGGGGATTTTCATCATTGGCTCCCAGTTGAATAATTCTACAAGTTCTCAACATTAACACCATTTTTTCACACTCGCTAGATTTTACAGGTCATCTTGGATACCATCATCCTTATTGGTGGAAAACCTCGTGTCTATTAACAGTTTTCATCATTGATTAGTAATTAGACGAATTCTAACATGTTCGATTACAACTCCTTTATTCACATGTGTAGAAATATGTAGGTTAGAGAAGTGGCAACTAAGACCTTGGGTAGAGGCTTACATCACTCGGCTTTTTTTCCTCTACCAAGATGCATATATTTTTTTTGGAGACAACTTATCCATTTGATACTGCTACTGCGTATGGGAATGCCTGATTCAAGACAGATTTAAATATTTTTGACATATGTTTCTTGTTTCAGGTTTCCCATAGTACTTCAACTCCTCTCTCGCTCTACTACACATATATAAGTTATTTCAGCCATCATCTTCATCTCTGACCTCACACATTAGGGGGAATATTCTATACTGCAAATTACCTCCTTATTAGCTCAGAGGAGAAAGACACATGGATGGAGGAAATTGACCTAGAAAGATATCTGTTTTCCATGGAAACACACCCCAGAAAATTCTAGGTCGAGTTATAGTTCCTCTTTGCTTCCTATAGAGAGTGTTAGAGCCTAGGTTAATGCCTTGTTTTTCCTAAAGGGTTGTGTTACCTGTATTCTGTGAAGAATGAGGGGCGAATTCCAAGTCAAATGACTAACATTTTTTACTTTTTATGAAGGATTAGGTCCAAAAAGCTAGAAACTTGCGATGCAGGACCCTGATTAGACATCTCTATACCTAACTAAGCATCCAAAGAAGGAAAAACCTAGAAATGCATGGAAACATCATATATTTTTCCCTAATCAGACTAATCGAGATGAATGGGAAGGTTTCTAATCCCAAACTCTTATAAATTGGAGGCAAGGGCTCATTATGAAAGGTTGAAAGGTTGATTGTGCAAGGAGAAAACTTTTGTTACTGTGAATTTTCATGGTTGGCATGGTTCAATTAGAACTATTTTACAAAGCATTGTCACACTAGGATATTGAGGAGAGAGAGCTTGAAGTTGAAGGACTGAGGGAGGCTTGAGCAAGCCAATGGTTGTAACCATCCTTCATTTAATATAATAGAATTGCCTCTATTTTTCCCACTTGATATCTTACAAATGCATCTATTTCATTATTTTTCTAAGATATATGTTATAAGCGGCCTAAAATTATATTATTTCATGTTTAATTATATGCTTTTATTTAATTTTTTTTATTGTGATAACACTTTGAAGATTACTAATTTCATTTTTTTCTTGCAGGATTTGGACTTGGAGCTGGTGAGGCGGACTTCCTCCAAACTGCCTTGAGCTCGCTAATAGATCGACACTACACAACGAGGTAATCTTTCTCTATTTCATATCGCCAATCAAATACTTGTATGAACATGCATATATTGTGTTTGCTAATGTTTTAGCTAATTTTACTGTCTACCTTGGGTCCCGGGAAGGCCCAATAGGGATCTTACTCCAGCTAACACTAGTGAAATTTACCCCTAAACAGGGGTTGCTCATGGAGTGGGTAGGTAGAGGAGAGAAATAAGAGAGGAAGAAAATTTCTCCCCATTTTTAAAACCGCCCTTGGTTAGCAACCTACAAAATAGAAATAAGTGAGTGTATAGGTGTTGTTTTCATATTTTATTTTTCTCTTTTTCTCTTTGTTCTTTCTCTTATTTTTTTCAAGACATGTCAGATCCCTCCATAGAGTTTTTCAACCCACAAGCCTTCCTTGGGTGCCTCAAATAGGCTTTTACCCAAAGGTCTTTTATTTATTTATTTTTCTCTTTTTTTTCTACTCCAAGATCGCCTCATGGAGTTTTTCAACCTAGGAGTTGTCCTTGGGTACCTCATAGAGGTTTTCATCTATGCCTCTTTATTTTTCTTTTATTTCTTTTTCTAGGAAGAGGATGTGCTCGAAATTATGGAGATTACAATTGCATACACCTCCCTATTTATGGAATTAATAAACTCAACCCTAGATAGGGGCTTCTTCTACACTTTTATTCTATAACCATTGACAATCAGTGGGATCCCCTCCTCATCTAAGGTACTGATTTTCATAGCTCCATTGTCATAACATTTTTCCACTTGTTAGGATCCCAACAATGTTGTCATTAATTTTCCTTTGAAATCCTTGAACCTGATGTCATAGAGCAACACACAATCCCCTTCTTGGAACGTTTTTTCTTTAATGTGTTTTTCATGCCAAACCTTCCTTTGTAGCTGAATTACCTCTGTGTGAAGGAGGGTGTGCATTCTGAACTCATCCAAACCATTTAACTGTAAAAGACTTCTTTTTGAGTCTTTTTGATATCCATGTCTAACTCAACTACCATTCTTAAGGTGTTGTACTAAAGCTCAATGAAAAGTAGAGCTTTCTTCCCATAAACTAAATCATGAGTAAACCCTATGGTTGTCTTCCAAGTTTTACTGTAATCCAAAGTGGCTTGCACCAATATTTCTTCTAAATATTTTCACCTACTGCTCACAAAATTGGTGAGGATATTATCCAAGGATCTATTTTTTACTTCCACCTATCCATTTTCTTGAGGATGATAGGCAATGGATGTCTTTTTCTTTAATGTGTTCCACCTCAGTAGGCTATCAATGAGATGAGAAGTAAATTGAGCCCATTGATTGGTGAATACCTCTTTGGGGTATCTAAACTTTTAGAATGTTGATCAACGGTTGTCATTGATCTCAATCCAAGCAGCACCATGGGCTATCCCAATATTGCATGGGAATTTTGACCTACCAAATTACCATATTCTGGGTCAAGAATTCTTTTGATGGTTTCTACTTGTCGAGATGTTTCCGTTGATGTATGGCAGCCATGTAATTCTTCACAGTTTGAGAGATATTCATGTTTGAAGTTTGTAACCCAGTTATTGAGCTAAAACCCCATGAGGTTGTGGCATGGGTCATTGAAAAGTCAATAATTAATAATTTTTAGGCTCCTAAAATCCCTCCCACGTTCACTTTTTGAAGCCCCTCTCAACCTAAGCATTTATATAAATTGTGATCCTCATATCCTCTTTATGAAGGGATTTTGCAATATGAAACAGGTCATCACGGAACTTGTTCTATAATTCTTTTTCTATGAAGGTTCAGAATCTGAAATTTTTTTGAGGTGAAGCCAAAATCCTAAGGAATCTCTTGTAAAAATTTCAGATCACGTTGCGCAATATTTTTGGAGATATGATCTGTGGAAGTAAGTGTTTTTGCAGGCTCCTAAAATTCATCTCAAAGAAGTGACCTTGGGAAAATTGTCATAACTCTCTCTCTGAGTCTCAGATTTGAAATCTGTAAAGAGTGGAAGATTTAGAATGGGATGTAGTTTTCTTTATATCAATTTCAATGCCTAATGAAGAAAAAATGACATGTGGCATGCCGTACATTTTTTCTCTACTGAACCATTCGATAATTAGGCCATTGTGAGAGATTGGGCATAACTCTCTCTTGAAGAATCCAAATTGGGTTAGACTTGTGGTATTGGAAAGAATACTCAGAGGAATACTATAGGACTAAAATCACATAATGGGGATATAAAATAACAAAGGTAAACCATATTCAATATCAAGCTCCTGGAAGGCAATAAAAAGCTAGATCATGTGTTTTCAAGGGCTACAAAGGACTAGAATTTCTAGGGTAGCAAAGAAAAGCAAGGTGCAACAGAGGGTAGCATGACAAGAGTAACAACCAAGGTGCAAAAAATAAACAAGAATTTCACCACATGAAGTCTTCAAGTGGGCATCACTGCATACAGTCATTTTAAAGGTATCATTGTACTAAGTCATTGTAAATGCATCATTGTAAAAATTGTACAAGTGTCTATCTACCAAGAGTGGAAGAGGCAGTGTCGGGAGGTCTAGGATCATCATTAGGTGGTTGCGTCATAGTTGGAGTTATGGTATAGTTTTTCTTCTTCTTCTACATCATTTTATATCACTGTAAAGTGGACCATTTTCTCTGGTACAAGAGTCCATTCTTGTTTTATTCTTCTATAGGGTGCTAGGGTGGTGCTAGGGTGAGTTGTAGCTCATTGGGTGTTGGGGCATCCATTCAGTTGACTACTGAAGAATCTCAAGCATTGGAGTGCCCATCCAGTGGGAGCTGGAGAAGAATTATTTGCTAGATTCTAGGAAGTTGGAGATTTATTTTCAATTGGAGTTAAATATTAAAGAATTATTAGGAAAGCATTATGTGGTTTTTGTCTCGTAGTGGGTTTCCACCTTAAAAATTGTGTGCATTTGTGTTCCTTTTTTTTACTGCTATCATTGTATAAACACTGATAATAATTAAATATTAACTAATTCTCTAATTGAAAGGAATAATGATTCACCCCCCCCCCGCTCTCAGTATTTCCAACAATTGGTTTCAGAGCTTGGTTCCTTCAATAGCAGTTTAACAGCTGGAAGGAGGTCATGGAGCATACCAAGAATCATGTACCTCTGTTAAAAGAAAATAATTATGCACTATGGAAATGAAGAATGGAGGTATTTCTCTTGGCGCAAGGTTACGAAGTATGGGAAACTGTTCAAAATGGATTTACATCAACCGCGAATGAACAAGGTAAGAAGAATTTGGTAAATGATACAAAATGAAAGAATATTATTATCAGTGGACTTATTGAATCTGCTTATCATAAGGTGTTGGGTTGTAAAACCACCAAAAATGTATGGCACCAGCTTGAGAATATATATGCAGGTGACTCAAATGTCAAAGAATCACAGCTTCAAATCTATAGAGAAAAATTTGAGCAGCTTAGAATGAAAGAAGATTGAAAAATTGTTGCATACTTCCAATATGTTGATGAAAGAACCAATACTCTAGAAGGATTGGGAAATCTAGTTGATGAGAAGACTATATATGAAATATTCTTAGAATGTTAGAAGGGAGATTCAACCCAAAGGTATCGATCTTAGAATACAGTGAAAATATTGACAAACTCAACAAAGAGGAATTACATGGAGTTCTCATAGCATATGAAATGAGACTTGATGAAGAAGAGGGTACTTCGCATCTAGAAATTGTTTTCGTTGCATCTAAGAAAACCAATAAGGACAAACAACCTTCAATTGAAAAGACATGCACCTGAAAGTGCGAAGAAAAGGGAGATGATGAAGAAGATCTTTCAGATGAAGAATATCCTTACTTTACAAGAAAACTAAAAATTGGTAATCGAAAATTCAAAGGTAAACTTCCATTGATATGTTTTGGCTGTTATGAGGTTGGGCATTTCACATGAAAATGTCCGAACAAAAGTGATGGAAACTCAAAAGGAAAGAAAGGCTTGAATAAATTCAACAAGAAAGGATCCAAAAGGAACTTTCTCCCTAAAAAAGATAGCTCATCATCTGATGACGACAATGACAAAGAAGAAGAAGCCAATGAGAGAGTATTGTTTATGGCCAAGCACAATAAACAAGAGGTATCAAACAACGAAGAAGAAGGGTTGACCTTAGAAGAATTTTCTAATGAAGCAATCAAGCTTATAAAAGAGCTCAAGGCTGAGAAGATCCATTCCAATACTCTTGAAGAACAAGTTCAAGGTCTCAAAATTGAAGTTGAGGAACACAAATGCATTGAAGAGTCACTTCAAAATAAGTTGGAAGAAAGCAACTAAGAAAGGGAAGAATTAGAAGTTGAAGTAGTATCGCTGCGTAAGGAAGTGAACAAGGGAAAAACTATCCAAAACTATGCCAATAGCTCAAGGGCATTGTAAGAACTCATCAACAATCAACAAGCTTATAATGACAGAACTGGCCTCGGTTAAAAAGAAGAAGAAGCACGATCTTCTACGAAAAAATACAATGAACCTATGAGATCTGACATGCATGTATACTTCATTGGACAAGATTCACAAGAATAACCTTGGAAGACAATTCCTTGACTAATATTTCCATCTAGGTACCAACATATGTTTTATGGCTATTGTTATTCATGTGGAAAATTTGGTCATAATGTTGTATAATGTCGCATGTACCCTAGGAGCCAATACAATTCTAGGAGATCTATCAAATATGAACCTCCCAGGGCTCAGCAAAACATCAATAGATTTGAACATTTAAGAAATAATATTGAATGTAACAAATGTCGAAACTTTGGACACATAGCCAGAGACTGCAGGCTTGAAAATCCTCTAGAAGAATCTTTGAAGCCACATAATGAATGAACATGGAAGAAGAAGAAGACTAATAATTGTGCTCTCGCTCTCAAGGATAAAGAAAACAAAGGTGTGTGGTATGTTGATAGTGGTTGCTCAATGCATATGACTGGAGATAGAAAGAAATTTTTATCTCTGAAAGAGAAGAAGGATGGAACCGTGTCCTTTGGAAATGATGGATCTTCAAATGTTATAGGATCAGGTATCGTCACTCTCGGAAGCAAAGATGCTCTAGCCAAGAATGATCTATTGGTCGAAAACATGAATCACAATATGCTCAATGTTGGACAAATGTGTGATCAAGGACACACAATAGTATTCAACTCCACAAAATGTGAAATCAGGAAAGGAAGGTATGTTGAAATTGTGGCTACAACTAGTTGAGATCCAAACGGCATATATGTTCTAGATGAAGCAACTAAAGCATGACTAATAGCTAAAGATGATGATATAATATTTGGTAGCAATGATGATCGACTAAGTAAGAAATTTGCTACAAATATGCAAAGTGATTTTGATATGTCTTTACTTGGTGAGCTGACATACTTCTTAGGGCTTCAAATATCTTAGCAAGAGAAAGGAATATTTATATTTCAAGCCAAGTACATCAAGGAAATGCTCAAGAAATTCAAAATGGAAGATTGCAAACCCATCCTTACTCCAATGGTAACAGGTTGAAAATTGAGCATAGACGACTCATATAATAATGTGGATCAAAGGTTGTACAAATCTATGATTGGTGGTCTTCTATATGTAACAGCCTCCCAGCCAGATGTTATGCAAGCAGTTGAACAAGTAGCAAGATTCCAAGCAGCACCAAGAGAATCACATATTATTTCCATCAAAATAATTCTTAGATATCTAAAGGGAACAACAGAATATGCCTTCTGGTATCCCAAGGGTACAAATATCATTATTCATGCTTTTATATATGCAGAATGGGCAGGAAGCGTTGATGATCGTAAGAGTACTTTTGAAGCATTGGAATATCTTCGCCAGAAGCTTGGGATTCTCCCAAGTTCTCATTAGATTTTCCTTATTTAGAATACGAAGGGGGAGTGGAAGTGTGTACAGGTTCGCAAGATGGTTATGTGCCAGGAGGAGTTACCCTTTGCCATTGATTTCAAAGGGGGAGAGAATGTTGTAGGAAGAGGTGTCATGATCACAAGGGGAGTGCTTGTGTTGCCATCAATGCCAAAGGGGGAGATTGTTGATCAACAGTTGTCATTGATGTCAACCCAAGAAGCACAAGGGGCTACCCCAATATTGCATGGGAATTTTGGACTACCAAATTACTATATTATAGGTCAAGAATTCTTTTGATGGTTTCTACTTTTTGAGATGTTTCCGTTGATATATGGCACACCACGTAATTCTTCACGGTTTGAGAGATATTATTGTTTGAAGTTCGTAACCCCATTTATTGGGCTAAAACCCCATGGGGTTGTGGCATGGGTCATTGAAAAGTAAATAATTAATAATTTTAAGCTCCTAAAATCCCTCCCATATTAACTTTTTAAAGCCCCTCTCAACCTAAGCATTTATATAAATTGTGATCGTCATATCCTCCTTATGAAGGGATTTCACAGTCTGAAACAGGTCATCGTGGAATTTTCTCTGTAAATTTTTTTCTACAAAGGTTCAAAAGCTAAAAGTTTTATGAGGCGAAGCTAAGATCTTGAGGAAGCTCCTGTCAAAATTTCAGATCAAGGTGCACAATATTTTCCGAGATATGATCTGTGGAAGTGAGTATTTTTGTAGGCTCCTGAAATTCATATCAAAGAAGTGACCTTGGGAAAATCATCATAACTCTCTCTATGAGTATGGGATTGGAATTATGTAAAAAATGGAAGATATTGCACAGGCTATAGTTTTCTCTGTATCAATTTCAAATCCTAATGAAGAAATAGGGACATGTGGCATGTCGTACAAGTTCACTCTACTGAACCAATCCATAATTAGGCCATTGTGAGAGATTAGGCATAACTCTACCTTGAAGAATCCAAATTGGGTCAGAAATTAGGCATTAGAAATAAGACTCAAAGTACTACTACAAGGCTGGAAATCACATATTAGGGATCTGAAATAACAGAGATACACCAGATTCAATATCGAGCTCCTAGAAGGAAAGAAAAAGCTATATCATGTGTTGTCAAGGGCTACAAAGGATCAGACTTTCTAGGGAAGAAAATAAAAGAAAGATGCAGCATAGGTTAGCATGACAAGAGCAGAAACCAAGGTGAAAAAAAGCAGCAAGAAGTTCAGCACATGAACTGTTCAAGTGGGCAGCACTGCATACAGTCATTGTAAAGGTATCATTGTACTAAGTCATTGTAAATGCATCATTTTAAAAATTGTACAAGTGTCTATATTCCAAGAGTGGAAGAGGAAATATCAGGAGGTCTAGGATCATCGTTAGGTGGTTGTGTCATAGTTGTGGTTATGGTCTAGTATTTCTTCTTATTCTACATCATTCTACATCATTGTAAAGTGGACCATTTTCCCTGGTACGGGAGTTCATTCTTGTTTTATTCTTCTATAGGGTGCTAGGGTGGTGCTAGGATGAGTTGTAGCTCATTGGGTATTGGGGCATCTGTTCAGTTGAATACTGAAGAATCTCAAGCGTTGGAGCGTCCATCCAGTGGGAGCTGGAGAAGAATGCATTTCTAGATTCTAGGAATTTGGAGCTTTATTTTCAATTAGAGTTTAATATTAAGGAATTATTAGAAAAGCATTAGGTGGTTTTAGTCTCAGAGTGGGTTTCCACCTTAAAAACTATGTGCATTTGTGTTCCTTTTGTTTACGGCTATCATTGTACAAACATTGATAATAATTGAAGATTAACTAATGCTCTAATTGAAAGGAATATTGATTCACCCCACCCCGCTCAGTGTTTCCAACATAGAACACATTCTCTCTCATAAAATCAACTACCTTATCCTCTGTTTCTACTTTCACCACCCCTATTTTAGCCCACTTGGTCAAGTAGTCAGTGCAGACTATGATATACCTCTTCTACCCATATGGTGGATTAATGGGTCCAATGAAGTCCATGCCCTAATTTTTAAAATGGCTCTAGAGAAAACTGAGGGTGTAAAGGAAGTTCATCCTTCGGTGTATGTCTCCCCATCCTTTGGCAATTTTCACATCTACTGGTGTATCTCCTAGCATCTTGGCGGAGGGTAGGCTAATAGTAACCTGCTTGGAGAGATTTGAAGGATTTTATTTTTGCAACAAAGTGACCTCCACGAGGACTATCATGACATGTCGAGAGGATGTCAAAAAACTCTTCCTCCCTCACACATATTCTAGGAATTTGGTGGGGACTCAACATGAACATATTTCCACCAATCCAGGTGAAAGGGGTGATTTTCTTGATAATATTACTCTTCTCCCTAGATGAAAGGTTTGGAGGGAAATTTTCAGCAACCGAGTAGTTAGTTATGTCATCAAACCAAGGAGAGAGTGTTGGGATAGAAAATAGGTGTTCATCTGGAAGTTGATCATCCAACATCCCTTCCTCATCTATGGGTAGATTTAGTCTAGATAAGAAATCCGCAACAACATTCTCCTTTCCTAGTTTATCAACAATTTCTAAGTGAAACTACTGTAATAACAACAAAAATATAATTATTCAAGCATTAACATCAGGTTTATTCGTTAAGTAATAGATGGCTTCATGGTCTGTATGTACAAAGGTAGATAACCAGTAATATAATGTCTAAATTTGTTTAAGGAATGGACAATGGCTAAAATATCATTTTATGTGACAGTGTATTTAAGTTTGGCTTTGAAAATATTCTTGCCAATGAAATGGATGGCATGGGGTGAATAATCTTCTAACTACCCGAAATCCTCCCCGACAACCTTTTCAGATGCATCTGTGTGGATGTGAAAATGTAGAGCCCTGTTTGGACCTCAAATAATGGGGGGAATAGTTAGCTTTTCATTGATGAGATCAAAAGCTTCTTGTTCGAGAATGGACTAGAGAAACTTAGAATATTTGGCCAATATTTCAAATAATGGTGAAGCTAATTTGATGAAATCTTTATTAACCTCCTATAGTAGCCAGCCAAGCCTAGGAAACTTTTGGCATCTCTCTACTTTTGAGGAACATGCACCCCTTTTATGATGGTGATTTTGTTTAGATCTACCTGTATTCTTACTTGTGATATTGAGTGGTTTGGGACTACTGCTACTCTTTTTAATAATTCACACTTTTCTGGACTCGGGGAGAGATGCATTTAAATGCACCTTCTCGGCACTTTTCCAAAATTGGATAAGGCTTCCTGGAAATCATTGCCATAAGGTGTGAAATCATCCATGCATATTTCGACAGAGTCATGGACTAGTTCCAAAAAAATTCTCAAAACTCGTCTTGGAAAGTAGTTGCGGAATTGCACAACCCAAAGGGAAGGACTTTGTAAGTGAAGGTGCCCCAACGACATGTTAAAGTAATCTTCCCTGATCCTCAGGGCTAATTTGGGTCTAGTTGTATCCACTAAACCCATCTAGGAAAGAAAATAACTTCTTCCCTGCAAGGTCATTCAAGAATTGATCTATAAATGGAAAGGGGAAATGGTCCTTCTTAGTATCTTTTTTAAGTTCCCGGTAGACAACAAATATTCACCATTTTCCATTCTTCTTTGAGACTAGGACAAGAGGAGACACCCACTCACTGTCTGATATGGGATAGATGAAACCTCCATCAAATAATTTCTGCAATTCTTCTTTCACTATGTCATTTAGAGTTGGGTTCATCCTCCTTTGGGATTGGCACACAAGCTTGCTTCATTCTTTAATGTAGATATGATGTGTGCACACCGAGGGATGCACCCTTTTCATTTATTTGTAGTCCCAAGGAAATGAATCAAGTTTTTATTTCAAGATATGGCATAGCTGCTCTTCTTCTTTATCTCAGAGGGATGCATTAATTTTAAGATATTTTTATGGGGGAAATTCTATAGCTTTTGTGGTTTTAGAGGTTGAATCAACTGAGGGAAACTCCATCAAAGGGTGGCTTTCAGAATATTTTACTAGGTCACGGAGTGGACTCTCAATGGGGGGCTAGTTATGAATGATTTGGTCAATGAGCTAATCCTCATTGGGTTTCCCCCCTCTAAGAATAAAATCTATGGTACAAATGGGGTAGGGCATGGCGTTGTATACTTCATCTTATTCTTCTTCATACTCCAACCATAAAGGTAGGTCATGGTCAATGGAAGGCTATGCAGGAGGATATAACACCAACTATTTAGACAAGGGCCCATTCTTTATAGTCATGTTTCCGGCCTGAAATTTGATATAAGCATCGACAATGGCTAACCAAGGTCTTCCTAGAATGACAGGATATCCATTAAAATTGGTTTGTGGCTAGAGGACCACGAAATCTGTAGGGTACTCCCAAGGGTTGATTGAAACCATCAGATCCTCAACAATTCCTTTTGGAGGTACTGTGGACCAGTCTTCAAATTGCACAATTGTTGTGGTTTTCCTCAAATTCCCTTGTAGGTTGATTTTAAGAGTAATTTCCTTCGTCATTACATTGAAAGAAGTCCTGATATCAATCAGGATATTGGGGACTATGACACCATCGATGTGTACATCTACTACTAGACTACTAGGGTCTAGGTACTTCAGGAAGATCACCCTTCCCAACATTAATCCAGATAGTTGTACCACTACATTTACGGTGGGGGTATCTTTCTTTATTCTCACAGGCTTCTTAAATCATTTTTCCTTGATGCGCCTATAACATCCTTTTCCTCTACTTAGTTATGCCTTTAATTTTTAAAAGGAAATGAAGAGAGTTATTTTTTTTATATTAGTTGCATCATAGGTGTGTTCAGGTGACATCACATTTTGAGGTTGAAATAGAAACATAAATAAAGATAAACTCTAAAATTCTCTAAATTAATTAAGTAGAATCTGAAAATTAACGACACACATAAAGGTTTAGGCTAGATATGTGTTTCGATGTCTTTAAATGGAGGAGTTGTTGTTTCTTGTTAGCATTACATTCGGGGGTGATATCTCATTCCACATACGTAGGTGTATAGGTCCATTCTCCATGTACCTACAAGTATATCGGATTGTTCCCCATTCATGATAAGTATATGGGAATGCTCTAATGAAACGTTTACACATTAGACAACACTACTACGGACTGCGCTTCCACATACTTCTCGGCATATTTTGGGAGTCCTCACTATGTTTTTGTCTTTCCTTAGGTAATTGAATTGGCTGCCTTGTACACTTTGGTACACTGACCAAAAAATTCAGGGATATTGCCTACACATACGCAAATCCTTGGTTTACCAAGGGGGTATATTGCAGCTCATAGTGACTTGGTAAACCTTGTCTGCCTAGTTTCCCACTAGTTTTATTTTGTGCCTTTAATTTATAAGATCAATTAATTGACAATGGAACAACATCCTCATGATGGACCAAATCCTTATTATATTTTAGATTGAGACTAATGGAAACAGTTTTGGATTCTACCAATCAAGGAAACCCCTCTTATGGGAATCTTGATCATTTTCCTTCTTTTGGAAATATTGGTGCTCCTTACATGGAAACATTATCTCTTCCCGAATTTACCATCAGTTTTTGAGTTTGGTTGTTTTTTAACCCTATGGTTTTGAATGTCCAAACTACTATTCAACCAAGTATTCCTCCACCTGAACAACATCAAACTCAAATTGATACTAAATTTGAGTCATTGCCTTCTTAAACTATTGTTTCTTCATCACTTTCTTCCTCCTCGCATGGTGAAATACTTTATTTTAGTAAACAGAAAGCTAAGAAGAAGAAGAAAAGGAAGAATAAGTAGAAGCAAAATAAGCAGGGCTGCAACCAAGCCACCATTGCTACGGATGCACCTAGTATGGACGAACCTTCCAATGATCCCCGCAAAGTTAAATTCCATTGCAAGTTATGTAAGGGCGAATACCTTCTTAGATATTTTCCTAGTATTGCCAAGGTATTTGAAGTGTGGTCCAAAAGCTCACAACAACCTTTTCCATAAGCCTCTATAGATCATGTTGGTGATAAACCATCAACAAGAGATTGTAAGATCCATTGGAAAAAGGGTAAAGTTACATTAGAGGAAATTTTAGCCTAAAAGTGCCCATGAAAATTTCACGTAATTTCCATGTCATAATATGTAAAACAATAAAAATCTTTTAAATTTAAAAAGAGGTACATGTAAATATTTTATAGGGAAAAGAAGAAAACTTCATTTTTTTTTTAATTGTATTTATGGCTCATCTCCTTATAGGTTTACTCAAATTTCATTTGTAGACACTCATTGGATGCGGAATTAAATTTCACATCTAACGAGTACACCATATGCATACTTTTGAGAATACCCACATTGAAACAAATTCAAGATACATTAAAAAGGCGTGTTCAATGCGGTTTTTTAGTGTATATTGATTTTTATCAATGTGTGTCTTCTCAAAAGTATGCATAATGGGTACTCGTTGGATAGAGAATTTAATTCCACATCCAAAAACTGCTTACATTTGAAATTTGAGTAAACCTATAAGGAGATAAGTCAAAAATACAAATTAAAAAAAAAGTAGTTTTTTCTTTTCCCTCCAAAATTCATAACTCTTATTTTATTATTTGAACTATTATTTGATTATTTTAAGTATTATTTTATTATTTTTCCTTAGGAGGCCACTTTTAGGATGAAATTTCCTCTAATGAGTTTCCTTATAATTTATGTGAAGGGAATCGTCGAGTTCACATTTTCCCTTATATGGATGAATTATCCAAATTGTTGGGAAACCTCATTGTTTCTCAACCACAGCTTTTGGCTAGCTACCAGAAGATTTATCCTAATCCTGCACTAGTTAATGAAGATATTGATCAAAATCCATCTCCATTCAAGCCAACTCTCTCCAAATGTGAATCCATTCCTTTTCTTGTGTCAATATCATTAAGAAATGAAACAAGGTCCCTTCAGCATAGTTATTCTCTTCTGTCAAACTCACTAAAAATGAAACATATATGCTTCCAATTCAAGTATTTGATTAGATCTCACAAATTCCCAATTGATTCTTTCACTTGATCTCATAAATTACCCTTCATTCAATCAATATGTTAGTAATGAGTAGTCTACTTAGGTGAATGAAATGAAGCTTGGAGGGCATGTGCCTATAATCGAGTCACTATGATGGGGGCATTAAAAATTATTTCAAGCATAGGTTATCTCTGTTTCAAGCTTGTGTAAAAATGAAACCACTCTCAAGAATAGTTTTTCTCATGTTTTAATCTTGTGAAAAAATGAAACCATATCCAAATATTCTCAAGCATAATTTCCACATGTTTCAAGCTTGTGTAAAAATGAAACCATTTTCATCCTACTTCTCGTGATTTCCATTTTTATTAGCCTATTTCTGCAAGATGAAACTTGGTTTTCTCATTCCATCATCACCATGTTCCTGGTCAATCATTCGTTTTCAGTTGGTGTTACCCTTTTATGGGAAACGACTGCAATGAGCGGTATTATTAGCCTTCCTCTTAACCTCTATATGTTTTGAGAAGTTCCATCATTAATGGAACTATTTTATACCCTTTACCCCACTTATTTAGCAAGGAGGGGTCCTCTTTCCGATATTTTCAGACTCATTAAACATGAGAATATTGTTGAGCACTTGTGTTTTTGAACTTGTTAAAGTAAATGAAAAAATGTATACTGAGTATAAGTTTAACCCTTTTCTAGATTGGGATAAACTATTTATCAAAAATAAATACTTTGGTTGAACATGGATAAAAGGTTCTCCTTGGTATCGTTTTATGCCTTTTCAGACTCAAGAGACTAAATTTACAAAAATGAACCTTTGAAGTTTTCTTTTTTTCCTCTTTTTCAAACCCTCTAAACATGAAAAAGGAGTTGATTTACACCTTTTTTGGACTCGTAAAAACATCAAATAGTGTTGGACTCATCGATTATGATGAGATCGAGAAAATCCTTCTCATATTTTGTTAAAAGTACTCAGAAGGATTCATCCGAAGGATGAACTTATTGACCAAGCATATGTGATCCTCTTCAAGCTTGTTTAAAAATAAGGAGGTACTCATAAAAAATGACTGGGAAATTGGGAAAGTAGGGTACCTAAACAATTAACGACAGTGAGTTACTCTTGAACATGAAACTCTTTCACTTCATCTTGTGGCTGTTGGGTTGGGAAACCTGCTAGCCTATTTGGTTAATCATACCATGTTAAAATATTACACATTAGATTTTAGGTCAATGCTTAAACTCCATTATGTTTCACTGATATGTTCAAGAGAATTCCTTAATTTGATATCTACTACAACACCTTTAAGCCTGTGTTTATGTATTTCGTTCCTGAAGCAGTTTCAGATCAGCATCATTTTATCTCAAATCTTGATACCTGTTTCATGTCATTGATGGGGGATACATCAAAGCCCTCCTGTGATGGGTCACTTCAAGTCTACATCAACTCATTATCCAATAAGTTGACTTAGAAATATTATTTCATGGCCTTGTTTCTTTCATACATTAATGAAATTTTTCCTCGCTTTCAACAATTGGTCTTCATCATTGGCCTTCGACCAGAAGATTCTATGTGGTGTTCGACTTCAGCTCATCCATTCACACCACATAGATTTTACTATAGTACCTTGAGAACCAATAAAATCATCAATGTTTTCTCTCACATTTGTTATGCTTACATCATTGGACAGTAATCATATGGTATCTACCATGTTCGAATCCAACTCATTTATTAGCATGGTCAAACCTGTACTATCGAGTGACGAGATAGAAACTTTGGATCTAGTTCCATCAATCCAAGTTGAAATTTTAGGATTCATGCAAGATTACAAAATATGATAGCTATGATCGTTTATAAATTCATCAAAGCATGGGTTCACACTATGTCATCAGTGGACAAGAAATCTTGATCATTGTACATGTAATATTGGTTTATATGTTGAGTATGAGTATGCCTCCCTCAGCAATGATATCATGAGGACAAAGTGTATTATAACAGAAGATTATATCGATTGATTAATGTTTTATCCAGAATTGTCACAAATCAAATCACTTCAATCCTCATTCATTTCTTTTGAATTTATACTTTAAGGGGAAATATGTTACAATTCGTTTTTTCACATCCGCTCAAAAGCCCTAAAAACTGGATCAATCAACATCTTTAGAAACTTTTTCATTATCCCTTTGCATAACCCTAAGCATCACCTCTCCAAAAATTCTAAGTTTCTAGATCAATCACCTCAAAAATCATGATTTTCGCCCCAACGCACCCTTACATTTAGTCCAATATATGTGATGGTATTATGTTGGATAACTGATCACCTACATTGATCAACGTAGGCTACTCTACTCTGCACGTGCACTAATTCTAGAAATTCAGGAAAATTAAAAATATTTTTGGAGCCTCTTCTTCGAAAAGCTTCCAAGGTATTTTTAAATATTTTACATGGATAGATATCCTCAATTCCTATTTGATATTATCTTGGATACCTAACTCTTATCCCTTAATCTCATCCTGCCATCATATGTGGATCTTTAGCCTAGATTGGTAATTGGATAAAAATTCCTAAAATACTAATCCAGGTGGATATTTGTGGCCACCAACCTTTTCCACTTGGATCCCCACAGTTAATTTTTTCAGTTTTCCAGTTTCCTTAATTGTAGCACAAGTTACCATTTTTGGAAAATTTTTGGGTGCCGAACTTTTAGAGCTGTTTTGAGCCCCTAAACGATGTTTTTTTGGTAAATCAACATTGGTGAATGTGAGTATTTAACTTGACATTCAATCTGAGAAATTTTAGTGCTCAGATAGATATTTATAATGAGGTATTGTGTGCATCAAATGGAGATCATATGCCAAAGTTACTACCCCGAGAAATTGATTCACCAATTTACCCCAAAAGGGGTTATGTTTTTGGATGTTTAGGGTTTTCCATTGTTTCTCAATAATAAATAGGCCTTCTAGCCTCATTGTAACAGAGTTTAAAGGCATTTATCTCCCACATCTCTTCTCATCGATAAGCTACCATCGCCCTAACTAGTTTATGTCCATTCTATCTGTAAGCATATTTATGTTATTTGATATTAATGAAATGAAGTTTTATTTTTGTCACATCTCTGCATTTATGTTTATTTCTGTATGTTACTGTGTTCGTGTATAAGTCCAGATGAGTGAAAAATGATAGAAACAAGGCTAAAATGAGAGGGCTTTCTCTTCAAGAATACATCTCCTTTAAAAGTGAAGTCAACCACTCATTAGATGAGGACAAAGATGTTGAAGGCCCAAAATAATTCATGTTGATGGCCATAGAACTTCTGAAGGTTGAGGTTATCAATTCTGATGATGAAGAAGGTGAAGTGGACCTAGATTTTAAATTGTATCAAGAAAAGGCTTCATTATACTTTTTCCTTAGTCAAATTGAGAAATTCAAATTTCCACCTCAATAGAATCACTTTTGTTGTAGTTCGCAAGAGTGACATGGCCAATTCACTAATTAGGTAAATCATTCAATTCAAGTTTGTGGGCTAGAATTAAATTGTGCATGAGTTGATTGCTAAGATCTAGCAATCTAATGGAGTTATAGTTATTGGAACTCAGTTATTTGAGCTCTATTCATGAATAGAGTTAGTAATAGTGAAGTTGAGTAGTCTTAATTGTTGCTAACTCACTGATCTCTTAGTTCATTAGTCAATTTAATAAAAATAGCCCTAGTCATGCATGTAATTCAAATTTCCTATTTGAGTTTGAGGAAAAGGAACATTTTATTTATCAATTATGTGCTATTGTGTGTACAATTTTTGCATTGGATCAAGTGAGCAACTTCTCTAGGATATGTGCAAGGAAATTGGATATTTACCTATATTTTAGGAGCTAATGTCCTTGGAAATTGTACAAAGAAATATGATGAATTTGGAGAAATATTTTAGCTAAGTGTTGGTCAGAGAAGTTGAAAGAGGAGGAGATCAATATTGCGTTGTAGGTTGAGCTTCAAGGATTGAAATTTTCATTGTAATAGATCCATATTTTCATTTTATATAATTCAAAAAATAGGATTTATTTTTTCTAGTTCAGTTCCCAAGTAAAAATATTATGTTCATTGTGATTGAATGATTGCATGTGTTTCTATTAAACTTGTTTTCCTTTCTATAAATTGAGTAGAAAAAAGTTGTGTCTATTGTTTTCATTCTGAATTCATTAGCAGATGAAAATTTCTAGCTATTTCTACATGGTATTAGATATGTTGAATACTTCATATAAAATAGGCTCTATATCTTCTCTCAGAAAATTTTCAAATAGCAAGGTTTTTTGTGAAAATTATCTTTAGAGTAGGAACAATGTCTTTCAATGGATTGAGGCTTGACTATGCATTGGAGGGCACCTCAAATTTTTGTTCTTAGAAAGACACAATGGAAGCTAACCTAGATGACAATGGAGTATTAGAGTACACAAAAATAGATATTCGAAAACCACCATATTATCATGCGCAATAACTTTCTTTGTGGAAGAAAGACACAAGGAAAGTGAAGAGGATTATTCTAAAGCTAGTATATATATATATATCTTTTCAATTTGTTTTCACACCTCTTTTTTATTATAATTATAATTATAATTATATATATATATATATATATATATATATATATATATATATATATATTTTATTCCATTTTGATTTTTTATTTATTTATCTATTTTTTCATTTTTTTACTTTCCTTTTCATTAAAAGAGTTATGTCAATAATACACTAGTGAATTAATCCTATTATGTGTGAATTTTTTTGTTGATTTTTAAGTTTTTGTTATATTGTATCAATCCCATCCTCACTCGGTGTCAATTTCATGGTTTATTTTAAGTTTTCATTGCAACGGGTCAATTACACCCCCACTCCCTCTTAATTTCATGGTTGATTTTAAGATTTTTCTTACAATGTGTCATGTTATCTTATGTTAAGATTGTTAAAGAGATATAACTTTAGAATTTAACAAAAAGAAATTACTCTTGGTATAAAGACTATTTGATATACATATTAGTTTTTTAGGATTTTTTTAGTCATGATATTAGGTTTTAATTCAATGGCTTGAAAGTTTTGAAATTTTAAGGTTTTTTAGAGTCATGATATTTTACCTTCAATGCCATGGTTGAAAAATATCAAAATTTGAAGATTTTTCGGAGTCATTATATTTATCTTCAACACCATGTTTGAAAATTCTCAAAATTTTTAGCTGTTTTAGAGCAGTTATATTTTATCTTTAAAGCTATCATAAAAAAAAATGTTGGAATTTTAAGGTTTTTCAAGGTCATGTTATTTTAATTTTAATTTCATTGTTAACAATGTTGGAATAAAAAATAAAAATTAATGCAACACAACACTTTTCAATTTCACGGTGTGTTTT
This sequence comes from Pinus albicaulis, assembly GCA_034641835.2. NCBI lineage: Eukaryota > Viridiplantae > Streptophyta > Pinopsida > Pinales > Pinaceae > Pinus > Pinus albicaulis. The sequence goes on along the minus strand of MU968420.1, from coordinate 4,434,578 downwards.
TATGTTTATTGCAAAAAAGATAAAAAAATTTAATGTCATTGTTAAAAAAAATTGGAACTTTGACCCACCTTAAGAAAAAATACAAAGCAAAACAAAGAAAAACAAATCTCTCACGCACACAGTTATCATTTTTTTTGGTGTTTTTCTCTGCTTATTGTAAAAAAAAGTTTTGGTTTTTAATCCCACTGATTTAAAAAATTGTAATTCTAACCCAAAAGAAACATGTTGATGCAACATCAACACTTTTCTCTTTCATGGTGTTTTTTCATGTTCGCAAAATAGGGGTTTTTTGGGTTTGAGTTTTATTTTTTAGGTTACATTTATTATTAAGTGAGTAACATTGTTACTTGAGAAATTTTGACTTAAAAAAATGAAAAGATGATCAAATGACCTTTTAGGAGAATCTCTTCCATGGTATCTAGGGATTCAAAGGAGATGTGTAGCACTTGTCCTTGATCAAACTTCTCCTTAATTCCTAGGTGTGAACCACCTTCTTCTTGTGTAACTTCTCATGCAGATACTTTCTTCTCTAAACCCTGCAACAGTGACGTGCCTCGTGCCAAATTAATATGATTGATGTGTCTTCATTGATCTAAAAGTATCCAAAATTCAACTCCTACCTCATCCTCTTCTTTCATGAAATTGTTCAAGTAAAGAACTTCCAAGTGCATTTTAAATGCCCTACCTAGTGACACAGAGAACATGTGAAGGGGATTCCCACATAGTCAATAGGTTTTTTGAAATCCTAATCACCAAAATGGTACCTCTATTTTGATAACCAAGCCTTTACTGATATATGTTTTAATAAGCACCCACTCCATCCTCATATTGATTACTCGAGTAGAGTGCAATGTCTCATCAAAGTAAAAAATGAATTTAATAATTATTTTCCTCACCCTTTCCATAAAATCCTTTGTCCGAAGTAGTTTAGGAAAACATATCAAAAGAGCCTAGATATGTTGAATAGCTGAAAAAGTGTCACTTTTAAGGGAGTTTCATATATATATATATATATATATATATATATATATATATAATTTTAAATAATCGCTTCATTAAATTAAATTTAAAATATCTTCATAAATAAATTAGAATATATAATTAATATTTTTATAAACTCAATTATATATATATATATATATATATACATATATAATTTTAAATCATCACATCATTAAATTGTTTTTATTGTGGTATATTGGAAAAAAACTTGAGAGAATCTAAAAAAGTGATCCTTCTACATCCCATCTTGGTGTGCATTATGTAACAATGCATAGGAAACCATATATCATTTATTGTTACATGTTTTGTTGCATCACAAGTTTCGAATTTGATATATCATGAGTTATGTAAATTCAGATCATATGGCGGGGGGAATATGAGTGATGCATGCACTACATGGTGAAATACAACCCAACCAATTAAGCTTTCGAATATCTGGCTTCTCATATGTTGTGCCATATGTATGGGAAGAAATCAGAAGAATATTCCACATGCCAAGAATACTTATAAATCAAGAAAAGAAAATTATAAGTTTTGAAAGATTTATTATTATTATTATGATGATGATGATGATGTAAGCTCCAAGAAGCCTAAATATATCACACCATTGGCTGTGACCCTTAGTCGAAAGGGGCATACCTTTGATCACTATAAATTTAAAATGACATCTAGTTTGATTGTTTAATTGAACAACATCTCATTTGAATGTGGTAACATGAAGGAAGGCTAGGTTAACAAAAAAATTGACTAGAATCTAATCTTTGAAGGATTTTTTACTAGGGATGACCTCAAGTGAATGTGAAAATAATGTTTTGACAAAAAACCGTAGTTGTAGGTCTCAATTTTGATAGTTGATTGAATTTAGCAATATTGTTGACTAACATTGAATTTTTTTGTATTTGAAGGGTTTTGAAAGATGATACATTATGAAGTTCTTAGACAAGTTTGATTGGTATTTGGGCTTTAGAATTAGTGCACATTTCTGAATAATAATTATTATTAACTTTTGTTCAATATTGAGTTCTCCTTAGATGGAAATTTTGTTGATTTTTTTCCCAAGGTTGGTTTTTCATGTACTCCTCAAGTCCAAATTAGAGAAATAAAAATCATATTTCAATTGATCAAGTAAATCATCAATTCGAGGAAGAGGGTAATGGTTCTTTAATGTGATTTTGTTCAATGCTCTAAATTCCACACACGTGCCATGTACCATCCTTCTTTGGCACTAAAAAAATAGGAGACCTACATGGAGATGTTCTTGGTTGGATGACCCCTTTATCAAGTAACTCTTGGATTTGTTTCTTAATTTCTACATTCTCCATGACTCACATATGGTACATACCAAAAATTGGAAGAGGATAATCCTGCTGCAATTGTATCTCATGTCAGATTCCTATTTTATGAGGAAATACCTCAGGTTCCTGAAACATATTATCATATGTGTAACAACCTCAATCAAATCATATTTCAGTTTTACATCACATCCTTATAAGGCTTCATAATCAACATCATCTTTGGGTTTGATCATCAAGAGCACAAAATTCTTGCTAGCATTAATAAGCATCTTCATTTGTGGAGAATTCACAAGAGATAAATACATTTTTTTGTGATGTGCTGTAACAATATAGGAAATCCCATATTTAAAAAAATGAGACTTTTTCTCATGGCGATGAAAAATGGATTTCCTATCATATAGATTTGGGCTTCCCAAAACAATATCACATATGTCAAGTGGAGCTACATCAAGTTCTACCTCATCAATGAAGTTTGTAGTGATGGTGAATTTTAGTATGCATTTTATTTTCACTTGCAATTTTGCATTGTCACATACCCAACCCAAAGGATAAGGCTTAGGATGACGAATAGTTTCCAAATTTAATTTATTGACAACGGTTTCTGAAATGAGGTTTGATTGTGATCCATTATCAAACAAAGTGTCTATTTTATTATGTTTTGAGATGACTCTAATAGGGAAAAACTCTATTATTTCTTTAACATTTCAAGTTTCATTGAGGTTACAAGAAGAAATAGTAATTACAATAGAATCCTTACTTTTTAATCACATGGTTGTGATCATTATTTCATCTCCGAAATCAGATCCTAGATCATGTTTTGTAGTTACAGTAGTATTTCTTTTTCTTTGTTGTTCAAACTTTTGGGTCTCATCTCAGGTGAAGTTTCCAACAATGGTATTCATCATGGCCTTCTTTTGAACAATGTTTACATGTGATATTTTCATCCTCTTTCTTGATGGAAAAATTATTTTTTTCCTTGCCTTCGAATTTTCCTACCACTTTGTCTCCACTCTTGAATGGATTCTTGATATTATCTACGGGAAAATTGTTCCCTCTTGCTTCTAAATGAGTTTCCTAAACACAAATTTCATATATATTTGTAGGGTTAAACATGAGCATTGTGTGTCTCAAATAAATATGTAAAATTCCAATGTATTTGAGTAGAATGTCCTGAGAGGATAAATCTCCACCCAAAATCAAAGAACTCTTGGTTATAACTTTGCACATTCTGACCCTTAGCTTTCCTAAGGTATTTCCAATCCATTATATATTTTTGCATGTATGCTAATGAGTAAAAATGTATTCTTAATGCAGCTACAAAATCATTCCAAGAATTTATAATATTACCTCTTTTCTTGAGATCTTCTTGAGTTTTGGCCTTCCGTCAAATGGGTGTTGCACTTTCCAACATTAGAGATGCAAGATGAATATTGGTCTCATCATCCTTGACTCTTTTTATCATGCAATACACTTCAATCTGATGAACCCAGTTATCCAATTTCTAAGCATTTACCTCTCCATTATACATAGGAAATTAAAATTTTATGTCAAGCTTTAACAATGGAGTTTTACCATGTCCCTTTGGATATTTTGGAAGAGTCTGTGAAGGGGCATATGTAGAAGAAAATCACATGAAGTTGGAGGAATAGGGAAAGGTGGAGGTAGTGGTGGCGGTTTTTCACCATTCCTCCATTCCCTTTTGGAGGATCTTTACCACCATTTCCTCCATTTCCCTTTAGAGGGTTTGAGCTCTCTTCATGCAACCTTGTATTCCTTTATTCATATAGAAATTTAACCATTTTATTAATTTCAAAGAATGATTTTATGAAATTTCTCTCATCTTCAGATATAGTGTCATGACCCTCTTCATGTGCCATTATTGGTGAACCTTTGCGTGACACTCGAGGTGAAACTTGAAGTGAATGTGCTCTCCTTGAAATAGCTTGAGGACTTGTTCCCACAAGATTTACTTCACCTCTTTTGAGTTTTAACCTTGTAAGCATAAAAAAACAGTTGCAACAAAATTAAGCCTTAAAAACAGCTAAAGCTCTCATATCAAGTTGATCTGTATTTGTAAACTTGAAGGTTTTATGAAATGTGCAAGTAAAATTTTATGCCTTTTAGGAAATTGATCAAATTTCAAAAGCACATTAATTAAAGGTTTTTAACTTAGTTTGTAGTATAAAAATAAAAAAAAAATTATACCATACACACCAACACAAAAGAGAAAAATGATAAAGGAGTTCGCCCCTCCTAGGCTACATCTCTTTGTCCAGCTTCCAATGTTGAGCCTCTTTAATTAAGAGATCAAATATATGATTTCATGGATTTACAGTGCTCAGAATGCAAAAATAATATCTACAATGCTCCATAATAGTAAAAAACCACCAGTTCGGTTCTTGTTGGGATCCATTTGGTCAAAAACTGAGAAATTTATGCTATAATGGAGTTTTACTGCTAAATTCTCTACAAACTAGACTCTCATGCTAACTATTCTACTCATTCCATATTTTTTGGAACTGCCAAGCTACATTTTCACCTGGCACTAGTGAGATTCATGCTGATTTGGGTGAAAATTGTTGCTTGGTTTAATTTTCTAATGACCCCTATGAGCGGAAAAATTGGGTCGCATGGGCCATATGCCCGGTGTTATCCCCAAATTTCACCACATGTCTGGGACACCTTACTTTTTCCATGCACCAGTGCTAAGTTTCTGTGAAAATGTCGAAACCTTGGACCAAGGTTAAGCCAGAGCACTCAACTCCCCTTTGCCTTCGTTCTTGTAATTTGTAAAGTGATCGGGGGTCAGGTCCTAGCCCCAACCTCATCCCCCAAATACCATTCAATGAAACTTTAAATAGTGTTTGTCGCCCATATGGGTTAAGCAAAATTTGTGACACTATGGCAGAGTGTTGCCCTATCCTTCACTTGGTCTCATGTTTGATCCCTATAAGTTAGTTTGGCCATGAACCAAAATTTTAGACCACCCCCAGGAGGACACGTGTCTGCCAACCATTGGGCCATGTGGCTCCCATTCATAAGTCCACATAAAACATCGATCAACAAATTAAAACACATAAAGCATGACCCAATACGATGAGGCCACTTCGTAGCATGTCATTGGCCTATTAAGTATAGTCAACTTGCCTAGTCACCATGCCCATCCAGCGTACGAACTTTTAGTTGTTTAGGAAAATGATCAGAATGTGATATTGGTACTATACAATATTGGTTTTGAGTGATTTAGGTTTCATTGGATTCATGATGAAGAGATCTATGTTTTGGTGCTAGTTGTGAAAACTTTTGAACACTTTGAATTTTAAGCACTTTACTAATCCCATGGATCACTACCCCTTAGTAAATAGTCTTGCTTCAAAACATATTAGAGGTAGATCTTGATACCATTATGATAATTTGAGAAGAGGGAGTGAAAGTAAGGAAAAAGGACACAATTGTTGTAAATATATTGGCGAAAGTGGAAGGACTGCTTTCAATGTGGGTGAGAAAAAGAAAGCCTCCAAACATACGAAAATTCATGGAAGTTGACTTCATATATGGTATCTTTTTTTCAGGAGGGATGAACAATAACAATTGGAAAAGACTAAAAAAGTGACTACTCCCATATAAGAAATCTAGGAATACTAGGCAACATTGTGAAAGCACCAATCTCACGAATTGAGGCTATGAGGGGGGGTGAAGTAGATCACTCTCATAGTTGTAGTAGAATATGGTGGGGGAATTCCTACATGGGAGGTGTCAGTAACTATGGACATGGTGGGGTGGTGTTGAAATAAAATTAATAATAATAAGTTATAAACAAATTGACTTGTTCTTATACACGTCCAAAATATTTTTTCAAAGGAGGGTTGAAAATGGGTAGGTTTCTTCTTCAATTATCTCAATTTCAATACTTCATCTTGAAGGAGTGGTGTTTGTTCTATAGTGGTCTAAGATAGTATAACTTGGTGATGAAAATAACCTTTGAACAACTTATGATTATTTCACAACAATAGTTATACCACACTTCCTCTATGATTAAAATTTTTTTCATTTGTAATGTTAGAGTTAGAGGGTGACAAAAATAAAATAGATACATAAATAATATGTAGAACATAACCAAATAACACACATTAAATAATTCCAAAGATAAATTAATAACCAATAGAAATCCAAGAGGAACAAAATACAACACATCCTACTCTAACTTAGTGTACTCTATCTTTTCCAAGCCATCACTTGCCTATCCTATCCTAGCCTACTCTCCTCTAACCTAGCCTACTCTAGCCTATACTAACCTAGCCTACTCTAGCATAGCATAGCCAAGCCTACTCTAGAAAATTTTAACCTATCCTTTCCTTTTCTATCCTAACCTAGCATACTCTAGCCTAACCTAGCCTACTCTAGCTTATCCTACTCTAGTCTAGACTAACATGTCCTAGCCTAGCCTAATCTATACTGGCCTACTATAGCCTAGCCTACTATAGCCTAGGCTAGCTTTCCCTACTCTAGACTAGATTTTCCTAGCCTAGCCTATCATATTCTAGCCTGGCCTAGCCTAGCCTACCCTAGTCTATTATATTCTAAATTAGCCAAGCCTAGCATATTCTCTAGCCTAGCCTAGGTTAGCCTAGACCACTCTAACCTATCCTATCCTACTCTAGGATATCCTACAAACCAATTATATACATGTACCTCCAAAAATTCAATATTCTTGAAGTAACTCCTAGCATACTCTAACCTAGCCCACTCTAGCCTAGCATATTCTACCGTACCTAGCCACCTCTAGCATAGCCTATCCTAGAGTATACTAATCTAGAATATCATATTATATCCTTCCCTTACCTAACTTACCCTATCCTACTATACCTTTACTCTAGCCTGGCCTAACCTAGCTTACCCTATTCTAGCCTAGTTTAGCCTACTCTAGCCTAGCTTATCCTAGCCTAACCTATCCTATTCTACCCAAGCCTATTTTAACATAGCCCAACGTATTTTGACATAGCATAGCCTAACCTACTCTAACCAAGACTAGCCCACTCTAGGATAGCCTATGCTAGAAGATCCTACTCTAGCCTAACTTAGTGTAGTCTATTGTAACATACCTCATACACATACTAAGAAAAATTTCATTCCAATGATATAAATAACAACGGAGGTATCATTTTCAAATATTGTAATTGAATGTTGTACATCACTTCCCAATAATTAGGGTTAATTTATTATATTGATACACAAATAGTGATTTTGATTACCTTACATACGACCACATAGCATGGAAACAACCTCTTTGTATTTCCATCCTCTGAAATTATAGTAAAGAAATTGTCCTTATATTCTATTTAACATTACCACCATTATCTTATTTCAACATTATTCCATGATTTAAACACACACACACACACACACACAAAGATATATATATATATATATATATATATATATATATATATATATATATATATATATATATATATATATATATATATATATATATATATATATATATATATATATTTGTGTGTGTGTGTGTGTGTTATATAATTCATTGCAAACTTCCTACACTTACAAATATATGATTTAATTATAGGCCGTATGGGTAATAGACTGGGCCATCTGATTACATATGACTTCATATTGGATAGGCCATGTCTAATCCATCCCATTTTCCTTCACATGACTTCACTTGCTAGGAATACTCCCTATATCAATGGCTTAGATTCATTCTAAAAATCAAATGGTGGACATCAAAAAATGGTTTCAATAGGGTCGAAAAACCCTAACTCAATTTTTGTTCAGTAAATTTTGTTTTGTGTTATGTGGCTAGAGCACCACTTGGATCTGTTATGTGTCCAAGCGATTTATTTCCACATAAACCCTATTCCACAACTATTATTCTCACCTTATCCATTATTGGACATATTTACATTAGAAGGGAATTCTTGTCAAGCTATTTGTCATAGAGCTAACATTCTTCACTTGAATTCCATTGTTCTTGTTTTTGTTACTTCAACTCACCTCATTCCCATATTTGGTTTTCTAACTTCTGCATTTTCATCCATTAGAAAATGAAGGAATAAAGGGGGTTTTACTTAGAGGAATGTCAAGTCTTCCTTAATGTGATCCACCACTGAACTATTTACTTCCTATACAACTATTCAAGGTGAATTTACTCTAGCAAGAGTTGTTTCCCTTAATTATCTATGCATTTAACCTCACTTCGACCCGTGATTTGCTTGTATACTGCTCCATGGTATCCTTGGTAATTTATATTCTCGTTTTAACTTTGCATTCAACAAATTGTCACTACAAGGTTGATTTCACTTTTCTACCTAGGGTTTTTATCCTTGAAACCCTAAATTTTTTTTATTATTTTTTTTTATTCTAGTAAGGACCATGCCCTTTGAGGCTTGAAATATTTTCTTAATTATTTTTATCACATCATTGATGTAGATGCCAGAAAATAGTTAGACTCTCTTCATGGTTTTTAATTATTAAACCCTATTTCTTCCATTGTTTTTATTCTCTCCTTTTAAATGGTTATCTAAAGTATTATTACTTATACATTTGTTGTGCCATTCATTAATTTGGTATAGGGTTCTTTACTCGTAAGAAATAATTACCCTATTTCTTCAAGATACTATGCTAACATTGATTTGTTGTTGAACTTTACAAGGTACTCACTGTTAGCTCCCTGTAATCAGCAAGATTAGCAAAAGTCCGATCGCAGGGAGAAACATCGTTTCAACCACTTTGGGATTCTAGGATCTAGCCCTCCTGAATCCAGAGAGGGATCTCTCCAATAAGTTAAAAGATGGATTTGTCTTTGAATTTTGGGTAATGATATTAGGCTAGTTATGAAGGTCAAGGGTTTTTTTTTTGTTTTTGGATGGTTGAGCATGATTATTGTTTGAGGTGGAAAGTTCTAAATTCAAAAAGTTTCAAAGGTGTGAAGTTGCAAGCAGATAAAACAAGCTTTGGCTAGGAAGGTATATATTTGTAGGGTTTAGTCCATTGGGCTATGGATTCATAATAGGATTTAATTGGAACAATCAGGTTCAAGAGTGGTCTATGGGGAAAGTCATTTATGTCTCAAGATCTCTTTAAAGTTTGATTTATGGAATGAAATGATACAACAAGAAGGGGAATTAAACAGATGAAGAACAAAGAGAAGCCTAAGATTTGGTAAGTACTTTGAAAATAGCCAACTTTTGACACACACTTAAGAAGAACATAAAAGTAAACTAGGATTTGGTAAGTACTTTTAAACTAGCTAGCCTTTGATACACTTTCAATAGAAAACACATAAAAACAGAGGGAAACTTGAAGGAAACTGTTGGAGTAGAAACTAGCGGGTCGGACTCACCACAAATCCTCTCCTAGCTCTGATTTACTTGGTCACTTTCAATACAATCACAAAGATAACACAAAATGGCCTAAGATCTGGTAAGTACTTTGAAAGTAGCCAGCTTTTGACACACTCTAAGGGAAACAATCAGACAATATTTGGGGGTAAAACTAGGACCAGGGCACACCATATCTTCCTTAGTTTATCTCTATTTAACATGAAATGAAAGTAACATCTAAGAACAATATTCAGCTAAGACAATAAGACGAGGGAATGCCAACATTCCTATGCCTAAATTGAATTGAATCATTCCTAAATAGCATAGATTAGAAGAAAACATTTAGATAAATATTTTCAGTCAAAGAAGGGTATTGATATACAGTAGGTCCTAACTCTATGCATGTTTTTCTTTATAAGAGAATATGAACACAGTGAAAACATGAATAGAATAGCAAGTTACGATGAGAAAAACATCACTGTCAACATAGACCAGGATCCCATAAATTAGCTTGTATTAATGCTCCAAACTAGTTACAGCTTTAAGTCCAATGCTTTAGTTTAGAAATCATCTACATCTCTCAGCTTAACTTATCTATTACAAGTAGAGCTCCAAGATCCAGTGAAAACTATTTACAGATAGAAGTCTCAAGCTCAATTACATTACAATGTTCAGCAACTACATCAACCAACCCCTCACTCATCTTCTGCAGTAGTATATATAGAAGAATGAGGAGGTGAGATCTAATGAAAGATCTTTGAAGACAATTAATACAGATTTAATGGTTCCTTGGCCCTTGGGGGGCTCGATGAGGAAACATACATAGGTGTCCTCTGTATTAAATCATTTACATTAAGATTTAAGCTCGGTGGGAGATCCTTCTGACCTTTGAGGCTCTGTATGATGTCAAAGTAACTCTGCTGATATTTCTTACATTAATTTTCTTGTCAAAATTTACTCTCTGGCTGTGTTGTGAGGTAGATATCTAGTCTTGATCAATAAATTCGGCCTCTGATTGAATACTTCAAGGCACAGATGTCTTTTTGGTAGCTGGGAGGAATAAATTTGTTTTAGATGTGGTAGTAGAGGCTTTCTGTCTGATGATCCTTTATAATTTTTCCTTTAACTGCGTTTTTAATCAGGGATTACGCTTTTGATAAACCATCTTAGACGTAATCCCCAAATATCTGTCTCTAAACTTCTGTTCTAGCGTTTTCTTGTTTTCTGCACTAATACTCTTTGATTGTGCTCGATTCATTGTGTTTTGCTAGTGTACAGGGTTGATATGGCATCAATGCCTCATGAAACACCGATGAAACGTGAATTTTAAACCCTGCAAATGATTTTCCTTAATGGATCAAAGGCAGGAGGATCGTCACCCTCAGCCTGTGAATTTTCTTCAGGATGGCGGAAAAACCATTAAACCCTACAAAATACGAAAAAATGTTATAAAATCCTGCATGTATAGGTTTACTGCTTTAGAAGACACGTGGAGGGAGCATGGTCGTTGGATGGCATCATCCAACAGTCGAGATTGATCAGAGGAATTTAAAACAAAACCCTCGATCGCGCAAAGATTGACGGTCAGGACCGAGGGTGACTAAACAACATGAAGGGGTCACGTCGTTTAGAAAAATAAAAATAAAAAACGAAAACAAAGGTTGAAAACCTTAGTTTCAGCGGAGAATGGTTGAAAATCATGTTCGGGTTTTGGGACGATCGAGGGCCGTCGAATGAGATCGGCCTAAACGATCAATGGTGGAGAACAACCGTCAAAAACCTCGGGCGATGATTTTTGGGCCGTCGATCTGCAGATCAGATCGATGGTGGATATGCTTTAATGACCACTTCGTATCTTGGTTAACTATCGAGCTTCTTAGGAGAGCGATCACTGTCCGATGAGTGGCCTCAGATCGGATGGCGCACATCAATATCGTGCCCACTCCACGTCCGACATTTAACGCACGATGAGGGCGGTTTTTTTAATAGTGCTCGAGGCCACGTGTTAGCCGATGTATGGAATAACTGCAAAATAAAGAAAATTGTCCCATTCTCAAGAGCGGTGCGATGGATACCACCTGGTTTTGCAATGGTGAGTGGTTGGCGGGGACCATTGGGGTGATGGATTGCATGCCGTCGATCTACAGATCAAATCGACGGTGGAGAATGATTCAAACTTTTCACTGGCAGTAAACCTTATTATATAACAAAAAACCGACAAATTTATATATAAATGAAGGTTTAAAACATTAATTCACAATGCAGCTTGGCACCCGACTACGGGGCCTTTGGGCGCATGGAAGATAATATGACCGGAGGCTTATGGAGGAAGGGCTAATCGGCATCGGAGGACGCAATAAACGCTTAGAAGGCTGGTGCTTGGTTCGAGCACCAGGATGTATGGAAGGGAAGGGTTAGAGACTTAGCCCAAGGGGGCTTAAGTCTATAATATATAAAAAATGTGATTTTTATTGATTTTCAATGGTTTTCAAGGGAATTTGAGGGTTTCGATAAGGCAAGAAAGGATCTTAAAACCTTACCAAAGGGATTTTGATGAAAGGAAAAGGGGAGAATATGAGAATGAGTGATTTCATGGGGAAAAGAGAAAAGAAAACAAGGTTATTTTTGGAAGAGGGGGAAAAGGAAAATGGTGCTTGCAGCAGTATTCTTTCTTGGGAATCAGCAAGATTTCTGAGTGTAGAATGGGCACAGTAGTGAAGATTGGGATAGAGGCATGAGGCCTTCAAGATTCTTCAAGAGCCAACACTTTTTAGCAATAAAATTTGTTCCTTGAAGGCTCCAAACAGTTTTAGCCACCTTTTGGTATAACAAATTTTATAGGTGGCTAACAGTGGCTCCACTTGGGGATGGTGCCTTCTTGAAGGCATCAAGAACTTTAGACTTCGATTCTCTGGGAGGCTGATCAATTGCCTCATCCATTGGGCTGCCTGTCCTTTCTGTGGAATGATCTGCTCTTGCTCTGATGCTAGTCCATGGCATAAAACAGACTACACACAGACATTATTTTTCACAAGATTTAAAACAAAAATGGAAGGCTTGAGATCTGAAATTTGAAATCATTTCCTTCCTCTTTTCTGTAGCTCTATTTTGACTCTTACTTGAGCTATTTTTCCTTTGCTAACTGGTTCATATTTTAAGCTGTTTAGAACCAGATTTTTACATCTTTTGACTCAGAATTTGAAACAGATTTGAGTCATTCTCTCTTTGAAACTTTAGGTTCAGATTTTGAGCATGTTTGAACCTTTAATTTCTATCCTAAACTATCTACTGATAAGCCAAGATTAATCAGTTTGGAAAATCGAATTCACTATCCTATTAGAAGAAAATTTAAAGCTAATTAGTCAAGATTAGACAGTTTGACTAACTAGAAGTGTGTTCTTCAGGAGTGGAATTTGAGCTTGCACACTTTCATATTTGTTTCTCTTTTTTGGTATGGGGCTATACCTTTCTTGTTTTCACAGTCTGCCCTCTTTTATTTCTTTTCTTTGTTTTTGTATTTTTTATTTTTTATAACTTTGAATGCAATGATGGGTGGGGTATTTACAATGAGAAAAAAAGACAAAAAGTCTTTCAAAACATGACATGGATCAAGAGAAGTAATGCTTAAGCATCTTGCCATTGACAAGACCCCCAAACAATTCTGCTCCATTCAACTCCTGCAAGAAAAATGCATTATTACCAGCATCTGAATGAATAGAGTAAGGGCCAAACCATAAGTTGTCAAATTTCCCATGCTTTCCCTTGTCTTCCTTCCTTAAGTCCCACTTCAAAAGTTTGTCCCCAATCTTGAAATTGCTAGCCTTTGTTCTTTGGTCAAAAATATTTTTGATATTGTCTTGCTTTTGCAATGTTTTGTGATAAACCTCCTCTCTGGTTTGCTAAAGATGAATGGTCTAATTTACTCTTCTGATCATGTCATTATCTTTAGTTTGCAACTCTTGAATCAACTTTATCACTAGTGGACCAAGGATTTTTGGAAAAATTGCATCAGTACCATACACAAGCTGGAAAGGTGACATAACAATAGATTTCTTCAAAGTCAATCTGTCAGCCCAAAGTGCATGAACTAGCTTTGTGTGCCAAGAATTTTTGTTGTCCTCCAATAGTTTCTTGATTATGTTCACTAAATTCTTGTTTGGGGATTCTACAAGTCCATTACCTTGAGGGTAATAGGCCATGGAATGCCCCAATGTTATCTAAAATATGTGACAGAATTCAACCATCTTCTCTAATCCAAAGGCTGATGCATTATTAGCGATGATATTGGTAGGACAACCAAATCTGGAGAGAATATTATTCTCTATGAATTTTATAATAACTGAATCATTGCCCTTCCTACAAGGTATGGCTTCTATCCACTTCGTGAAATAGTCTGTGGCAGTGAGAATCCATCTATGTTGGGCAGAAGATGGGGGATGGATTTCTCCTATGAATTCAAGTCCCCACTGTTGAAAAGGAGCTTCAACAGTGATTGGATGCAGAGGTAGGGGTAGAAGTTTTCTTTTTCCTTCAAAAAGTTGACATTTATGACAGGCTATGATCATCTTGTGCACATCATGGAAAAGAGTACGCCAATAGAAACCAGCCCTCAAAATTTTGTTGGTTGTTGTCTTCGAGTATAAATGAGCTCCACACTCTCCTTCATGTAACTGGTGCTTAACCTTCTCTGCATCAAACTTAGGCAAACATTTAAGCAATACACCACTTGCATTTTTCCAATAAAGACATCTATCTGTAATGCAATAGTTCACAGCTTTCAATTTGAGGAATCTTGCCTTTGTTTTTGTCAAACCAGGAGGTGTATTTAAATTAAGCAAAACATAAACAATATCATCATACCAAGGAGAATTCATAAAATTTTCTTCGACAATGGGAGTTGTGAATCCTTCTTGGTCATCCAAAGCATCAATCATATTAATATCAACAACTTGAAAATTTGATTCAGCCATTAATCTAGCTAGACCTTGGCCTTTGATGAGCTTAGTGGGTTTTATCTCTAGATCATATTCAAGAATGACAACAATCAAATTACCATTAGGGGAATTTTGAGGTCTAAAATGGGCCTCCTAAGGAAATTATAAAATAATAGTGGGAAAAATCAAATAAGATTTGATGACATCATCAAATTTTAGAGGGAAAAATGGAAAAACTACTTTTTCAACTCATATTTTCAACTTATCTCCCAAATTTTCTCAGAATTTCGACGTCGCACTCTGCGTTGGATGCGAAATAGAATTTCCCATCAAGGTATATCATCACCCAAATGGGTCCTACTACAGAAAAATAAATACATAGCGATGAATTACAATCCGTTTTTTTATGTATTCATTTTAAATAATAATCGCCATCAGTATACTGGCTGTGCGTACTCATGAATGAAAATTAAGTTTCGCATCCAGCTTAGCTACTCACGCTTAATTTGAGTAAAAGTTTTGGGAGATAAGTTGAAAATATGAGTTGAAAAAGTAGTTTTATTATTTTATTATTTTTTAATATTTTTACCCTTTTATTTAAAAAATGGTAAATCATCCCCCATGGTTGACATCATCATCTTGAATCCTATTGGTTGTTATAAATTTTATTTTGTTGTACATTTTTCTTAGGAGGCCCATTTTAGAAATAAATTCCTGATATACTCTTTCATACGGGTCTTAACGTTAAATGTCTTTCTGTTGAATTTGGGACAAAGGCAATGATGTGTGAGTGAAGAATGTATACTCTGAAGTCTTTTAAAGCTTTAACCAAAGCAAAAGCTTGATTCTCCAGAATGTTATACTTCAGAGGGGAATCCCTTAATGCCTTGCTAAAGAATGCAATAGGCTGCTCTTGTGCTTGTGGATTTTTCTGTAAAAGGACAACAGCTATGGTATGTTCTAATGCAAATGAAAAAAATATAAAAATCTTTTGAAAAAAATAGGACTTATTAGAACCAGTGTTTTGGTTAATTCTTATTTCACCAGCTCAAAGGATTTCTTTGCTTTCGAGGTCCATTTTACCCCTTGCTCCTTCTTTAACATGTTTGTGATATTCCTAAGGAGCTCAGCCAAGTTGGGGATGAACCTTCTCAAAAAGCTAATCTTTCCAATGAAAGATTGCAACTCCTTGATCTTTCTAGGATGAGAGATTTGCAATATGGCCTCAATCCTTTTGGGATCTATCTTAATACCCTCTTCTAAAATAATGTGTCCAAGAAGTTTACCTTCTTGGAGACCAAATAGTGTCTTCTTAGGGTTTAAATATATCCAAAACTTTCTGCATTTCTCGAAAACTTTTCTTAAATGTTTTAAGTGTTCTTCATCAGTTTTTGAAAACACAGTGACATCATCCAGGTATATAATGATGAAGTAGCCCAATTATTCCGAGAATGCTATGTCCATGGCTCTTTGAAAAGTTGCTCCAGCATTCATTAGACCAAAAGTCATTTTCACATACATAAAAGTGCCCCATGGTGTAGTAAAGGTTGTCTTTAGTTGATTAGCAGGGTGAACTAAGATCTTATTATACCCTAAATATCCATCCAACAAAGAAATTGTTCTAGACCCTACCACTGTTTGTAAAATATGGTCCATCTTAGGTAAAGGGTAGTTTCCTTTTAATGAAGCTTTGTTTAAGTCTTTGAAGTATATACAAAGCCTAATCTCTCCAATTTTCTTCCTAACAGACACCAGATTGGATACCCACTCAGAATATCTAATAGGGACAATAATACCAGCATCATACATTTTCATGATCTCCTTCTCAACCAAAGGCAACTGAACAGGGTTTATTCTGTGCAATTTCTGTTTGAATGGTTTTTTGTTTTCCTTGAGAGGGATTTTGTGTTGTATTATTTCAGTGTCATAGGATTTAAGATCTTCGTAACTCCATGCAAAAACATCAGAAAATTCTTTAAACAACTCTATGTATTTGAGTTTAATGTGAGCTGGTAAAGTTTTAGACAGTTTAATCATTTTCGGTTTAAGTTCACTGCCTATATTTCACTCTTCCACTTTAGTCTCTACAGGTTCCAGTTTTGGCTTCTTGGCCACATCGTTAACATCAAGCAACTCTTCTAAAGGTGCCAGACCACTTGGAAAAATTTCATCTTTAGAGTGCAGAGTTTCCAACTCTGCATTCAATTCAGTTTTAATTTTAAGTTTGTTAGTCAAAAGATTAATATTGACAAGCTCAGGAGATGGTTCTTCTTCACCAAGAAAATTTTCTTCACTACATTCTGTATCATAGTCTGAGACCGAACTATGCAGTTCAAATTCATTTCTGAATTGCATGAAGTTTTCTATTTGTTTGTCTTCGTCAAACACCTGCCAATACTTTTCATTATCAGGCATGGCTGGTCTAAATTTTACTTGAGTTGTGCAGTCTTTGGTTTCATATGGCGTTAAGCATGTTCTAGTTGCAAAGGATAAATTGTGGGTGGAAATATTTCTTTTTCTTGGGACAAAAAATAGTTTCGGTTCCTCGAATGTTTTCAAAAAGTCCATGACATCGTTTTGATAGGCCCTAAGTCTGGGATGATTTGCGTTATACTCCTCATTGACTTGCCTAATGACTAATTCTAAATCCCCATACACATTAATTCTTCTAGCTCCTAACTTTTTCAACAAATGTAAGCCTAAGAGAAGGGATTCATATTTTGCTATGTTGTTGGAACACTAAAAGTTTAATTTGCAGGAAATGATTTTTGTGTGATTTCTTTCAGTGCTAGAGATCCATACACCTACACCAACATTGTTCCTAGTGTAGGACCTGTCAAAATACATACTCCATAGAGGACCATTCTCGGTTTCATGTGTTCGTAGTTCGTCCTCTTTAACTAAAATGCTTAAGGGTTGTTGTGGAAACTCAACACTTAGTTGCGATTGCTTCAAACCCTCAGGTTTTTCATTGTGTTGAGGATTATTTTCTTGGTTGTGAATGTTTAGAAGTAATGGACACTTGATTTGTAGATCAAGACCTTTGTTTGGTTTGCTAAGGTCTTCAAATGAAGCAAACTATTTTGACACTTCTGCGTTGTGTTCCTCTTCCTCCCTAACGACCATTAATCCTGTTAAAGCAACTTGTTCACTAAATGTTTCATCATTAAGCATAATGAAAGAATCAAGGCATGTATTTATAGAATACAGAGGAGATTTTTGTGGTCGGTCTTGACTTGTAACTGTGTATTTCATATGGGACTCCCTATAAAGTCTTCTATTCTGATTGAAAATAGGGATAGTTGCATAGGTCATGTCCATCTGCACAGTCCCTTGTAACTTAGCCCCCCAAGATCTTGATAATAGCATTCCATACTTTGGGGGTACATCAACCACAAAAATATCCATGACTAAACATTTGGCTGGAATTTGGGCTAAGTCAACGTAGAGGTCTTTGATTAATCCTAAACATTTTACTCTGCTAGAATCAAAAGAGTACAGGTCTTTATATGGTCTAGTGATTTCTAGACCAAGGCTTTCCATTACAGCTTTAGGAATTAAATTATGAGAAGCTCCCGAGTCATGCATAGCGTTATGCAAATTTTTTTTATGAATGTCTAAACTTACATAAAAAGGAGGAAAAGGTCCTTCTTGATATCTACCTTCAATATTAGGACCAAAAATCAGCTCTGGTTAGTCATCGTTAAGATTAACAATGTCCTCATTCTCTTCAATGTTTAAAGCCTTCAAAATTTGGGTCCTATATACATGCTGGGCAGCTAACTCAGTCAAGGGAACAGAGATTTTGATCTTTGAAATTTCCTGCTCTAGGCTGAAAGGAGTATGACTCTTTGGAGTACTTGTTTCAACCTTATTAGCTGTTGGTCTATCAGCAACATTAGCTTGCTGATTTGTTTTATTTACTTTTGACAAAATGGTTTTGACAGGAGTACTAGCTGAGATGTTAGTACTACTAATGTCGGCACTCTGTTTTTCATTGTTTTGAGTGCCTTTCCCTTTACCGTTATTAGAATTTACAGCCACTGTTTTGTCCTTTTGTTTAACAACTTTAGGTTTGGTTGTAGTGTTGTTTTGTGAAGATTTTTCAGAGGTTTTTTTGTTGGGAGTGTGTTGATTGGTTTTTCTTCTAAGTTCATATTCTCTTTGAGACTCTATGATGACATTTTCCATGTCTTGATAATAACTTTCATCATCATCTCTTTTGTCATCATAAGGTGTATAAAGACCTTGTTTTCTATCATAATGGACTTAAAAGTCATCATCCTCTACCCCCAACATGTTAATATCATCTTCCTCTGTTATCTCATCTGTTTCCTCAACCTCACTTACATAGTTTTGATGAAAGGGAGGAATTATCTGTTGATCATCTTCCCTAGGTCTGTTTGGAGGTTGGTTCCTTCTTAAATTCTGACTCTGGTTCTGGTTTCTATTTTGAGGAGCAGTTTGGTTTTGATTGGCTTGTGCTCTCTCAAGGATGCTCATTTTCTTCATCATCTCCTCCATCATTCTTTCCATCTTGGAGTTGGAAGTAGAAGGTGTGGATTCCTCTCTAAAATATACTCTCTTTTCATTTTTCATTCTTGCTCTCTTCTCCATCAAGTTGACTTCCACAGAAAGAGCACCCTTTTTCATCTCTTCAAGAGTTGCAGGATCTCTTTCCCTCAGCTGATAGGCCATATCAAGGTCAAACCATTCAGAAACTTGTTTAAATATGAGCCTTGCAGTGGTTTAGGATCTGGGGAAATTGCATTGTAAACATTGTTAAATCTGGTACAATAGGCTTGTACACTTTCCCCCCGGTTTCTATGGAGGTTCTTGTAATCAGAAAGGACTTGGAGGGGATTCCTCTTTACCTCCCATTTGTTTAAGAATGTTTGATGGAAGGTCTGGAGATCATTAATACTATGGGGGGTTAAGCCTTTAAACCATTTTCTTACTTCTCCCCCCAGACTTTGAGCAAATAATCTATGCTTGATAGAATCATCATCAATTTGATTTCTGTCAAAGTAGTCATTTATCTTATCCACATGTTGTGATGCAGTTGTAGCATTGCTAGCATCATACAATGGAATTTTGGACTGATAGTCCTATGGAAGATTGATTAATGGTATAGGAAGGACTAAGGGAGCATACCATGTTGCCATGATATGTGGTGGGGGTGGATTCACAAGAGGAGGATTACAAAAAGGGAAAGTGGGCTAGAGTGGAGTGGTTTGAACAGTGGATGTAGGGTGAGCAGAAGTGGATGTACCAGGAGTAGATTGCTAAGTTGATCTTGGATGAGAGACACCTAAGTTGTGAAGGAAATGTAAATAAGGAGGTGTTGTTTCTCTGCTACCAAGATGTTCACTTGTTTTAGAAGTTGAAAGTGAAGACTCGGAATCTAACTGATCTAAATCACCAAGAGACCTAGTTCTAAAGGGATTTACTAAGTCAAATTTTGATTGTTGTAGAGCTAAAAGATTTTCAAGGACTGAATTAGCTCTCACAGGTGATCTAAAAACAATTGATAATTTAACCCTAGGAGACTTCCTAAGAATACTTTCTGGGTCATAAACTATCTCAGGTAGATCGGGGTCAGGATAGGCTCTAGTGTGAATCTTTCTAGGAGCCACTATGCTGTGTTTTTTAGACCCAAATAAACAAGAAAAGTTCAACCAGGTTTGACAGTCTTTGAGAGGCTAACTAGTTTGTTTACACAAATTTTAATCCTACAGTCCTCTAACTAAGCTTGAATGATATTACAATGATAAGGGTTTGTCCTAGTGGAGTCTTAAGGTCTGTCAAGGATTGTGGAGTTGCCAAGTGGAATTTTTTAGCTCCAAAGGAGGTAAAAGGTTTTATGGTCCACCACCGTGTTTATTTGATACCAATCTGAAATATTTTTGGTGTTTTTCGAGTTATTTTTCAGTTGTGTGGTTTCTAAGAAAGTCCTAACTCTATTTCAAAACTTAGCTACGGTTATGAGACAAAGACAGTGCTCTCCTATGGCTAAGCTAGCTGATTTTTCAAGGTTAGATAAAGTCTTATGAGAATCCTAGGGTTCTTCCTAGTTTGTCACTGGTTCAAACAAGTTTTATCATGATTACCATTTCTTGGTAGTGCTTGAAAAGGCTTCTTTTAACTCACAAAGTTTATATGAAATTTTAAGGGTAACCAGATGAAAATTCACCTCAGTCCCTAGTATGGTTGCCAGAAATGTTAGCTCCCTGTAATCAGCAATATTGCCAAAAGTCCGATCACAGGGAGAAACATCATTTCAACCACTTTGGGATTATAGGATCTAGCCCTCCTGAATCCAGAGAGGGATCTCTCCAATAAGTGAAAATATGGATTTGTCTTTGAAGTTTCGGTAATGATATTAGGCTAGTTATGAAGGCCAAGGGTTTGCTTTGTTTTTGGATGGTTGAGCATGATTACTATTTGAGGTGGAAAGTTCTAAATGCAAAAAGTTTCAAAGGTGTAAGTTGCAAGAAGATAAAACAAGCTTTGGCCAGGAAGGTAGATATTTGTAGGGTTTAGTCCATTGTACTATGGAGTCATAATAGGATTTAATTGGAACAATCAGGTTCAAGAGTGGTCTATGGGGCAAGTCATCTATGTCTCAAGATCTCTTTAAATTTTTATTTATGGAATGAAATGATACAACAAGAAGGGTGTTGGGGTTCCCATGTTTTGGCCAAATTGGCAAGACCAAAATATGAGACAACATCAAACCACTTTCATACCTTAGGATCTAGCCCGCCTGGGTCCAGAGAGGGATCTCTATATGATATGTCAAATATATATGACTTTGAAGCTCAAATTTAAGGTGTTAGGCTAGTTATAAGGCTCGGGTTTTGTTCTTTTGATTTTTTGTCTGGTTGCTGGTCATCATGAAAGAAGGGTTCAATGTAAGACAAGGATGAGAAAAGAGGATTTACGCAGAGGTGAAGTATTCCAAGGAGCATTCAAGACCATTGGGTAATGGAGTCAGGAAAGGATTTGCTTGCTAATCAATATGCAGGCTTTCAATTGGGCTAGTCATCTAAAACATTGGATCTTAAAGATGATAGTGTGGTATGGAATGGTAGGAGAGGAGGAAACAACACAGATTAGAACACAAAGTTAAAGGCCTAAGATCAGAGAGAGACTTTGAACTCACAATGCTTCGGCCTCCAGCTTGAGGAATATTAGTACAACTAGCTGGTCGTACAAGGATCCTAGTGGACAGGGCTTAACTCTAATCCCCAGTGTTCCCAAATCTTCCAGCTAAATCCTAACAAGAACATCTAAGAACATATTCATTAATTC
Organism: Pinus albicaulis; assembly: GCA_034641835.2. Lineage (NCBI taxonomy): Eukaryota > Viridiplantae > Streptophyta > Pinopsida > Pinales > Pinaceae > Pinus > Pinus albicaulis. Next base: position 4,412,690 of record MU968420.1, on the reverse strand, counting down.
ATACATCAGAGAGTAGGCAACAACATCCACTACACTGGTTAAATAAACTGAAATCAATTCTTAGATAACACATTTAGTAGAAAACATAAAAGGGAAGGAGAGCAGAAACATAGGGTACCTAACAAGGGTAAATCCTATGCCAATATTCTGATGCAAGCCAGTAGAAATGAAATGAAATGAATTAAAACACAGAGCTAGGAAAAAATCACCGCTGCTTTAGATCAGGATCCAAAGAAATGTGCTTGTCATATTAAAAATCAACACCAGTCAAGTACAACATTGCCAATAGCTGGATACTTAGTCTGAAATCATCTTCCTCAACCTATCTTACAACTTTACACAGAGACTTTTTCTCCAAAGAAACAGCTTACAATTCTCTGATAACTGATCAACAATATTTACAATAATTTTCTCATGAGTTTTATAGAAGAAAGATGAGCCAAGGAGGTAGGTGGAAACTAAATGCAGATTTAAAACTTAGAAAAGAAAGAGGGTCGAAGCCCATTCTGTTTAAACTCTGCCCATTTATCTATGGTACTCTCTGGAGGAAATAATGGTCTTCGTCAGGCTTCCATTTACCCCAGTTACGTCCCTAGTGTACCCTGGTTGTGGTACTTTGTAGTACTTTTGGTGAATGAATAGGAAGGTGAAATAATGATGCTAAGGCCGGCCATATTCATAACAAGTGCTCTGGAAGCTTTAGACTGTGATCAGGGCGGAACTTTCTTCAGGAACACGGTAAAATATGGAAACAATATGGGCACTTTGTCCTTTAGAAAAACCTACTAATGTGAGACCCCGATAGTTTTAATTTCTGTGCGCTGAGCCTTCCGTGTGATCCTCGGGGTCCTTAGTCTGGTACTGTGCCTCTAAATCCCTGAAAAGGGCTCAAATCTTCTATTACGTGCCTTGAACTCTCTGATGCTCCACTGATACTCTTTGCCACTTCCACGCTTTGTCTCTGACTACGAAATCTGAGCTTTAATGGCTCTGGAGAAGACTGTACAAAGTTTAAACTTTATTCCTTTAATGCAAGTCTAGTCGCTTCGCCACTGTATTAAAGACTGTGTAATCATGGTGGCTTTCAGCATTTGACAACCCTGCAAAACACGTAACTTGGTTATGAAATCCATGCATAGGGGGAATGGCCATGGAGGACGGGAGAACAATAGCACGGCGGTGGTAAAACAACGACTTATATGCAAAAATGGTGAAAAATGCTTTGATATGGTGTAAACAATGAACAATAGTTTTTGACGGGGATATCCGTATGGACCGTTCGATCATGGTCTGATGGCGGAGATTGACGGCGGAGATGCAAAAACGGGATGGTATATGGAATGGGTGGAATAAATATGAAACATTTAAATTTTAATGCAAAAGATGAAAATTTGGTTATAGGAAAAAATGCAAAGGAATGCAATGAAATGCAATGAAAGTGACGAAAATGATCGTACGAGGTGGGACCCAAAGGTACGAATTGCAATCAGAAACTGGAGTCAGGAGTAGGGCGGAGTGCTACATATAAAAACCTCCGATGCGATTGGGGACTAGCCTTTGTAAAAATTAAAATCAAACGAATTTCCAATTTACAAAGGGGAAAACCCTTTATTATATTAACGGGTGGATGTATGGTATGGTGTGCCTGGGGCCAATCGCATCGGAGATCAGGAGCGGAGGTAATCGCAATCGGGAGAACAGAAGTTGCGATGCGATCAGAGGAGTGGGCGCAATCGGGAGTATGTAGGGAATGCTTACGATCGGAGTGATTTAAGGGAAGGTGCGATCGGGAAATTAGGGGAATGGTGCGATCAAGGAATCGGAGGCGGCACATACAATGTTTCGATTGCGATTGGGATGGGGAGTGCGATTAGCGCTCAATCGTTGGATCATAATCGCAGATCAACAGTATGGATTAGATCAGAGGTCTCGATCAAGGGAAACGAAGGGATGGCATGGAGAATTTTTCGATTGCGATCCAAGTGGGGGTGCGATAAAGCGCCAGCCATCCTATCTAAATGGCGGATCAACGGTGTAAAATGCATCGCGGGTCTTATAGACCCACACCAATCACATCGGAGTTTTTCTATTGTAACAAAGGAAATGTGCCCGCCCGACATTCCGATTGCGACTGGCGCTCAAGACTTAAGCGCTTGGTCTTAGCGCTGGGGCGTATGGGGAAGTGGTTTAGGGGCTTGCGGCAAAGGGGCTAGGCCCTTAATATAAGGTAGGAAAGTGGGTTTTTTCCCATTTTTAATGAAATTTAAGGTTGGGAATGGGTAACGGTATGGAGGAAAAGTGCTTATTAAACCAGACAAAGGGTGGATGTGGGATTCAAAGGGTATTTTGGATATGATTTATAGGGTGAAGGGGGACTTAGAGGGAAACAAGGGAACTTTGAAAAAAGGGGAAAACAAGGGGTAAAATGGGACATTCTGCAGAGGCATAAGGGGCAAATAAAGGCCTTTTGGAGCATAATTCTTCATCGTTAGTGAGGCTTATTGACTCAGGAACAACAGAGGGAAACATTCAAAGGGTAGGGAACATGAAAAGGCTTCAAGGATGATGTTTTTTCAAGGGAAATGCATTCCTTGAAGGATCATAGAACAAACTAGCCCCTTGCTTGCTTGTCAAGGAATTCATATGGGGCTAACAGTGGCTCCACATGGGGATGGCTTCTTCTTGAAGGAGTCAAGAATTCATAAAATGATCTTTGGTGTAGGCTAGATGCCTATATCTTAAGCCACCTTTCTTCTTTGAGTTTCAGCTACCACAGATATGATAGATTAGCAGAAACATTCCCAAAAAATCTACCTACCCATCCTACAATCCTAGCATTTTTTCTTCTAGGGTGCATTTGAACTAGCAGACCCTTTACATCATTTATTTTAATAAATAGAAAATAAACCTATTCTAAATCTACCTTTATCACTCCATGAGACCAGATTAGACTATTGGTCTCATATTTTTCTCTACCTAATCTAATATCTGTTGGGATTAGACTGTCCATAGATTTCTTCTCTACATTCTACAACAGAAATTTAAAAACAGTCAAACTAGGATTAGACAGTCTAGTTTGCTGCAGATCCAAGGCATAAAGACAGTTGCACATGGACATAAACTTGAAGAAAACTGAAACAAAACTTTGAAGGCTTGAAATTTGAAATCTTGAAGCATCCTTCTTTCTTTTTGTGACTCAAGTTTTGAGCTTGTCAGAGTCACTTTCTTCTCTTCATTTCAGCTCTAGTTTTGGGCATGTTAGAGTTGATTCCTCTTTCTTCTTTGCTGGTCCAGATTTTGAGCATGTTAGGACCATCTATCTTTACTTTCCTTGGCTCAAGTTTTGATCATATTAGAGCCAATATTTTGCACTTCAGAGGTTCATCTTTTGAGCATGTCTGAACCTCCCTTTCTCTCTATTTTTTGAAAATTTTTCTCTTTTCTTGAAAACAAACACTACAATGGTATGTACAATGGAAATGGAAATTGGAAATTGGAAATTAGCAGAAGTAGTGTTTGAGAATCCTGCCATTGACAGGACTCCCAAATAGCTCTGTACCATCTAATTCTTGTAGGAAGAAGGTGTTTGGACCCACAGTGGCCTGGATGATGTATGGACCTTGCCACAAACTGTCAAACTTCCCATGCTTTCCTTTGTCCTCTCTCCTTGAGTCCCACTTCAGAACCTTATCTCCAATTTTGAAATCTGAAGCTTTGTTTCTCTTGTCAAACAACTTCTTTATGTTTTCCTAAACTTTGATAGCTCTGTTATAGACCTCTTCCCTTGTTTACTGGAGATGGATTGTTTGGTTTATTCTCCTCACCATGTTATCTTCTTCTGTCTGTATTTCTTGAACAAGTTTGATCACTGGTACCCCAAGGCTGGTACGAAATACTGCTTCTATTCCATAGACAAACTGATATGGTGACATGCCAATGGATTTCTTTGTTGCAAGCCTGTCAGCCCACAGGGCATGCACTAACTTGTTATGCCATGAATTTTTGTTCTCTTCCAGCAACTTTTTGATGATAGTCACCAGGCTTTTGTTTGATGATTCAGATAATCCATTACCTTGAGGGTAATAGGCAGTTGAATGACCGAGTGCTATTTGATACCTGTGAGAAAAATCAACCATTTTCTTGGATCCAAAAGTAGTAGCATTATCGGTGATTATTTTCCTTGGGTAACCAAACCGAGAGAGGATGTGGTCTTCTAGGAACCTAATAATGACTGAATATGTGGCGTTCCTAGTAGGTATGGCCTCTATCCACTTAGTGAAGTAGTCTGTGGCTGTTAAGATCCATTTGTGTTGTGCAAAAGAAGATGGGTGAATTTCTCCTATAAAATCTAGGCCCCATTGCATAAAAGGACCTTCCACAGTGATGGGTTGTAAAGGGAGGGGGAGGAGCTTTCTCTTGCCTTCAAAAATATGGCATTTATGGCAGGTAGTTATCATCTTATGGACATCATTGAAGAGTGTGGGCCAATAATAGCCAGCTCTGAGTGTCTTGTTGGCAGTGGCTTTCCAGTTCAGGTGGCCTCCACACTCTCCTGCATGGAATTCTTGTTTAATATTTTTTGCTTCAGACTCAGGAAAACATTTAAGCAATAGGCCATTTGGATTTTTCCAATATAAATTTTCATTCAACATGCAATATTTTCTGGCTTTTAGCTTTAGAAATATGGCCTTAATTTTTGACAGTTCGGGTGGAGCATTAAGGTGTGTAAGCACATACAGAATGTCAGAATACCAAGGAGAGCTCTGAAACTTCTCTTCAATAGTGGGATCAGGAAAACCTTCCAGCTCATCTAAGGCATTTACCATGTTAATGTCAAGGGCTTGCAGATTCGATTAAGCCATTAATTTAGCTAAGCCCTGACCTTTGATCAGTTTTGTGGGTTTTATCTCAAGGTCGTATTCTAGGATCACAACAATCGATTTTCTCCTCTTCCCATCTGGGTCTTGGGACAATATATCTTTGACTATGATGTTAGGCACATAAGCTATGGTGTGGGAATGCAATATGTACACCCTGAAATCTTTCAAGGCCTTAATAAGGGTGTAGGCCTGTTTTTCCATTATGTTGTATTTCAAGGGTGCATCCCTCACAACTTTGTTGAAAAAGGCAATAGGCTATTCCATTCCCTCTGGATTTTTCTGCAGCAAGACTGCAACCACTGTATGCTCAGAGAGAAATGAAAAGATTAGGAAATATTTTAAGAAATTAAGGCTAATTAGAACAGGAGCTTGGGTGAGTGCAAGTTTTACTGAGTCAAAAGATTGTTTAGCTCCGACAGTCCATTTAACTCCTACACCTTTCTTCAGCATGTTAGTCATATTCCTAAGGTGTTCAGCCAGGTTGGGAATAAACCTCCTAAGGAAGTTGATTTTCCCAATAAAGGATTGCAACTCTTTGATATTTCTCAGGTGTGTGATCTATAGTATTCCCTCAACTCTTTGTGGGTCTATTCTAATTCCCTTTTCAGATATAATGTGGCCAAGAAGCTTTCCTTCTTGCAGCCCAAATACAGCCTTTTTAGGATTCAATGACAGACCAAACCTTCTAAATTTTTCAAACACTCTTCTAAGATGTTCTAGATGTTCTTCCTCAGTCTTGGAGTAGACTGTTATGTCATCCAGATAGATGACAATGAAGTGTCCTATTTCATCTGAAAAAGCTATGTCCATTTCTCTTTGGAAGGTTGCACCAGCGTTCATCAGTCCAAAGGGCATTTTAACATACATAAAGGTGCCCCATGGAGTGGTAAAGGCTATCTTGAGTTGGTATTCTGGGATTACTAAGACTTGGTTGTAACCTGAAAAACCATCTAGCAGTGAGATCCTTTTAGAACCTACTACCCTCTGAAGAATATGTTCCATTTTTGGCAAAGGGTAATTGTCTTTCAGTGAGGCTCTATTAAGATTCCTGAAATCTATGCACAATTTGATCTCACCTGTTTTCTTTCTCACAGCCACTAGGTTTGATACCCAATCAGAGAACCTCACAGGCACAATTATACATGCCTCATACATCTTCTTAATCTCTCTTTCCACTGTAGGCAATTGTTTTGGGTTTATTTTGTGAAGTTTTTGTCTCAAGGGCTTCTGATTTTCTTTCAAGGGTATTTTATGTTGTATGATGTTTGTGTCATAGGCCCTTAAGTCCTCATAACTCCAAGCAAACACATCAATGAATTCCTTGAATAGGTCAATGTATTTCTTTTTCGTGTTTGCAGGTCGGGACTTAGCCAATTTAATCATTTTGGGTTTATTTTCTGATCCGGATTTTATGCAGGAACGCAATAGAATACAGAAATAACCATGAACATAGAGATGCAGTGGAAATAATGCTTCATTTCATTAATATCAAATAACAGAAATATGCTTACAGGCATAATGGAAATAAAATAGCTAGGGTGCCGATAGATCTCGAGAAGAGATGTGATAAGATGGCACAGACTCCGAATCCATGTACAATGAGGCTCGAGGGCCTATTTATTGTTGAGAAACAATGTAGAATCTCAACGTTCAAAACTTAGGTCAGAGATGAGGCGCCAACCGTGGGGCGCCCTGTTTGTAATTATGGTCTGTCTCCTGGGCATAACATTACACCCGATCTCCGTTGACGCGTTCACAAACAAGAAAGATCTATCTTGAGGAATTCACTTGAATGAGCAACATTGGTCCATGGACCCATGTTGCTCTCCTTTTTCCCAAAAAATGTCGTTTAGGGCCTCAAAACGGCTCCGGAAGTTCAGGACCCGAAAAACTGCTAAAAATAGTAAGTTTTGTTGCAACTTGAAAATTGAAAGAACCGAAGATGGGGGTTCAAATGGAATAGGTGGGTGGCCACCAATATCCACCTGGATCATTAAGGCCCCAAAACGGCTTCGAGAGTGGAGGACCCGAAAACCTGCTAAAAATAGTAAGTTGTGTTGGAATAGAAATCAGAAGAATTTGAGTGAAGCCATTCAAAGGAAATAGGTGTGGCCACTGAGATCCATATCTGATCATTCCTCCCTCTCAGGGCTTGCCAATGGTCCCTAAAATGAGATCCCCCATGAGATGAGGCAAATTCTGTTGAACTGAGTATTAGATGTGTTGAAGATGTCATGGACCTGCGGGTGGACATGCTGGATGCGTTTAGTAAATTTGGTTTCTTTATCAACCTCATACAGTACATGTTTGGATTCTGTATGTGTAGTTGCAGGATGTATGGCAACATCAGGTGGTGGTGCATTGGGAGTCAGATCAATGGAGTGCTTGTCCTGACAATGTAGAGGAACCTTTATGAGTGAGGAGAAATTGTCATCGTATTCCTCCATGACTTTTTCCATCTGTTGCAGCTGTGAAAGGGAGCCCTGTTTCGAGGTTGTGGCCACAATATTATTCTTTCCCTGTGAGTGAGTCGTAAGGAAAATGAATTTCCTGGTCTGGAAAACAATCTTACTGCGTTGTTTTGCAGTAGTCAAAGAGATGGCAGGAGGCGGTACTACCTCTGGTATCCTGTACAAGTTATTTCCCAAAGTAATAATAACAGCACGAGGCCTAGACTCATACACAGCATGTCGCCTCCACAAGTATGGTTGGCCCAATAATACATCATCTACATCAAGAGGAGCAACATCACACAATACCTCATCCGTGAATGGCTTGATACTGTATGGAAGTCGGCACTGCTGGCGGATGCGGAGATCTCTCCCTGGGTGGAGCCACCCAATGGTATACGGTTGCGGGTGTGCTATGGTTGGTAGGCTGAGCCGCTTCACGACGTCTGCTGAAATGAGGTTCTTTTGGCTTCCGCTATCGACGAGAAACTGCAGCGGAGAACCCTTCACCCACATCTGCGATTGGAAGAGGCGCTCCCCCTCCTCTGGATCCTCTGGACCCTCCTTCTGGATCTTGGTGGTGGCAACAATGGCACTGAGATCCGCATCAATGATCTGCTTCCCTTTGTCATTGCCTTTGTCTGGTTCTAACTCAGGATCAAAAAATGCATCTGATTCGGGTGCCTTTAGTTCAGCCACCAAAGATCGTTGGCCCAACACTGCTTGTGCTGTGAGGGCCAGAGGAGATTCACAATTCACTTCGTGTCATTCTTTGGATTTGTGGTGTTGTTCGAGTCAGACATGTTTTGGCCTTGCCCTTGTTCTTCATCGGGGCACCTTTCGGATTCGCAGCATCCAAAGTCTCATTTCTTTCGCTTAAATTTCGCTGATCTTGGCTTATAGCGATATGCCATGCTACGATAATGTCGAGGAATTCATTTACCTAATTGTTTTATAGACAAATTACTTTCTGCATTTTCTGAGTACTCAGTTTTTCTAATCTTTTAATACCCAATCTCTGGCGAGGGTATGAACAGATCGCTGTCAGGTACATCTTGATCCTTTTATTGTCGCAGCTGGTCTATTGATGAGTTGCTGACCAGTAGTTTCACAGTGGTAGTATTGTTCTGATTTTGTCTCTTAATGACCTATGGCACCTGTTGAGAATAGAGAGGGTTCCCCTTCGCCCTCTTGCTCACGGTAGGTTTCCCACCAGTCTTTGACATGGGGGGCAGCTTTGAGGAGTGCAAAAATAATCTTTTCTCGGTCAGAGAAGTCATGGACTGAGAAATACCCTTCCAACAAATTTAACCATTTGTCTACAGCGTCTGCATCTATTTTTCCTTCAAATATAGGAATGTCAAAGTTTACCTGTACCTTGAAGGGAGTGGCGCCTCCAGAGTGGCTGTTGGATGCAGATGCGCCATATGTGGGCAGTCGTTGAAGGATTTGAGCAAAGTTATCCATCATCGCGTTCTTTTGTTTCTCGAGGGCCTCCTCGAGCAGTATTTTGATAGGATCTCCTGCTCCCTCGTCTTTCTTTTCTTCCGCCATGGGAGGTCGTCGGGGTTTGCGAGGCTGATCTTGCAAGGGTTCAACCAGATCGAGCCCTAACTCCTTATACCCTGACCGCGTTGGGAACATGCAAAGAAAAACAAAGAAAGAGCAGACCCGCTCTAATACCACTGATCCGGATTTTATGCAGGAACGCAACAGAATACAGAAATAACCATGAACATAGAGATGCAGCGGAAATAATGCTTCATTTCATTAATATCAAATAACAGAAATATGCTTACAGGCATAATGGGAATAAAATAGCTAGGGTGCTGGTAGCGAATCTCTGAGAAGAGATGTGATGGCTACAGACCTCTGAACTGTGTTACAATGAGGCTCGAGGGCCTATTTATTGTCGAGAAACAATGTAGAATCTGAAACGTCCAAAAACCTAACCGTAGGAGATGAGGCACCAAAACTGTGGGCGCCCGTTTGGGTAAATTGGTGGTTCAACTTCCAGGGGGCATAACTTTGGCACCCGATCTCCGTTTGACGCGTTCAATAGCTCGTTAGAAAGATCTATCCGAGGAATTCAATTTTTGAATGAGCAACATTTCTGTCCATGGACTCATGCTGTTTCCCTCATTTTCCCAAAATGTCATAGGCCTCAAAACACTCCGTGTGTTCGTGACCCGAAATCCTTACATAAAAATAGTAAGTTTTGTTGCAACTTGAAAATTGAAAGAACTGAAGATGGGGGTTCAAATGCAATAGGTGGGTGGCCACCAATATCCGCCTGGATCATTAAGCCCCCAAAACAGCTTCGAGAGTGGAGGACCCGAAAACCTGCTAAAAATAGTAAGTTTTGCTGAACGTGAAAATCTGCAAGAATTGATGGTGCTGGTCCAAATGGAATAGGTGGGTGGCCACCGATATCCACCTGTATCATTTTCAGTGCCTATGTTGCATTCTTCAACATCAGAGTCTGCGTGTTCAATAACAAGATTTTTTGCTACATCATCAAAGTCAAAAAGGTCTTCTAAGGGTGCCAGTCCTCGAGGTATGTTCTTATCTTTGGTCTGCAGCACCTCTACTTCTTTACTATCTGCGTTTTCACATTTATCATTTGGATTTCCAATATTTTCGCTTAAGGATTTTATTTCTATGTTACAGGGTGTTTCTTCCTCATCTGAGGACTCTTCACTTAGGCAGCTAGTGTCAGATTTGCAGTCTGAATCAGAAAATTCAAACTCATTTCTACCTACTAGGAAATATTCAATCTGTTTGTCTCCTTCAAAAACCTGCTAATATTTTTCATTGTCCAGTACTACAGGTCTGAATTTGGTCTGAATGATGATCTATTGGTCGCTTGGAGTCCTACGATATGAACTAGCTAACCAAGCTAATCCATTTGCAATGACATTTTGACTCCTAGGAACAAACACTAATTCATATTCAACAAAGGTTTTCAATAGATCCATAGCGTCGTTCCTATATGCCCTCAGTCTAGGACGTTTTGTTGTATAATCACCATTCACCTGTTTAATAATCAGCTCAGAGTCCCCATGCACAGTTATCCTATGGGCTCCTAATTTTCTCAACCAGTTTAAGCCTAGGATAAGAGCCTCATACTCTGAAATGTTGTTTGTACATTTGAAGTGCAGGTTGCAGGCATGGCTCTCTGCATAATCACTCTCTGGGTTATGTATCCACACTCCTACCCCAGTAGTTCTCTTGGTGCATGACCCATCGAAATTCATTTCCCATAAGGTTTCATTCTTGGGTTTATCATCACTTCCTTCCCTACAGCTGGGTTCGCCATTATGTTGCATTATAGGGGCTGCACAAGGCTATGGGTTGTTTTGTTTTTCATCATGGGTGTGGAAATCAGAGAGGTGACTAGTTGGCTGGTTGTGTTTTGTTTCTGGTTCATCTTGAGTGTTTTTTTTCAATGCAATGTTCAGGGTTCTCTATATCATTCTCCTCTGAGTTTAGGGTAGCCATTATGTTAAAGTTCATGGGATCTGTTTCATTATGTGCACCTCTGCTATTGGACTCTTACCCCTCTAAGGATTCATCATTACAAAGGATGAAGGAGTTGAGGTCTATATGTACAGAGTATAAAGGAGATTTTTTAGGCTTTTCGGGGCTACTAACCAAGAATTTCATTTGTGCCTCTCTGTACAGTCTTCTAAGTTGGCCTAAGATTGGGATTGTTGTATAAGCCCCATCCATCTGCATTTTTCCTTGTAGCTTGGCTCCCCATGATCTTGACAATAACATGCCATACTTGGGTGGCACATCTACCACCACAACATCCATGACCATACATTTTGTTGGAATCTGGGTAAGGCTTACACACAGGTCTTTGATTAGGCCAAGACACTTTACTCTGCTAGAGTCAAATGAATATAGGTCTTTATAGGGATGGGTTATCCCTAGGCGTAATATTTCCATCACTACTTTAGGCATCAAGTTGTGTGATGCCCCAGAATCATGCATTACATTGTGGAGAATCTTATCATGGATATTAAGACTGATATAAAAAGGGGGCACTAACCCTTCCCGAAACTTTCCTTCTATATTTAGACCAAACAGAAGGGCAGGTTGATCATCACCCAGATTTACAGTGTCACTTTTCTTGCCTAAATTTAATGATTTCAAAATTTGGCCTTTATATACATCCTGAGTGGCCAGCTCAGAGAGAGGTACAAAGATTTTAATTTTTGCAATATCACTCTCCAAATTGAAAGTGGACTGACTCTTTGGAATGTTCAACTCTGTTTTGTTAGTCACCACCTTGGTGGCTGAATCAGTGTGTTGATTCTCGTTATGTACTGTATTGGAAACTGTTTTATGAGGAGTACTAACTACTGTGCTAGTACTGCTTGTTGGTTGACCTTGTTTCTCAGTATTTTGGTTGTATTTTTCTTTGCTCTTTCCAGAACTCTCAGTTGCTGATTTTTTACTTTCAACAGTTGCTTTAGAATTTTTCTCAGGCCTTTCCTTGGTAGTAACCTCAGAAGCTTTTGGTTTGGTAGTTTCTAAGCTCTTTTTTCTTCTAAGTTCATATTATTCTCTAACCTGCATCATGGCATTTTCAAACCCTAACTTGTAATCCTCAGATTCTAACCATTCCTCATCCTAATATGAGGGTGAGGGCTAATATTCTTCTGTGGAATAGTTATGGATTGAGTTTTCTGTTTCAAACATATTTATTGTGTCTCCCTCGGACTCTTCTACGATTCCCTCATCTTCATCAAGGAAGTTCTCTTGGAATGGGGGAATAACTTGCTGATCTGATTCTTTTTGTCTGTTGGGAGTGGCATGGTTTCTTCTAAAGTTCTGGTTCTGGTTATGATTTTGGTTTATGTTTTGATTGCTAACTGTGACAACCATTTTTTCCATTGTTTATTGCAGCTTTTCCACGTTTTTGGATAAACGGTCATAATTGGGATCAGATGTGGAAGCTACATTGTCATCTCTATATGTTACCCTCTTTTCAGCTCTCAATCTTGCTTTTTTCTCAATCAAATTTGCCTCTACACTCACTTCTCCCTTCTACATGTCTTCCAATGTGTTGTACTCCCTCTCCCTAAGCTGGTAGGCCATGTCAGCATCTAAGCCTTCAGGGTATTTCACTAGGACCATACCTAGGGGAGGTTTCATCTGTTGAGGAAGAGCATTATACACACTGTTAAACCTTGTAGAGTAGGCCTGGACACTCTCTCCTACATTTATTTTAAGGTTTTTGTATTCTACTAAGATTTGGAGAGGATTTGCCTTAACTTCCCATTTATTTATGAAGGTCTGATATAAAGCAGGAAGATCTTGAATACTATTAGGAGGTAGGCCCTTAAACCATTTTTTCACACCATCCCCTAAGCTCTGGGCAAAGATTCTCATTTTGATTGTTTCATCATCTATTTCCATGTAGTCAAAAGAATCTTCCATCCCATCTACATGGTGTTGAGCTGTGGTAGACTCTTTCGCAGTGAAGTGTGGAATCTTTGATTGATAATCATTGGGTAAGGGTACTAGAGGCTGAGGTAAAACCAGAGGTGCATACCAGGCTGCCATGATGATGTTTTGATGAGGTAAAGGGTTGGCTTGAGCAACTGGTATATGGATGACAGGAATACTAGGACCAGCAGAAGTTTGTAGAGCATATTTAGGATGACTGAGACCCAAGTTTTGAATGAAGTGAATATCAGGGGGTGTAGATGGAGGGGTCTGTCTATCCCAAAGGTGTTTACCACCTTAAGGTGGTGAACCAGGAAACTCAAGTTTTGGCTGGTCTAGGACGCTGAATGACCTAGTTCTTGGTAATCTGTTTGGAGTGCCTAGGTCGAAGAATGGGTCTGATAGAGCTGCAAAGTCTTATGGTGCAGAGTTAGCTCGATAGATGTGGCTGGAAATAGTTGGTCTTTTAGGTGCAGGAGACCCTTTGAGGATGCTCTCAGGTTTATCAACTATTTTAGGGGGGTCTAGGTTACGATAAGCTCTTGTATGAATGGTTCTGGAAGCCAGAATGCTATTTTCCAACCAAGCAGCTTAACCTTACTGGTTCCTTCTATTGTGGTTTGATGTTGTTTCGGAGGTTGGTCTCCCAGTGGAGTCTAATGCGAACAAAGCTAATCAGTAGGCCTACTAATCACCAGTGGAGTCCTTTACTCGTTTAGGAATTATGGAGTCGTCAGGTGGAATATTTAGGATGCTTCTGGAGGGTACACTGTCCACCACAGTGCTTATGAGGTGCCCTTTTCGAGGGAAACTTCCAAACATAGCAAACTCTAACCAGAGATTGACTAGGAGGGCTTTTACCAGATATGTCACCTCTGAAAGAGTGTGAGATCTAGAGGCTACCTGGTCCTTTCCAGACTCTGGCTAAGAGTATGGTAGAAAAAACAAAAAATGGTACAGAGGTTGATCTGTCAATAGGAGTGCTTAACTGCCAACCTAACTAGAGTTTCTAGGTTTCTGAAGTTCGTATGATGTAGAAAGGTGAGAAATATTCAGAATTGTCCCCAGCAGAGTCGCCATTATGTTGGGGTTCCCATGTTTTTGCCAGATTGGCAAGACCAAAATATGAGACAACATCAAACCACTTTCAGAGCTCAGGATCTAGCCCTCCTGGGTCTAGAGAGGGATCTCTCTATGATATGTCAAAGATATATGACTTTTAAGCTCAAAGTTAAGGTGTTAGGCTAGTTATAAGGCTCGGGGTTTTTTCATTTGATTGTTTGTCTGGTTGTTGGTCATCATGAAAGAAGGGTTCAATGTAAGACAAGAATGAGCAAAGAGGATTTAGGCAGAGGTGAAGTATTCCAGGGAGCATTCAATACCATTGGGTAATGGAGTTAGGAAAGGATTTTCTTGCTAATCAATATGCAGGTTTTCAATTGGGCTAGTCATCTAAAACATTGGAACTTAAAGATGATAGTGTGGTATGGAATGTTAGGAGAGGAGGAAAAAACACAGATTAGAATGAAAATTTAAAGACCTGAGATCAGAGAGAGCCCTTGAACTATCAATGTTTCGGCCTCCAACTTGAGGGATCTTAGAATGGCTAGCTGGTCGTACAAAGATCCTAGTGGACAGGGCTTAACTCTAATCCCCAGTGTTCCAAAATCTTCCAGCTAAATCCTAACAAGAACATCTAAGAACAGATTCATTAATTCATACATCAGAGAGCAGGCAACAACATCCACTACACTAGTTAAATCAACTGAAATCAAATCTTAGATAACACATTTAGTAGAAAACATCAAAGGCAAGGAGAGCAGAAACATAGGGTACTTAGCAAGGGTAAATCCTATGCCAATATTCTGGTGCAAGCCAGTAGAAACGAAATGAAATGAATTAAAACACAGAGCTAGGAAAACATCACCGCTGCTTTAGATCAGGATCCAAAGAAATGTGCTTGTCATATTAAAAAGCAACACCAGTCAAGTACAACATTGCCAATAGCTGGATAATCAGTCTAAAAACATATTCCTTAGCCTATCTTACAACTTTACACAGAGTCTTTGTCTCCAAAGAAACAGCTTACAATTCTCTGATAACTGATCAACAACCTTTACAATAATTTTCTCATGATTTTTATAGCAGAAAGATGAGCCGAGGAGGCAAGTGGAGACTAAATGAAAAATTAAAACTTGGAAAAGAAAGAGGGCTGAAGCCCATTCTATTTAAACTCTATGCATTTATCTCTGGTACTCTCTGGAGGAAAGAATGGTCTTCGTCAGGCTTCCATTTACCCCAGTTATGTCCCTAGTGTACCCTGGCTATGGTACTCTGTAGTACTTTTGGTGAATGAACAAGAAGGTGAAATAATGATGCTAAGGCTGACCATACTTCATAACAAGTGCTTTGGCAGCTTCGGACTGTGATCAGGGCGGAACTTTCTTTAGGAACACGGTAAAATATGGAAACAATATGGGCGATTTGTCCTTTAGAACAACCTGCTGATGTGAGACCCCGAGAGTTTTAATTTCTATGTGCTGAGCCTTCCGTGTGATCCCCGGGGTCCTTAGTCTGGTACTTTGCCTCTAAATCCCTGAAAAAGGCTCAAAATATTCTATTACGTTCCTTGAACTCTCTACTTCTCCACTAATACTCTTTGCTGCTTCCACGCTTTGTCTCTGACTGCGAAATCTGAGCTTTAATGGCTCTGGAGAAGATTGTACAGAGTTTAAACTCTGTTCCTTTAATGCAAGTCCAGTCGCTTCGCTACTGTATTAAAGACTGTGTAATCATGGCGGCTTTCACCATTTGACAACCCTGCAAAACACGCAACTCGCTTATGAAATCCATGCATAGGGGGAATGGCCATGGAGGACAGGAGAACAATAGCGCGTCGGTTGTAAAACAATGGCTTATATGCAACAATGGTGAAAAATGCTTTGATATGGTGTAAACAGTGAACAATAGGTTTTGACGGGGAAATGTGTATGGACATTTTGATCATGGTCTGATGGCAGAGATAGACGACGGAGATGCAACAACGGAATGGTATATGGAATGGGTGGAATAAATATGAAACATTTAAATTTTAATGCAAAAGATGAAACTTTGGTTATAGGTGGAAATGAAAAGGAATGCAATGAAATGTAATGAAAGTGACAAAAATGATCATACGAGGTGGGACCCAAAGGTATGAATCGCAATCGGAAACCGGAGTCGGGAGTAGGGCGGAGTGGTACATATAAAAACCTCCGATGCGCTTGGGGACTAACCTTTGTAAAAATGAAAATCAAATGAATTTCCAATTTACAAAGGGGAAAACCCTTTATTATATGAACGGGAGGATGTATGGTATGGTGGGCCCAGGGCCAATCACATTGGAGATCGGGAGTGAAGGTAATCGCAATCGGGAGAACAGAAGTTGCGATGTGATCGGAGGAGCAGGCACGACCAGGAGTACACAGGGAATGCTTGCGATCAGAGTGATCAGAGGGAAGGTGTGATTGGAAAATCGGGGGATGGTGCGATCGGGGAATTGGAGGCGGCACATACAATGTTCCGATTGCGATTGGGACGGGGAGTGCGCTTAGCCCTCAACCGTCGGATCGGAATTGCAGATCGACAGTATGGATTAGATCGGAGGTCGCGATTGGGGGAAATGAAGGGATGGCACAGAGACTTTTGTGATTGCGATCCAAGCGAGGTTGTGATAAAGCGTTAGCCATCTGATCTAAACGGTGGATCAACGGTGTAAAACACATCGCGGGTCTTATAGACCCACGCTAATCGCATCGGATTTTTTCTGTTGTAACAAAGGAAATGCACCCGCCCGACACTCCGATTGCAACTGGTGCTCAAGACTTAAGCGCTTGGTCTTAGCGCTGGGGTGTATGGGGAAGTGGTTAAGGGGCTTGTGGCAAAGGGGCTATGCCCTTAAGATAAGGTAGGAAAGTGGGTTTTTGCCCACTTTTAATGAAATTTAAGGTTGGGAATGGGTAACGATAGGGAGGAAAAGTGCTTATTAAAATAGACAAAGGGTGGATGTGGGATTTAAAGGGGATTTTGGGTATGATTTAGAGGGTGAAGGGAGACTTAGAGGGAAACAGGGGAACTTTGACAAAAGGGGAAAACAAGGGGTAAAATGGGACATTCTGCAGAGGCATAAGGGGAAAATAAAGGCCTTTTGGAGCATAATTATTCATCGTCAATGAGTCTTATTGACTCAGGAAGAGCAGAGGGAAACATTCAAGGGGCAGGGAACATGAAAAGGCTTCAAGGATGATGTGTTTTCAAGGGAAATGCATTCCTTGAAGGCTCATAAAAAAAACTAGCCCCTTGCTTGCTTGTCAAGGAATTCATAGGGGGCTAATAAAGGGGAATTAAACAGATGAAGAACAAAGAGCAGCCTAAGATCTGGTAAGTACTTTGAAACTAGCCCGCTTTGGACACACACTTAATAAGAACATAAAATTAAACTAGGATTTGGTAAGTACTTTTAAACTTGCTAGCCTTTGATACACTTTCAATAGAAAACACATAAAAAGAGAGGGAAAATTGAAGGCAATTGTTGGAGTAGAAACTAGCGGGTCGGGCTCACCAAAAATCCTCTCCTAGATCTGCTTTACTTGATCACTTTCAATACAATCACAAAGATAACGCAGAATGGCCTAAGATCTGGAAAGTACTTTGAAACTAGCCAGCTTTTGACACACTCCAAGGGAAACAATCAGACAGTCTTTGGGGATAAAAATAGGACCAGGGCACACCATATCTTCCTTATTTTATCTCTACTTAACATGAAATGTAAGTAACATCTAAGAAAAATATTCATCTAAGACAATAAGACGAGGGAACGCCAACATTCCTATGCTTAAAATGAATTGAATCATTCCTAAATAACACAGATTAGAAGAAAACATTTAGACAAGGATTTTCAATCAGAGAAGGGTACTTATATACAGTAGGTCCTAACTCTGTGCATGTTGTTCTTTATAAGATAATATGAACACAGTGAAAACAGGAATAAAATAACAAGTTACGATGAGAAAAACATCACCGTCAACATAGACCAGGATCCCATAAATCAGCTTGTATTGATGCTCCAAACCAGTTACAGCTTTAAGTCCAATGCTTTAGTTTAGCAATCATCTACACCTCTCAGCCTAACTTATCTATTACAAGAAAAGCTCCAAGAGCCAGTGAACACTATTTACAGATAGAAGTCTCAAGCTCAATTACATTACAATGTTCAGCAACTACATCAACCAACCCCTCACTCATCTTCTGCAGTAGTATATATAGAAGAATGAGGAGGTGAGATCTATTGAAAGATCTATGAAGACAATTAATACAGATTTAATGGTTCCTCGGCCCTTGGGGGGCTCGATGAGCAAAATTACATAGGTGTCCTCTGTATTAAATCATTTACATTAAGATTTAAGCTCAGTGGGAGCTCCTTTTGACCTTTGAGGCTCTATATGATGTCAAAGTAACTCTGCTGATATTTATTACATTAAGTTTCTTGTCAAAATTTACTCTCTGGCTGCATTGCGAGGCAGATATCTGGTCTTGATCAATAAATTCGGCATCTGATTGAATCCTTCAAGGCACAAATGTCTTTGTGGTAGCTGGGAGGAATAAATTTGTTTCAGATGTGGTAGTGGAGGCTTTCTGTCTGATAATCCTTTATGATTTTTCCTTTAACTATGTTTTTAATCGGGGATTAGGCTTTTGATAAACCATCTTAAACATAATCCCCGAAGATCTGTCTCTAATCTTCTGTTCTAGTGTGTTCTTGTTTTCTACACTGATACTCTTTGACTATATTCGATTCATTGTGTTTTGCTGTTGTACAGGGCTGATATGGCATCAATGCCTCATGAAACACTGATCAAACGTGAATTTTAAACCTTGCAAATGATTTTCTTTGATGGATCAAAGGCGGGAGGATCGTAACCCTCAGCTTGTGAATTTTCTTCAGTATGGCGGAAAAACCATTAAACCCTGCAAAATATGAACAAATTTTATATAATCCTGCATGTATAGGTTTACTTCTTCAGAAGACGCGTGGAGGGAGCATGGCTGTTGGATGGCATCATCCAACGGTCGAGATTGATCAGAGGAATTTAAAACAGAACCGTCGATTGCGCAGGGATCGACGGTCGGGATCAAGGGTAACTGAACAATGTGAAGGGGTCACGTCGTTTAGAAAAATAAAAATAAAAAACGAAAACAAAGGTTTAAAACCTTAGTTTCGGCGGAGAATGGTCAAAAATCATGTTCGGGTTTCAGGACGATCGAGGGCTGTCGAATGAGATCGGCCCAAACAATCAACGGTGGAGGATAGGAGTCAAAAACCTCGGGCGATGATTTTTGGGCCATCGATCTACAGATCAAATTGACATCGGATATGCTTTAATGACCACGCCGTATCTTGGTTAACTGTCGGGTTTCTTTGGAGAGTGATCACCATTCGATGAGCGGCCTTAGATCGGATGACGCACATCAATATCGCGCCCACTCCATGTCTGACATTTAACACGTGATGAGGATGGTTTTTTCAACAGTGCTCGAGGCCACGCGTCAGCCGGTGTATGGAATCGCTGCAAAATAAAGAAAACTACCCCGTTCTCAAGAGCGATGTGATGGATACCACTTGGTTTTGCAACGGTGAGTGGTTGGCGGGGACCACCGGGGTGATGGATTGCCCGCCATCGATCTACATATCAGATCGACGGTGGAGAATGATTCAAAATTTGCACTGATGGTAAAACTTATGATATAAAAAAAAACCGACAAATTTATATATAAATGAAGGTTTAAAACATTAATTCACAATGCAGCTTGGCACCCGACTGCGGGGCCTTTGGGCGCATGGAAGATAATATGACCAAAGGCTTATGGAGGAAGGGCTAATTGGCATCGGAGGACGAGATAAACTCTTGGAAGGCTGGCACTTGGTTCCAGCACCAGGGCGTATGGAAGGGAAGGGTTAGAGACTTAGCCCAAGGGGTCTTAAGTCTATAATATATAAAAAATGTGATTTTTATGGATTTTAAATGGTTTTCAAAGGAATTTGAGGGTTTTGATAAGGCAAGAAAGGGTCTTAAAACCTTATAAAAGGGATTTTGATGAAAGGAAAATGGGAGAATATGAGAATGAGGGATTTCATGGGGAAAAGAGAAAATAAAACAAGGTTAGTTTTGGAAGAGAGGGAAAAGGAAAATGGTGCTTACAGCAGTATTCTTTCTTGAGAATCAACAGGATTTCTATGTGTAGAATGGGCACAACAGTGAAGATTGGGACAGAGGCATGAGGCCTTCAAGAGTCTTCAAGAGCCAACACATTTTAGCAATAAATTTTTTTCCTTGAAGGCTCCAAACTATTTTAGCCACCTTTTGGTATAACAAATTTTAAAGGTGGTTAACACTCGCAATGGATGGAACACATTCAATCTTCAGAGTATATACTTTGGGTTCATTCCCTAGTAAATTAAATAATTTTTTTTATAACTAAAATCATGTTCTTTTATAAATGGTTAAATTCCATGTTTTTGACTCTCATATAGGTATGGATTCAATCAAGTGCATTTGTACTAGACCTTTTGCTATCTAGTGATTCTTTTTGAAAATCAAGACTAAGTTATCTCCCTTTATTCCTTACAATTCACTAGTATATGCTTAACTAAGTACTTTTCATCTATATTCTTGAGACGTATTGGTCTATGATTTTTCAGAAAAGGAACAAAGCCTATACATTATGGGTTATCTTATTTTGAACAAAATATTATTCTTGCTTCAAAGGATTTCAGGCTTGATGAACAATACGTTGGTTAACCTATGTATAAGGTATATACAGTCGAGATCTTATTCACTTATTTAATTCTAAATTTCTAAAGTCATTAGAGATATTTTGATTGTATATATGTCTCTTTTAATTGTTGGGTTGATATACCATTTCCACATTTTTATTTTCTAAGAACGTAATTGTATACGTGTTTTCTTCTGTAATGTTTGTATAGTAAACTCATAGTTTATTGTTACCTTTCTATTTCTTGTATGTAATCATGACCTACCATTGTTTTATATATTTTTCAATGTTATTCTTATTATATTTTTCATATATACTTGCATCCATTATAATTAGTTGACCAACCATTTATCTTAAAATAAAAATATGAAGGCCACACCCAGCATGGGTTCTTCTCTTTCAATTTATTTTCTACAAAATATGAATCTATTGTTCGATATTTAATAGAAGGTAAAGGCATGTCTTGTTTTAAATTTGAATTTGCTAGGCCTTAAATTTTCTACGAGTATTTTACTTATCCTAAAGTTATACTCCCTCATTGTGAGTATTTGTTGGGTTTTTTTTCCATTATCATGCATCTAATTTACCTATTTAATTTAAGGTAACTACAATAAGAAAAAAAGTTTCTGAAATTTCAAATACACATCTAATTTTTAACATAGTGTATTTAATAAGATATTTATTATACTATTTACATATAAAAATTTCCCTGGTTGCTTCTCTGTCTCTACTCCTTTGCATTAGTCCCTTTACCTATGATAGGGATTATTCATGAAATTTAATATTTACCTCTATATACAAATTCATGCATATAAATGTTAATTATGATTATGTATACATACTATAACCTACTATTTATTCTATTAAAACAATGTTAAAGTATCTACTCTAATATAATTTACTAAGATAATAATTTTATTAGTATAATAAATTTAGTATACTTTTTCCACTCCTAATCAAGATACTTAATCATACTCTCACACAATATTAATATTAATGGTATCCAAGAATATTAAATATATTCCATGCTTCCTTATCTAAACTCATTGTCCATATTCATTTATAACAACTCTCAACAGTTTCTACTTAATTTTGTTCTAACTCACTCTTCAAGTGGAAGTTTTACCTTATTTATTTTAGTTTTAATTCGTACTTCTGATGTATATGTTTAATATTCAGGGTTAACCTTACTCCTCTTTATATTATATACTCTAAGAATCTAGTTATTTAGATTCTCTTTCCAAAGCCTAAATTAGAATCCCCTCAAACTCAAAATATAACTTAGTCTAGCCTAGCTTCACCTAGCCAAGACTAACCTAACCTAACCAAGCCTACTATATATATAATCATTTATATTATTATAGGTTCAAATTTTAACAATCTTTTAATAATTATAATCATTGTAAAACAAGGGAATATACAATTCTAGCCTTAATTATTTACTCTATTTAATTCCATTGTAAATTCCTCATATAATTCATCCATTTTAACATAATTCATAGCAATTAACATAACTCATAGCAAATAACCTAATTCATTTTAACCTAACCTAGCCTAACCTAGCCTAACCTAACCTATCCTAATCTAGCCCAGCCTACCCTAACCTGGCCTTGCCTAGCCTAGGATAGCCTGACCTACCCTAGACTATCCTAATCTAGTCTAACCTAGCCAAACGTAGCCATGCCTAGCTTACCCTAACCTGGCCGAGCATAACCTAGCTTATCCTAGCCTACCCTAGCCATGCCTAGCCTAACCTACCCTAACCTAACCTAGCACAACCTAAGCTAGCCTAGCCTAGCCCAACTTAACCTAGCCTAGCCTAGCTTAACCTAGCCAAGTTTAACCTAACCTAACCTAGCCTACTCTAGCCTATCGTGGCCTAACCTAGCCTAGCCAAGCCTAGGCTAGCCTTGCCTAACCTAGCCTAAGCTTTCTTAGCCTAGATTTTCCTAACATAGCCTAACCTAACCTAGCCTAGCCTACCCTAGCCTACCCTAGCTTACCAAGCCTAATATAGCCAAGCCTAGCCTAACCTAGTACAACCTAACCTAGCCTAACTATTGAACAGGTAAATCCCCTCTGCGGACAGAGGCGATCCCTACTAGCCTAGAACGGGTCTAGCAACAATCATCAAATGCTACAGTGCAAGTTCCTAATTGCGAATAAACAGACCAACGATGGAGGCCTACCTGGAGTCCAGTGCTATGATTCGTAGAAGAGACAGTGTTCCCGTTCCTCAGCCTCGGCAGATCACGATCCCCACGATCTCCGTGATTGGACACCTGCACATGCAAGAAAAAACACGAATACAAGCATAAAATCCAGAATACACAACTATATATCAGTCAGAAAGGATATAAATCATCATCATCATAAGTGAAAAACAGAGTGGAACCATAACCAGTAGTCATTCATTAATAAGCAATCGAAATAGAGTACAACCAATGTTCTGATGCTGACGTCTCCTTCGGAGGGGTCTCCAGTTGTACACGTCTCGCAAAGCCTGCAAGGGATGGGACAAACCTCTCTTAGAGTCTCTCGACGATAGTCTCCTTGCTCGAGTTTGGCCTTAAGGGAAAAATGAGGGCTCTTGCAACATGAAGGCTCTTGGGAATTTGAGAACTTGGAGATTCAAGGCTTAGGAACTTCAAGACTAGCTTGCAATGGCAATGAGCTAGCTTTTATAGATGGAGGAAGGGGAGTTGGGATCCCTATAATTGTTGGATTGGCTCTATCTTCAAGGAAGCTTCCATGAGAGGTGGCAAACCACTTCCCTTTCATGGAACTCCCGGAGCCAAACCTCCCAACTCAAGATAGATAACAGTTTCTGAGTCTGTTGAAACGAAACTTTCGCCATTCTTATTTAAAAAACACTCCTTAAATTGGCTGGTGCGACTGCGACTCTGGGACAGAGCGCCAGTTGGCGCGGCCTCTTTGTAGGATTTTCCTCATTGGCGCGAGTGCTGAACTGGATACCCGTGCCAGTGCAAAAAGGGATGTTTTTATGGTTTTCTGCAAGGAGATGTCTTTAGGGCAATTGAAGCTCATGTTTAGAGGAATGCAATGATAATGGTTTCAAGGCATGACATTGCTCACAGGTCACAAAATGGGCCCTCCAATGTGCGGGACGGGGAAAGGTAGGGATGGTGACAAATTACTGTGTAACACTAACCTATCCTAGCCTAACCTTGCCTAACCTTGCCTAACCTAGCCTAGCCTAACCTACACTATCCTAACTTAACCTAGCCTTGAATAACTTAGCCAAACCTTGCCTAGTCTAACCTAACCTAGCTTCTCCCAGGCTAGGCTAGCCTAGCCTAACCTATCGTAAACTATCATAATATAGCCTAGCCTAGCCTAACCATGCCTAGCCATGCCTAACCTACCCTAACCTAGCCTAACCTAACCTAACCAAGCCTAACCTAGCCTAAAATGGCCTACCCTAGCCATACCTACCTATCCTAGCTTAACCTAGCCTAGGGTAACTAGGCCTAACCTAGCATAACCAAGTCTAACCTATCCTAAACTAGCTTAACCTCACCTAGCCTAACCTAGCCTACTTTACCTACACTAGCCTAACCAACGTAGCTTAACCTAGCCTAGCCTAACCTAGCCTAGCCTAGCCTAACCTACCCTAGCCTAGCCTAACATAGCCTAACCTATCCTAACCCTACCTAACCTCACCTAGCCTAACCTACCTTAACATACCCTAACCTAACCTAAGCTAACCTAGCCTAGCCTAGCCTAACCTAACCTAACCTAGCCTTACCTCATAGCCTAATGTAACCTACCCTACCCTAACCTAACCTAACCTAGCCTAGCCTAACATAACCTAACCTAGCCTAACCTAAACTAATCTAGCCTAACCTAACGTAACCTAACCTAACCTAACCTAGCCTAACCTAGCCTAACTTAACCTAACGTAACATAAACTAGCCTATCTTATCCTAGCCTAACTTAGCCTAAATTATCGTAGCCTAAACTAGCCTAACCTAATGAACCATATGCTAACGTAACCTAAATTAGCCTAACCTAACCTAGCCTAACTTATCATAACCTAACCTAGCCTAACCTAGCATATCTTATCCTAGCCTAACCTAGCCTAGCCTAATCTATCTTATCCTATCCTAACCTAACCTAACCTAGCATACCCTAGCCTAATCTATCCTATCCTAAACTAACATAGCCTAACCTAGCCTAACCTAACCTAAACTAACCTAGCCTAATATATCATATCCTAACCTAGCCTAACATAGCCTAACCTAGACTAGCCTAATCTATCCTACTAGCCTAACCTAGACTAACATAACCGAGCATGGCCTGGCCTAACCTAGCCTACCCTACCCTATCCTATCCTAAATTAGCCTAGCCTAACCTAGCCTAGCTTGACCTAACCTAACCTAGCCTAATCTATCCTAGCCTAATCTATCTTATCCTAACCTAACCTCGCCTAACCTAACCTAACCTAGCTTAACCTACCTTATCTTATCCTAGCCTAACCTAGCCTAGACTAATCTATCTTATCCTAACCTAGACTAACCTAGCCTATCTAATCCTAGCCTAGCCTAATCTATCCTCTCTTAACCTAACCTAACCTAGGCTAACCTAGCCTACCCTATCCTAACGTAACCTAAATTAGTCTAACCTAACATAGCCTAAGTTAGCCTATCGTAACCTAGCCTAACCTAGCATATCTTATCCTAGCCTAACCTAGCCTAGCCTAATCTATCTTATCCTATCCTAACCTAACCTAACCTAGCCTACCCTATCCTAACGTAACCTGAATTAGCCTAACCTAACATAGCCTAAGTTAGCCTATCCTAACGTAGCCTAACCTATCATATCTTATCCTAGCATAACCTAGCCTAGCCTAACCTAGCCTAACCTAATCTGTCTTATCCTATACTAACCTAACCTAACCTAACATACCCTAGCCTAATATATCCTATCCTAACCTAACCTAATGTAATATTCCCAATTATCCCAAGCTAATTGGAATATACAATTTTGTTTTATGAATAAAATTGTAAAGGAGGATCAATAAAACTCCTAATCAGAAAAATAAATCAATGCCACATGTGAGCATAGCTAAATATGGGCTATTTACATAAGCACACTTAGGTGTGAAAGAGACTGGAGCACTTGACCAAGTCAACCATGACCAAATCGATAGCGCTGTCTAGATACAATGAATCTCCTAGATACACAGCGTAGTTTTAAATGGAGGCTACTCATGTGAATGGAGCTAAATCATTGATATGGTTTAGGGTTTGACAAGGCTTTCATCCTATAAAAGGAAGAGGAGGACAGTAGAAGAAGGTTGTTGATTGAGTTCTGAATATATTGTCTGTTTAGATATATATCATTCTATGTTGTTTAGCTGAGGATAGTGTTGTTTAGCACTATGGTGTTCTTGTTCGGGAATCCCACCTTTTTCATTGAGTAGCTCTTGGAAGAGCCTTGCTGATCTGATCCGCTATTAGGCATTTGGCCAAGCTCATCTCCCAACTACAATGTAGATCCTGTTGAGGGTTTGGTTGTTCTTGTAAGCTGCAGCAAGTGGAGGATAGATCTGTTCAGATCTAGGCCATTATAGGGCCTCTTTTCACTAGGAAAGCCTTCTATCCCATTGGCAAGAGAGTTCTAGACCTTTGGAGCTTCATTTTCAGATCTTGGCATCAGGCCAATCTAGTGCTAAAGCCTACAGCGCAATTTTCCTTCCAAGACTGCATTATTTGCAAGAAGGAAGTTGCAGGGTGTTTGACACACATTCAGGGAGAGATATCTGGTGTTGGGGTTCTTCCCTTCACTAAGGTGATCCATGGATTATAATTCTGATCTATGTTCTATGCATATCTGATCTTCTTCTATTGTATTCATCTTCAAAAATTTATGAATACTACTGCAGATCTACTCTCTCTGTTTCATGTTTTGATCAAAACCTCAAGGGGAATTTATAAAGGAGCTCTTCTAGTATACATATCTGAAATGGATCTATTTTTTTTTATACAGATCTTCTCTAGATATAGAGTGTAATATACAGCTGTTGTAGCTCTTAAAAATAACGTTGTCAAGCTATTTTTTAGTCAATATATGTGTTGTAGCCCCTCTTTTTGAGGAATTTCCTTTATTCTTGTCTTCTAAATTCTGTCATACATTGAATGGGCCTCATTATGGATCTAATTTATTGTTGTATATATGAATGTTGAGCCTTATTATTGGTCTCCTATTTCTGCTCTCAAAAACTACGTTATTTTCCTGTAGTATTGTTGCATATTGCTACAACCCCATTCTTGGGTGTTTTCCAGTCATACTAGGTGTGGGAGGTCTGTTTACCTCACCTAGTTTGATTTTTTTTCTCTCTCCTTTTGGATTTAGATACTAGATCTCCATATATAAGGGATCCAAGGGTTGAAAAATTATTTCAGTGCACATACTTATGAAAAATTCATTATTCCAGCAAATATTACTGAATCTTCCCTTTTGGGGATATTACAGTGGTATGAGAGCAATCATCTTGGAACAACTTGTGATTTACTTTCTTGAAGAGCTAATATCTCTTCAGAAGAAGATGAGCCTCTCAATGACAGAGAAAAGAGGAGACAAAATAAGTTTTATTACACTAATGATGATAAAGACAAGGGAAAAACCCCTGAATCTAGAAGTGATGAAGATGGGAAGGAGTTTGCAAAAACCCTTATGAAATCCATGCAAGATTTTGCTAGAGAGATCAAATAGATAAGATTGGACAGGATCAAGGAATCTCCTAGGAGGTTTCATCCTGGTGAAATATTTGGTATGTCTCACCATTGGAATGATCAACCAGTCAACTAGCCACAAGCTTGCAACGCTCTACCATGCCTACTTTTTTGGCTGTGGAGAATGAAGGGCCTCAAGAGAAATCATCCCTTGAAGACTTCTTTCAATAATATGAGTCTCAGAATCAGAGATTCAAGGAAGACTTGTTTTTTCAAGAGTTTTTTCACCTCAAGGAGAAAAGAAGACCAAGGCATCAACATAGGGATGGTGGATTCACTCAGAATCATGATCGACATCACTCTATGGGCACATTATTTTTACCCAATTTTGATGGATCATCCACTTGTTCTTCCAAAGCATGGGTAGAAAAACTAGAAATTTACTTTCAGTTGAACAAAGTCCCTGAGATGGAATTTATCAAGATTGCAGCACTGCACTTTGAAGGTGAAGCACACAACTGGTGGTTCCATGGGTTGTCTACATTGGGCCATGCCAATGTGACTGCCTATTCTAAGTTCAATAGAAGACTGGTGGAAAGGTTTGGCAGAAAGGATCCACAAGCACCTTTCATGAGCCTTGCAAAGTTGAAACAGTCAGGTAATACAGAGTCTTATATCTCTGAATTTCTAAGATTATCTGTTATGGTTCATGATCTGTCTGCATCAAGGAGGGTGTACATGTTCATCGATGGCTTGGATTAACCTTTGCATTGGTTAATTAAATCTACCAAGCCCACTACCTTGCATGATGCCATTGAGAGGGCTAGAGACCTTGAAGATGCCTTGCCAAAAGCAAAGGAAAACTTTCAGAACAAGCCCTCTTTTCCTTCTAAAGGAAAGGAAGAGAAAGCTGCTCCTTTAAAGGAGAGCTCATACAAGAAGCCTCTTGATGATGAAGTCTGGAGAGATCTAAGGAAGAGGAAGCTCTGGTTCGCTTGCCAAGAGCCATGGGTACCTAGACATAGATGTGTTGCTAGTAAATCACATTATATAAAGGTCTTCTGAGATTTTGTTGAAGATGAGGATGATAAGCCAAGGAGGGGTCACATCACTGACAATGTTGAAGGAGATCCAATACCATCAGGAGATAGGAATGGAGCATTTGCTCCTATTGGATGAAATATTGCATATTTGAGGGGAGTACTCAAGTACTTAACGTTAATAGTTCAAGGATCAATCATGAATCATATGGTTTCTATATTGATTGACAGTGGGGCTACCCACAATTTCATTGATGCCCATCTTGTGCAAAGGAGGGAAATACCTAGTGATACTTTTGAGGGATTGTCTATTTTGGTCCCAAGGGATAGAACAATGAAATGCATGCATTATGTCCCATCACTTTCAGTCACCATGGGATCCTACAATTTGGTGGATCACTTCTTTGTAGTTGACATACTAGACACCAATGTTATTTTGGGTGTTCAATGGTTGATTACATTGGGGAAAGTCAAAACTGATTGGGAGGCTTTGAAGATGGAATGGGCGGACAAGAAGAGTGGTGCACCTCAAATGATCAAAGGCGTGCATATTTACCCCTCACACAACACTTCCACACAAAGAACAGAGATCGATTTGTGCAGTGGAATCAAGGACCTCACCGTCCCTTCTATTATGTTCATGAGATTTCTACAAGGGACACTCCTATCTAGTGGAAAACCACGTGGGAGCCACCTGATTCAGTTTTAGTGAGAGATATATCACTACTTGATACTCCAAAGTCAGATCTAGGAGGGATAGGAGCATTAGAAAACACAACTACAGCACTAGAAGGCTTGGGCAAGCATAATATGGAGGGAGGTTTTCTTCTCTCATCATCATCACCCACCTTAATTTCCGATTCTCCACTGTTGGAGGAGAAGAAGATGAGGTATATCCTTCCTACTTATACCTTTGGCATAAGAGATTTCAAAGAGGAGATCAACAACATGGCAGGTCTTCCTATTTTTGCGTCATCAACGATGTCATCGTTGGGGATTGTACATCTATATTGGAAATCCCAACTGTTGCTGGATTATTCCAAAGATCTTCACACTTGGATGATGCTTGATGACCAACTGCATGAAGAGGGCTATCTAGTCCATGAGGGAGTAATCTATCATCATGATAGGATCTTCTTACCTAGAGACTCTAATCTTAAGGAGAGGATGCTGCAAAGGGCCTACAAATAGTTTTGTTTCAACCCTACCTATTCTATGAAGATCTACAACACTAGCATGAGATGATTTGAATGGGAAATCTTTAGAGGAGAGCTACATCAGAATTTTATAGAATGCAAGAGCTATGTGTAGTTGGGGCAGCCAAAGGACTCTATGTAAGAGTCATTTCAACCATCTCTTCCTTCTCTTGAGAAGGGAGAAAAAACTATGCACAATTCCATGTATAGGAGAGACATTTTTGGTGAAAACTTTGATCATGTAATGCAAGTTTCATTTTCTTATTTGACATATTATTTCACCATGTTTATGCAGGCCATGACTCCAAAGAGGAGTGTTATATCATGTAAATCTCATGGCAAAAATTGGGCCACTAAAATTTCTGAATTTGGCCACTCCCTTATTGTGCAAAGGGAGATTCTCTTTGATGATGGGTGTTTCCCAAAAGCACCAAACATATCTCACATTTTCAACCATGGTGAGATGACTTGTGCAACAAGTAAGTGGTGGGGAAACCACTAACCATACCTTGATCTGATGCAGGCAGGAGATGCACTGTGCTCGTAGCATATGTGGGACTATAACCCACCTCCTCATTCTCAAATTTCTTTTTGTGTATATGTAATTATGCTTCCATACTTGGATGATATAGTTGTACTTTTTATGGGATTGTATGGAGGGGGGATGGGAAGTTTGTATGTACCACATGGGATGGAAACTCTCTATGTACCTCATGTTATATGCTTTAGAGAGAGTATTGGCCCAACCATGTTTGTTTCTATTGAGTTCTTGACTCCTTTTGGGATGGATTATGTACATCTTATGATGACTTTGGAGGAACAATTCATGGAGGCTTGGATTGGTAAACAACTAGCTTGTGAGGAGAGCTTGATCGTTGATGGTGTCACCAATGGAGGAGGAGAAGTGTTGTAGCACTAAACCTATTATTTGCTTGAGGACAAGAAACATTTTGGAGGGGAGGACTATAATATTCCCAATTATCCCAAGCTAATTAGAATATAAAATTTTGTTTCAATTTCCTGTTTTATGAATAAAATTGTAAATGAGGATCAATAAAACTCCTAATCAGCAAAATAAATCAATGCCACATGTGAACATAGCTAAATCCAGGCTATTTACATAAGCACACTTAGGTGTGAAAGAGATTAAAGCATTTGACCAAGTCAACTAGGATGAAATCAACAACGTTGTCTAGATATAATGAATCTCCTAGATGCGCAGCGCAGTTTTAGTTGGAGGCTACTCATGTGAATGGAGCTAAATCATTGAGATGGTTTAAGGTTTGACAAGGTTTTCATCCTATAAAAGGAAGAGGATAACAACAGAAGAGGGTTGTTGATTAAGTATATTTCTGAATATATTGTCCGTTTAGAAATATATCATTCTGTATTGTTTAGCTGAGGATAGTGCTATTTAGCACTAATAGTGTTATTTAGCACTAGGGTGTTCCTGTTCGGGAATCCCACCTCTTCCATTGAGTAGATCTTGGAAGAGTCTTGCTAATCTGATCCACTATCAGACATTTGTCCAAGATCAGCTTCCAACTACAATGCAAATCTTGTTGAGGGCTTGGTTTTTCTTGTAAGTTGAACCAAGTGGAGGCTAGATCTATTCAGATCTAGGCCATTCTAGGGCCTTTTTTCACTGGTAAAGCCTTCTATTTCATTGGCAAGAGAGTTCTGGACCTTTGGAGCTACATTTTTAGATGTTGGCATCAGGCCAATCTAGTGCTAGAGCCTACAACATAGTTTTCCTTCCAGAACTACTTTATTTGCAAGAAGGAAGTTGCAGGGTGTTTGACACACATTTGGAGGAGAGATCTCTGGTGTTAGGGTTCTTCCATTCACTAAGGTGATCCATGGATTAGACTTATGATCCATGTTCTATTCAGATATGATATGCTTCTATTGTATTCATCTTCAGAAATTTTTGAATACTACTACAGATCTACAACATTAGATCTCATATCTACTCTCTGTGTTTCATGTTTTGATCAAAACCCAAAGGGGAATTTGTAAAGGAGCTCTTCTAGTATACAAATCTGAAATGGATCTATTCTTTTGTACACAGATCTGTTCTAGATCTAGAGTGTAATATACAACTACTGCAGCTCTTAAAAATAACATTGTCGAGCTATTTTTCAGTCAATACATGTGTTGCAGCCCCTTTTTGAGGAATTTCTTCTATTATTGTCTTCTACATTTTTTCATACATTATATGGGCCTCATTATGGATCTAATTTATAGTTGTATATATGAATGTTGAGCCTTCTTATTGGTCTCCTACTGCTGCTCTCAAAAACTGTGTTATTTTCCTGCAATATTGTTGCATATTGCTGCAGCCCCATTCTTGGGTGTTTTCTAGCCATACTAGGTGTGGGAGTTTTGTTTAGCTCACCTATTTTGATTTATTTTTTCTCTCCTTTTGGATTTAGATACTAGATCTCTAGATGTAAGGGATCCAAGGGCTGAAAAGTCATTTCAATGCACATACTTCTAAAAAATGCATTATTCCAGCAGGTATTGCTGAATCTTCCCTTTTGGGAATATTACACCTAACCTAGCATCGTATATCATATCCTAACCTAGCCTAACATAGTCTACCCTAGCCTAGCCTAAACTATCCTACTACCCTAACCTAGCCTAGTCTAGCCTAGCCTAACATAACCTATCGTAGCCTTGCCTAACCTAGCCTAGCCTTGCCTAACCTAGCCTAACCTAAACTAGCCTAACATAACCTAACCTAACGTAGCCTAATCTAACCTAGCCTAACCTACCCTAACCTAGCCTTTCGTATCCTAAATTAGCCTAGCCTAATGTAGCCTAGCCTAAGATAACCTAACCTAACTTAATCTATCCTAGCCTAATCTATCTTATCCTAACCTAACCTAACCTAACCTACATTAACCTAGCCTATCTTATCCTAGCCTAACCTAGCCTAGCCTAATCTATCTTATCCTAACCTACCCTAACCTACCCTAACCTTGCCTCGCCTTATCTATCCTATCTTAACCTATCCTAATCTAGCCTAATCTAGCCTACCCTATCCTAGGATTACCTAGCCTAACCTAACCTAACCTAACCTAAACTAACCTAGCCTAACATAGCCTATCCTAGCCTAGCCTAACTTAACCTAACCTAGCCTAAACTAGCCTAGCCTAACCAACAATAGACATGCCTAGCGTGCCCTATCCATGCCTAGCCTACCCTAGCCTACCCTAACCTAGCCTAGCCTAGCCCAACCTAATGTAGCCTAGCCCTACCTCACCTAGCCTAACCTATTGAAGCCTAGCCTAACCTAACCTAGCATAGCGTAGCTTAGCCTAACCTAACATAGCCTAGCTTAACCTAACCTAGCATAGACTATGTTAACCTAGCCCAGTCTAACCTAACCTGACCTAGCCTAGTGTGGCCTAACCTAGCCTAGCCAAGCCTAGGCTAGCCTTGCCTGACCTAGGCTAGCCTTGTCTAACCTAGGTTAATCTTTCCTAACCTAAATTTTCTTAACATAGCCTAGCCTAATCTAACCTAGATTAATCTAACCAATCCTAGCATAGGCTAGGTTAACGGGCCTATCCTAGCCTACCATATCCTAATGTAGCCTATCCTATCCTAACCTAGCATAGCCTAACATAGCCAACCCTAGCCTAGCCTAGCCTAACCTAACCTAACCTAACCTACCCTAGCCTAACCTAGCCCAACCTAACCTAACCTAGCCTAAGCTAGCCTAAGCTAGCCTAGCACTTAGCCTTACCTAACCTAACCTACCCTAGCCTACCCTAACCTACCCTAACCTAACCTACCCTATCCTACCCTAACCTACCCTATCTTACCCTATCCTACCCTACCCTGACCTAGCCTAGCCTAGCCTAACTTAACCTAACCTAACCTAACCTATCCTAACCTACCCTACCCTAACCTATCCTAACCTACCCTACCCTAACCTACCGTGACCTAGCCTAACCTAGCCTAGCCTAACCTAGCCTAGCCTAGCCTAGTCGCCTAGCTTAGCTATAGCCTAGCCTATCCTAACGTGGTGTGGTGTAGCGTAGCCTAGTTTATCCTAACCTAGCCTAACCTAGCTTAGCCTAGCCGAGCCTAACCTATCCTACCCTACATTAGTCTAACATAACCTAGCCTAGCCTAGCCTTGCCTAGCCTAGCCTAGCCTAGCCTAGCCTAACGTATCCTACCATAGCCTAGCCTAGCGTATCCTAGCCTAGCCTAACCTAACCTAGCCTAACCTAGCCTAACCTAACCTAGCCTAGCATATCCTAACCTAGCCTAACCTAACCTAGCCTAGCCTAGCCTAACCTAACCTAACCTAACCTAACCTAACCTAGCCTAGCCTAACCTAACCTACCCTAGCCTAGCCTAACCTAACCTACCCTAACCTAGCCTAGCCTAGCCTATCCTATCCTATCCTAGCCTAGCCTAGCCTAACCTAACCTAACCTACACTAACCTAACCTAACCTAGCCTAGCCTAGCCTTGCCTAGCCTAACCTAACCTAGCCTACCCTAACCTACACTAACATAACCTACACTAACATAACCTAGTCTATCTTACCCTAAGCTAACCTACCCTACCCTACACTACCCTCCCCTACGCTAGCCTAACGTAACCTAGCCTAGCCTAGCCTACCATATCCTAACCTACCATAGCCTAGCCTAGCCTTCCCTAGCCTAGCCTAACCTAGCCTAGCCTGACCTAACCTAACCTAACCTAACCTACCCTAGCCTACCCTAGCCTAACCTAACCTACCCTAGCCTACCCTAGCCTAACCTAACCTAACCTACCCTACCCTAACCTAACCTACCCTACCATAGCCTAGCCTAACCTAGCCTACCCTAACCCACCCTAACATAACCTAGCCTAGCCTATCGTAGCCTAGCCTAACCTAACCTAGCTGAACCTAGGCTAGCCTAGCCTAACCTAACCTAGTGTATCTTATCCTAGCCTAACCTAGCCTAGCCTAATCTATCTTATCCTAACCTAGCCTAACCTAGCCTACCCTAGCCTACCCTAACCTAACCTAGCATATCTTATCCTAGCCTAACCTAGCCTAGCCTAACCTAACCTAATGTATCTTATCCTAGCCTAACCTAGCCTAGCCTAATCTATCTTATCCTAACCTAGCCTAACATAGCCTAACGTTGCCTTGCCTAATCTATCCTATCTTAACCTAACCTAATCTAGCCTAATCTACCCTACCCTATCCTAGGAGTACCTAGCCTAAACTAACCTAACCTAACCTAGCCTAACCTATCCTAGCCTAGCCTAGCCTAACCTAGCCTACCATAGCCTGCCCTAGCCTAGCCAAGCATAATCTTCCCTATCCTGGCCAAGTGTGGCCTAACCTAACCTAACCTAACCTAACCTAGCCTAATCTAGTGTAGTCTTACCTAGCCTAGCCTAAGCTAGTCTGACCTATCCTAGCCTACCCTATCCTAGCATGACTTAGCCTAGCCTAACATAACCTAACCTAACCTACCCTAATCTAACCTAGCCTAGCCTA
This sequence comes from Pinus albicaulis, assembly GCA_034641835.2. Taxonomy (NCBI): domain Eukaryota; kingdom Viridiplantae; phylum Streptophyta; class Pinopsida; order Pinales; family Pinaceae; genus Pinus; species Pinus albicaulis. The sequence continues at coordinate 4,377,638 of MU968420.1, read as the reverse complement.
GCCTAACCTAATCTAATCTAACCTAACCTAGAGTGTCCTAGCCTGGCATAGCCTAACCTAGCCTACCCTAGCTTAGCCTAGCCTAGCCTAACCTAGCCTAACCTAGCCTAGCCTAACCTAACCTAGCCCATCTTATCCTAGCCTAACCTAGCCTGGCCTAACCTAACCTAGCCCATCTTATCCTAGCCTAACCTAGCCTAGCCTAGCCTAGCCTAGCCTAACCTATCCTAGCCTAGCCTAGCCTACCCTAACCTAGCCTAGCCTAGCCTACCCTAACCTAACCTAGCCTATCTTATCCTAGCCTAACCCAACCTAGCCTAATCTATCTTATCCTAACCTACCCTAACCTACCCTAACCTTGCCTCGCCTAATCTATCCTATCTTAACCTAACCTAATCTAGCCTAATCTAGCCTACCCTATCCTAGGATTACCTAGCCTAACCTAACCTAACCTAACCTAAACTAGCCTAGCCTAACATAGCCTATCCTAGCCTAGCCTAACCTAACCTAACCTAACCTAAACTAGCCTAGCCTAACCTACAATAGACATGCCTAGCCTGCCCTATCCATGCCTAGCCTACCCTAGCCTACCCTAACCTAGCCTACCCTAGCCTAGCCTAGCCCAACCTAACATAGCCTTGCCCTACCTAACCTAGCCTAACCTATTGAAGCCTAGCCTAACCTAACCTAGCATAGCCTAGCTTAACCTAACCTAGCATAGCCTAGCTTAACCTAACCTAGCATAGACTACGTTAACGTAGCCTAGTATAACCTAACCTGACCTAGCCTAGTGTGTCCTAACCTAGCCTAGCCAAGCCTAGGCTAGCCTTGCCTAACCTAGGCTAGCCTTGCCTAACCTAGGTTAATCTTTCTTAACCTAAATTTGCTTAACATAGCGTAGCTTAACCTAGCCTAGATTAACCTAACCAATCCTAGCCTAGCTTACCGGGCCTATCCTAGCCTACCATATCCTAGTGTAGCCTATCCTATCCTAACCTAGCATAGCCTAACATAGCCAACCCTAGCATAGCCTAGCCTAACCTAACCTAACCTACCCTACCCTACCCTACCCTAGCCCAACCTAACCTAACCTAACCTAACCTAGCCTAAGCTAGCCTAATCTAGCCTAGCACTTAGCCTAACCTAACCTAACCTAACCTATCCTACCCTAACCTACCCTATCTTACCCTAACCTACCCTACCCTGACCTAGCCCAGCCTAACCTAACCTAACCTAACCTAACCTAACCTACCCTACCCTAACCTATCCTACCCTACCCTACCCTAACCTATCATGACCTAGCCTAGCCTAGCCTAGCCTAACCTAACCTAGCCTAGCCTAGCCTAGCCTAGCTTAGTCTAGCGTAGCCTAGCCACCTAGCTTAGCTATAGCCTAGCCTATCCTAACGTAGTGTAGTGTAGTGTAGCATAGCTGAGTCTATCCTAGCCTAGCCTAGCCTAGCTTAGCCTAGCCGAGCCTAACCTAGCCTATCCTACCCTAGCCTAACGTAACCTAGCCTAGCCTAGCCTAGCCTAGTGTAGCTTAGCATAGCCTAGCCTACCCTAGCCTAGCTTAACTTATCCTACCCTACCCTAGCCTATCGTATCCTAGCCTACCCTAGCCTAACCTAACCTAGCCTAATCTAGCCTAACCTAACCTAACCTAACCTACCCTAGCCTAGCCTAGCCTAACCTACGCTAACCTATCCTACCCTATCCTATCCTATCCTAACCTATCCTAACCTCACCTAGCCTACCCTAACCTACACTAACATAACCTAGCCTAGCCTAGCCTAGCCTTACCTAGCCTAACCTAACCTAGCCTATCCTACACTAACATAACCTAGCCTAGCCTACCCTAGCCTACCCTAGCCTAACGTAGCCTAGTCTAGCCTAGCCTAGCCTAGCATATCCTAGCCTACCCTAGCCTAGCCTAGCCTTCCCTAGCCTAGCCTAACCTAGCCTAGCCTAAGCTAACCTAGCCTAACCTACCCTACCCTACCCTAACCTACCCTACCATACCATAGCCTAGCCTAACCTAGCCTACCCTAACCTACCCTAACATAACCTAGGCTAGCCTACCCTAACCTAGCCTACCCTAGCCGAACCTAGGCTAGCCTAACGTACCCTAACTTAACCTACCCTAACTTAACCTACCCTAACCTACCCTAACCTAGCCTACCCTAAGCTAACCTAGCCTAGCCTAGCATAACCTAGCCTACCCTAAGCTAACCTAGCCTAGCCTAGCCTAGCCTAGCATAACCTAACCTACCCTAGCATAACCTAACCTACCCTAGCCTACCCTAGCTTAGCCTAGTGTAACCTAACCTATGCTAGCCTACCTTAACGTAACCTAACCTAACCTAACCTAACCTAACCTACGTTATCCTAACCTAGCCTAGCCTTGCCTAGCCTACCCTAACATAACCTAACCTAACCTAACCTAGCCTAGCCTAGCCTGGCATGGTCTAGCCTAACCTGACCTAGCCTAATGTAGCCTAACCTAGCCTAGCCTACCCTAACCTAGCCTAAGCTAACATAGCCTAACCTAGCCTAGCCTACCCTAACCTAGCCTACCATAGCCTACCCGAGCCTAGCCAAGCATAATCTTCCCTAGCATGGCCTAACCTGGCCTAACCTAACCTAACCTAGCCTAACCTAGCCTAACCTAGTGTAGTCTTACCTAGCCTAGCCTAACCTAGTCTAACCTATCCTAGCCTATCCTATCCTAGCTTGACTTAGCCTAACCTAACATAACCTAACCTAACCTAGCCTGGCCTAGCCTAACCTAGCCTAGCCTAACCTAATCTAATCTAATCTAACCTAACCTAGAGTGACCTAGCGTGGCCTAGCCTAACCTAGCCTAGCTTAGCCTAGCCTAACCTAGAATAGCCTATGGTGACCTAACCTAACCTAACCTAACCTAACCTAGCCTAGCTTAACCTAACCTAACCTAGCCTAACCTAACCTAACCTAGCCTAACCTAACCTAGCCTAGCCTAGCCTGACCTAACTTAACCTAGCCTAACCTAACCTAACGTAGCCTCACCTAGTGTAGTCTAACCTAGCCTAGCCTAACCTAGTCTAACCTATCCTAGCCTAGCCTATCCTAGCTTGACTTAGCCTAGCCTAACCTACTCTATGCTAGCCTAGCTTATCCTACCCTAACCTATTCTATCCTAGACTAGCCTAAGCTACCCTAAGCTAGCCTAGCCTAACCTAACCTACTATATCTTAGGCTATAGTACCCTAACCTAGGGTCGCCTAGCAGAGCCTAGCCTAACCTAGCCTAGTCTAACCTAGCATAGCTTAGTCTAACCTAGCTCAGTCTAGCCTACCCTAGCCTAACCTACTCTTACCTAGCCTATCTTAGTCTAGTCTACCCTATCCTAAGCTGCTCTAGCCTATTCTAGCCTAACCTAGCCTACTCTAGCTTACCTTAGTCTATTCTTTAGTAGTCTAGGCTAGACTACTCAAGCTTACTTACTTTACTATATATTACAATATTAATGAAGAAATCATTCAAAAACATAATAAATTAAAAGCTATTATTAAAATTTTAAATATAAGAAAAATTCTTTAAAATAAATTGAATGTATGAAAATAGAATTTAAAATACATTGAATTTAACCAAAGTAATAATGTGAAAAAAAATTTAACCTTAGTTTTAAGATATAAATGAAAAATTATTTTTAAATGAAAAACATATGGGTAAAACATAAAAACATAATTGAAAATGATTTTGAGAAATCCAATAATCTCATCTAAATCATTAGAAAAAATACTTATTTATTAGAAAGGGTCATCCAAAACTGATTTTAGGAGCCACATGTTAAGTCAACTAATAATTTTAGTTGGAAAAAAAAGACTCACAAAACCATAAAGCAAATTATCCAAAACTGATTTTAAGAACCACATGTTAAGCAAACTAATATTTTTAATTGAAAAAAAACTCACAAAACTATAAAGCAAATCAACCAATACTTGTGGTTTGACTTTCTGGTTGTTAGAAAGCTAGAAAAATTAATTCATAAATAAAATAAAATCATTTCCATGTACAAATGGAATTTTCCAATTTCCTTATTTTCTTCTCCAATTTGACCCAATTTCCAATTCAATTCAATTGGAAAAAAAAAAAACACACAACTACAAAACTGACCAACCAATACTTGTGGTTTGATGTGGTTTGACGTTCTCGTTATTACAAGGCTTTGCAAAATTAATTTATAAATAAAAATGACGTAGGAACGGAATTCTCCGTTTTCTGTATTTTCTTTTGAGATTTGACTTAATTTCCAATTCAATTAGGCATGGTGGAACTGTTCAATTTTCTTTATAAATGAAGGTATGTAATTATTTCATAGATTCATTTGTAAAATTTGAAAGATAATGTTTATTGTTTTACTAATTTATAAATATTTTAAATATTTCTATTTAAAAATAAATTAAAAACAAACTAATATTTAAGTTAGATATTATCTATATAATCAAAATCTTTAAAACATATTTGAAAAAACATCAAAGAAAAATTTAGTATGCCGAGACATTTGTTTTGATATTTGATATTCAAGTTGGATACAATCCATGGAATCAAAATCCTCAAAACAGATTTGATTTGATATTTGATAGATCCAAAAAAAATCTAAATTACAACAGAGAAATGAGAGAAAGAGATTTACAGCAATTGATAAATATCAATTAAGAAGAAACTATGGCAAATGTGACAGCCCATAACAGAAGGAAAATGGAATAATAAAACTGAATAGAATAATAAAACTGAATAGACTTGTTTTTGCTTTGAGAGTAGACAGAGAAAATATTGTTGTAATACAGAAATATGTGCTATTACAAACACAATATTAATCCTAAAATTATAAAACTACCGAAAAATGAAAAAGAAACCTACCTATAATTCATTTGAATGGGTTTAAATAAGACTTTTAATTCAATTAAGACAAAATGAAGCAGAAACTTACCTTTCGCGTCCAGAGCAGAACTATGTTTCTTTAGGGTCTTGTTTACAGCCAATGATCCTCGGTTTCCCGTGAGACCCTGCATATTGAATAGGAAGGTTTATTTTAGCGGTACCTGACACAGACATCCGTTAATTAAAAGAAGGCGAATCCTTGAAAGAAAGCAATTAAAAGAAGGCACGAACCTTATCAATCAAATCTTTTAATAATATAATTAGTCCGAAAATTAATCTCATAACTACAATGGAAAAAAAGAACGGAGATCATGTTTGTGTGCGACTATATTCCTTACAAATTGATCATGAAAATATGAAATATCAATGAATACTGCACACTTAGAAATTCAAAAATGGAATCCCACTAGAAAAAGAATCGAACCAGAGAGCCAGAAGGGAACCTCATAAATAGAGCCAGCTCGGTGTTGGCCTCGCTTAGGAAAGGTATATCCCGCAAATCACGATACAGTCGATATTTGTATGGTAATGGTGCTTTGCCTCCGCAATGGGGCCTTCGTGCGCAGCGATCCATTCTTTCCTGTGGTCTCCAAAAAAATCTTGAGAGAATAATATTTCACTAATATACTGCATAGGTTGTCCAATCAAGCATCAGTGACGAACAAAGGGGCCTGGCCTTGTGGGAAGCGTTGCAGCGAAATAAGTCCAAATTCGTAGAGCACTTTTTGATTTATGAAAAGAAAATCTGAAAGTGCAGGTGGAAATCTCACCATGAGAAAGTGGTGGGAGGAATATTGGAGAAAATAGCAGAGGTGGGACGAATATTGGAGAAAATGGCGAAGATTCAGAAAGGTTATTGGCATTCAGCAGAATTTGAATAACGATGGGCACATCGAGGCAGGCCAAGTTTAGGAATCGAAAGTTGAGTGTCTTCTTGCATTTGCATCACATCTCCAGCCAACAGAATCAGGATGCTATTACTGCTAGTGAAGAACCTGTTCAATCCGCGCAGTCAAAGGACGACCGATCGTGTCAGGCAGGGCAACACGATCAATTCAGGAACAACCTGGAACAATCAAAATAAAAAATAGAGGAAGACCCAAAAAAACACAGGTTAAATAATACATAGACATCAAAATATCGAAAACTACATAGAAACCTAGGTAGACCCTCCATTGATTGAAGTTTAATTTACATCAAGCATAAGGAAATTGAGATTTTAATACCTGCAAAAGTACTTGTAATTTGCTGAAATGAATGTCAACCATTACGATTTATCCTTCTGCAAATTAATTATTCATGAGCTCCCTTCTCTTCATTCACAAATAACCTTACAAATGAGCTAACAAATCTACTGTATGAACACAAGGAACTAGTTGTAGGAGAAGCTCTTAATTGAGACATCTGAGGAGATTCCTCCTCACAACAGCGAAAGCATACTGCTCCTCCATATTGCACGCATCCTGATCGGCTGGCAGCCATTGAAAGGCGTGGACAAGGCGAGTGACGATAATATTGATGTGGCCAGTGACAATGGCCATGGAATACACAGACTAAAACTATGACACGAGATCACAGATAGACGACAAACCATGCATATCATACAACACTAGACATATCACACAACACATAGACATGACGAAGAGGACGAATTCCAACCACCCACACTAGACCAGACATATCGGAGAAGACCAAATTGTTGCTTTAACACCCATTGCAGAAAGCTTTCAAAAGCTTTCAACGTCTATATGCCTCTTTTCTGGAACAACCGTTTCCCAGAGATTCCCTATCGGTACAACCGTGCAGGAGTGGGCAATTGGTCTCGTCGTTTTCGGAAATAGTCTTCCTTTTTTATTTTTTGACTGATTTGTTGTGATTCTAATAGTGATATATAACCGTGTTGATAGTGATGTGTCAATTGTTTCACAGATAAATCCAACCGTCTAATCGGTCCCGTCGTTTTCGCCAATTGACGATCCGCCCAAGGTGGCAAGGATGGAGAGAGTGGTTGATTTTTCTCGAAAGACATGGAGGGATCAATAACTTTTATGGGAAACTGAAGTGGAGCGGGCGTTTTTCACAATAATAATCGCATCGTTTTGTCATGAGCATTAAATCTAGATGTAAAATCGCATCGTTTTGTCATGAGCTTTAAATCGCATTCTGTCGGTGTCATCTTCTTCATGGCTGCCTTATTTCCGAGTAGAATTAACGCACAAAATTAGAAAACATCTTTGCTGAGGAGAATCAAAAGTAATTGAACTTGTGAACGTCATAATCAACCGCTAATTTGTGAGTGGCGGTGCCACGTCCTCGCTAACCGTTTGGAGGGTGGTCATGGTCATTTTTAGCCTTTCTATCGGTTTGAAGGGATCGCAAATCATTTCTACCTCTTTGAATTATTTAATTTGTGAGTGCCACGTCCTCGCTAACCGTTTGGAGGGTGGTCATGGTCATTTTTAGCCTTTCTATCGGTTTGAAGGGATCGCAAATCATTTCTACCTCTTTGAATTATTTTTACTGTTAAAAGGAATATAACATGCCACTTTCTATTATTGTTTTCATAACTACATTCTATCCACTTACATTGTCATCAACATTAATTATGGTTATTGGGATATGGCATGTATTATTATGAAAATCAATTAACATCAGTTATGGTGATTGGGATATAATAATATTTATATTAAAATTATAATATTTCTATCAAAAGATAATGACGAGAAGTGTTGCATGTGTCGATAGGGACACGAGAATAAAAAAAAGTAATGAAATGTAAAATAACATTACAAAGTACTTAAAAATATATTAGATTTAATAATATTAAAATTTGATCTTTTAAATCTATTAAAATATATTTATTTTAAATAATAGATGAAATATTATAAAAAATAAGTTTAAATATTAGAAAAAACAAAACAACATGATCACTAAATTTAATACAAAACAAATTAAAACAAGAAGTCTAAAATTATATTGATTATGGATCATAAAACCAAATTAAAATAATAAGTTTTAAGTTATATAGATTATGCACCATAAAGATTAAGAGTTAGGTATGATATGTATTTGTTACAACTATCTTATTATCAAAACAAGGTAGCTTCACTTGTGGTAGGAGTCATTTCCATAAATGAGATTTTATTGATTATTTTTTACAACATTATAAAGGTCATTATATGAAGAATTGTGTCACGACATTGAATGCTAATATTGTGAATTTTTGAGGAATTTTCATTTGATTGCCTAAAAAGGATCTACAAAATTTTGAACCTTGAGTCTCTTAATTGTGACCAGCCACTAACTTAAAAGGTACTCCCCTAATAGAAACACCTAACGTATGTAGCACAAAATTTGGGATAGACATCTAATTAACCAATGGAATAAAGGTGAACATAATGGCCCCTTATTCTACATTTCAAAATTGGGAAGAAGACCTTCAATATTGGATCAACCACTAATTAATAACATCATGTGAGGACTACACAAAAAGGAAAAAGAGGATCGCCAAAACGAGGTTTATTCAATCGAACAAGTGAAGAGTCTAAAAGTATCTATGAAAGAAGGGTTATAATTGAGTGGAAGATGTTCATCGATGGATTCAAATTTTATGTGCTAATCTTCCTTTGGATGTCATGTGTTAGTCATAACTTTATCTATGCTTGTGTTATTATTTATTCATAAATACTATTGATTAATGATTTGTGATTCTTCTACCTTTGGAGGAAATCCACCAATCATTCTTGACTCAATTCTATTTTCATCTATCTATTTACTTCTTGAGGCCCCTAGCCACAGATACATAACTTGCTACTATCCTTTTTGAATTAGCTAATAGCCAACAGTCTATGTGATGATAGTTTCATAACCATTATTAGCTAATGGATCTCTATCTCTATCATCTAAAAAGTGTTTCAACTTCTATTACTATTGTGACTTAAGCACAAAATAAGGGTTCAAACCCCACAATAGACCAATGCTCAGTATCTGACTTACCGACATCTAATATCCATGTCAATTGCTACTGACATCCAATTGCTATGTTCGCACCATTGCACATGATAATCTATGTCACCTTGCCACATAATGTGTCCATGTCAACAACATATCATCTCCATGTCTATGCCACATTGGTGCCACAAAACCTCCACTTTGATGTCATATGACCACCACATTAGTGCAACATCAACGTCATGTCAGTGCCATGTTATCTCTATGTGAGTGGCACATTAAAGCCACATTATCATCTACAACCTTAGGGCCCTTATCAATTTTGGTAAAATTGGAAGAAAACTCTCATAGGAGGACCTTACGATCTGAACTCAATATCCATCACTTAACAATATTTAACCATACATCACCCTTAACTAATGGAAAATGTGAATTTTGTTAGAATCAAGTATTTGAGCTTCTCATTCCTAGATAATTGGTGGTATTGACCTCCCAATCTCCTAACTGAACACTCAACGGTTCCCTAACTTCTCTTTAAGCAATAGAAGTTCATATTTTATCTACATTGGGAGTTTCCACAAGACTCTAATGCATTCTCTAATCATTGAAAATAAAAAATATAATGCTTGAAAGAAAACAACTCTATATTCCTTTTTAGATAGCTCTTAGTCATGGCCCTTATGTTATCCATATGACTAAGAGATTAGGATGAGGCCTTCCTATCAAGATTTTTTCTTACATTTTTTTCTAATAAAATCCATCCCAAAATTTCTCTCCATCCAAAAAAATTGTGAATCATAAAATTCCCCCGTGGCAGGAAATTTGGTAGAGGGGTCTTGAGGCTTGATAATGACTTTGACATGGAAGTGAAGGAAGACTTCTCATGTATAGATATCCTTCCCAACCATGAAGGTACCTAATCACTTCATCCTCACTACTAGTGACCAACTAATTTCTCACATGAAATCACATAGGACATTACATATTATATGTCACTTATGAAGCCTTTAGACTTATTATTCTAAGGGGGAATTTCTAATGATTTTTAATCTAAACAAACATACATCATGGTTTTCAAATCCTTAAGTTGACTTAGTAGGAGAAAAAGGTAAGCCACATTCCACCCCACAATAGGCTTATATTCATTACAATATGCCTTTTTAGTTAGCCACCACCAAATCAAACCATGAGTCCATGAGGGAGGTCCCACCCAAAATTAAAACCTCCAATCATGAAGACCATTATCCTACTTTTCATCAAGTTCCTTTATTTTCTTACTGTCAAATAAATCCCAGAGTTGCTATGAGATACTTTGTGTGGTTTCTCAGCTACCACTACAATGCAAAGGGGGGTTTTAAGATAATTTTTGGGTATATTGTGTTAATTTGAGACCAAAAAAACATGTATATTTTCTTAAATATTGTCTTTAAGCGAGTGTCTTAAGAGACAATTTATTTATTTTCTCTAGAGGGATAGGAGTTACGACTAAATACATATTGCCTTTATAGAGACAATGTCTTTAATCCTAGCTATTGTGTCTCTAGAGACAATACAATACAATATAATTTTATGTCTTTAGATATAATATAATTCAATGAACCCACAAAAATATCGCATAATTGAAATAAATCAATATAAAAAGTATTTAATTAAAAATAAAATAAAATATCATTGATTGAATCATCTTAGGTCACAATGGAATCTAACCACCAACCTCTTAATTATATGGTAGGTGCTCTTCCATGGATCTAACACCTTTTAAATAATTATACGAGGAGTTATGAAAACCCTTTAAATTGCATATATACACATTGATTTAAAAAAATATCCACACATAATGGCATAATATTTTTAAAATCTATAGTCATACGGACCCTACTTTTAACTTAATAAAAAAATAAATCAATGGAATTAGCTCAACGTCACACACCTGTAGCATGGCCTGCAAAAAAATATCATATTTCACTGTTTAGTAGTTTTGTTCAACATGGTAGTCAAAACCATGCTAAGTGACAAAACATCTGTACAAAAAGTCAATAAAAAATTCATCCCTTTTACAGTAAAAACTACGCCAAGTCTCTCTTACAAAATTTTATTAAATAAAAGAAAAAATTGGCCCTTGTATCTGTTGGAACAATAACCTAAAAAGGTAGCCCATAATACTACATCATGTCGTATCTGAACTTTGAATATGTTTAAAAATATTAATGAATTTTTTTCTTTCCTCAATTTCTACTTTAGTAAGCTCAAATTGCATAACCAATCACAACACTCTCAATAAAATGAAAGAAGAAAATACAATGCAATTAGCTTAGAAATTATATGTTATAGCCAAAATAGGGAACCTTCATTTCACTTTTAGAGAAAAATTGAAGAGGAATTTACATTGAAACAATCCATGCAGGTGATATGACCCACTTAACAACATCAAAACATAACCATAATATGCCTAAAAAATTCTGTCAACATGCATGGTTAAGAATGTGCTGAATAGAATACCTAATAGAATAGATTGAGTACATGGATTCATAAGCCTAAGTCACCTAAGGATCTGGGCCCTCCAAATATTGAAAACCTCCTCATGTAATATGCCATTACTGACTTGGTATTTGTACCACCTCGAAATATTGGAAACAATATTTGTTGCAAGATCTTGGAGGAACTAAAATATATATGCTAGATATGTGCTCCATTAAAGGAAAATAACGCCCAAACTATAGGTAAACTATAATAAACTCTATTTCATGTCACAATTGAAAAAGGGTATGTTTCATAATCAATAATGAACTGAACTGGATTTTTTATGTAAATTCTCTAGTGAACGAGAATAACTACCAAGCAATAAGATAAATATAACATCTCTATTTCAAGTCACAACTAAAAAAGGTTCTAACAACGAAGCAATAAGATAAATATAACATCTCTATTTCAAGTCACAACTAATTTTTTTTTTTATAATAGGGTGGTGAATCCAGAAGAGAGCACATATGAGGGCTCAAGTTCCCTAAAATTTATGCATGTTACCACATTCATGAGACAGATGACCTTGAATGAATAATATTTTCATTATTAAATTTCACCATTCTCTACATCCAATCAGAGTAAATAACAAAAATCACAACAATAATAACAGGTTGACTATTCTCTTGTATAGTTTCCACCTCATTTATTACTTATAGTCTTGTTACAAAATGTGACTAGTTACTTATAGTCTTTTTTAGTTACAATACCACAAGTAAATTCCATCGGTGGGTAAATACCATGGGTAGATGTCACTTACAATACCATGGGTGGATGCCACTTACAATACCATGGGTAAATTCCATGTTTGGATGAATGACATGGGTGTATACATACCATGGGTGAATGAATATCATGGATAGATGTCACTTACAATACTATGGGCAGATAAATATCATGGGTGGATGAATAACATGGGTGTAGGCCACTTTCCATTAGTATCATTTAACTTTGTAAGAATATGCCAACCGTGGAAATTATTTGTTGGAAAACAATGACTCGCTACCATGCCTTTAATGAATTTTGTTGTGGATGTACCCTTCCAATAATGGGGATTGTATTTTATTGGTGAATTAATGGATAACTCGAGACATGGGTACAGGTGGATTCTCATGACTACTCAGTGTTTCACATAATGGGTTTAGGTTATAATAACCAATAAATAAACTAATAAGGTAGTTATGGACTTCCTTGAGGACAAAATTATAACTAGGTTGTGTGTCCTAGCCAAGCTTGTTACTAACAATGTTAAGGAATTTGACTCCATGACTTTTAACATCCATGTGCAGCAAATACTGTATAATATTGTCACATTCGTATAACTATAATCCTCAAGGAAATGACCAAGTAGATTCAATCAATAAGAACCTAATAAACATAATCCGATGAACTATTGGGGAGAATAAAAGGGGCTGGGACAAAAATTTTAAGTCTGCTCTATGTTCTGACCAAACAATTGTGAAGGAATCAACTAAGTTTAGTCCATTCAAATTAGTCTACAGTTTTGAGGAAAAAATGGCTATACAACTCCATTTTCCAACTGTTACATAGTAATTTGTCACCATCACTGCAATCCCCATCTTGCGCTTTGGAGGGTCGTTTCTGTGACCAATAAGTAGTGTCATGCCTTGCAAATACCATCATTTCATCCATTGCCATGAGGAAAACATTCCTTCTGTTGATCATTTCCTAAGCAGACCCCTAAAAACACATGTTTTTTCCTTGGCGCTGGTAGCCCATTATGTCCTTGCGCTAATGAGAAAAATTAACACCGTGCCTATGCCATTTGGCGCTCCATCCCAGTTAATCACCCGCACCAATCTACTTATGGAAATTTTTAAAAAAAAAAGGTGAAGTTTTGATTACAACAACTTCGTGGATGAGTCATGAGGAGTGGTTTTGACTGAATAACCACGGCCTTCCTCCTGTGGCCTTTTGTTTCCACCTTATGGGGAACCTCCCAAGGGATAAGGCCTCCCTTCCACTATTGCAGGGATCCCAACCTCCTCCTCTCCTCTATAAATATAGCCATCTTCCATTGATGAAGGGGTTGAATGGTTGAGCCTTAGTAGTCTTAGTAGCCTAAGGAGAGCTGAATTGATAGTAAGGAGATTATCGTCAGACAGCCGAAGAGAGAGACTTGTCCTATTCTTGACGAGCTTTACCGAGACGTACTCCTCTATCGACCCGCCGAAGGAAGATCCAGCATTAGAGCTCAAGTTGTATCTTTCTTTGTTCTGATTAATAATAAACGACTTTGATTATGGTTCCACTCAGATGTTTATGTTTTATGTTATGAGTTGTATGTTCTCTGACTAATACATAATTGCATGTATTAGGTTTTACACTTGTATGTTTGTTGTTTCTTCTTATATGTGTAGGTGTTCGATCGCATTGAGCGGGAGAATTGTGATCTGCCAAAGCAAGGGACGAAAGTTCCATCTTCTCCACAAACGACAGCAGCGTAGGACTTAAGGTAGGCCTCTTGTCGCGTCTTGGTCTTTTGCAACTAGGAACTTGCGTCTTAGCATGACTCAGTTGTTGCTAGACCTGATCTAGGCTAGTAGGGATCACCTCTATCCGCAGAGGGTATTTACCTCTCGAACCAACTGGCGACTCCACTGGGGATGCATTGATTGGAGTTTGTCTTGTCTTTTTGGTTGATTTTGGTCTTTATCTGCTTGACCAGCTCTTCTCGTTCACCTTTTTCTAGTGTAAAACCTTGGTTCAGCCCTAGAGAACCGGATTTGACCTCTGCTTTTCTGAAATTTTCATCTTTTCATGGTTGGCTTGATTGGCGCAGTTTCCACCCTGACAATCGTGCCAATTGGCACATGTTTCCAGTTCATCACTCATGCCATCCCCTGTCTAGAGTGGATTACATCCAGAAAGTCACACCATTTCCTATAGGTGCTAGGGTTTTCCCTTGTTCGGGAGTTTTTGGGTCAGTACTTTGCTTCTGGGTTAGTTTTAGATTTTGCTTGAAGTGGTGAGTCTGGTCTTGGTTTGGATAAATTCTTTGTTTTTTAATTTTCAGGTGTTGGTGCTTGTTTTCAGTTAGCAACCAACGCCTATTGACCATTGGCACTAGTTGTCAGTGAGCAAGTCATGCCAGTTGGTGCTAGTTTCACCCACAAAATTCGTGCCAATTTTAGGGTGTGTGAAAATTGAGATTTTTTCCCTAAATCCTTCACCAGTGTGTCTTTCCCTTCCGGTCTTTTCTCTGTATGAGCATAGATTACATTTCTTATTGTTTAGTTGAGATGCCTTCTCTCCATGATTTCTTGATGTAAAAGGGAATGAATGCCTTGTTTTTATCTCATGCTTTGGAAGTCTTCTTTGTGTTTGACCTCATATGTCTTGTAGCCTTTTGAGGAATTTTGTTACAAAGTGTTTAAAACAATGATTGCATTCTCAATGTTTTTTTGCATCCCTTTTGCCTTCATCCTTCATTAATAAGATTTGTGTTTGTTTAGTTTTCATCTCAAAGTTTTCTTTTCGTTAAAATGCATTAGATCACATTGCATTGAAAAGTATTTTTGGGATTTATCTTTGAACTTAGTTCACATTGTTTAATGATTAAAAGATAAAAATTACATCAAGTGCATTCTCTTTCATTAAAAGCATGTATTAAGTAGATTCTCATTTCATCAAAAAATGCATTGACTGCATTTTTTTCATTTGAAAAGAAAAAGGAAATTGTGCATAGATTACGATCGCATATTTTTAAAAAAGGGGATTTCGCATAGATTACATTGCATTATTTGCATCGTTGAATGTTTGAAATTACTTTTGGATACTGAAAGCCATCTAGTTTGGGAAAAGTTTCGTTTTCAGTATTGTTGTTTGTTGCGTCATTGTTTGAAACTCTTCTCTTAACTAGATAGCATTCATCGAATTGAAATATTTATTTACTCATATAGCTGCATATAGGATATTGTTAGATGAAATGCATTGGGGCCTTGAAACTGAGACATAATACCATAAAATTTATTCAATTTACCTTAAGGAAACATTAAAACATTAAAAAAATATTTAAAGGTCTAGGCTAGTGACGTGTTCCAGTGTCGTTAAACCTAGTAGTTTTCGTTCACCTCTTGGCTTTATATAGCACTAGTATGGACTTGTGCTCCCCGTATCGTTATAAAGGGAGACCCCACTAGGTTGCTATCCTTTATCCATAGGAAGCCAAGTCTGACGCCTTATACCCGTGATACATCAAACACAACATTCGGGGAGATTTCCTGCACGTATGTCAAGTCCTTGGTTGATTTCTCTTTCATTTTTTGACCAAGGTGTATCTTGCAGTTCACGGATATCTGGTACACCCTTTGCCTAGATTTCCAGAGTAGTCATTTCAATCTTTTTTTACTCATTAAATTTGAAAGGATCATCAAGCGCTTGTCCTTTCACACTTGTTTCCAATCTAAAAGCAATAGAGTCACCTTTTGCTTGTTTCTTGACTCTTAAAAGATGAAACAACAAAGTTTTGTTTCAATGTTTTAAAAAATTAACCGCCCACGAAACATTCCTGGTTAAAGTTAGTTTCCTTAAGGTGTTGTTTTGAGTTGTCTCCGATTGCAACTTTTCCGAAGTTCACCAACCAAGGAATCCCCTCTGAAGGTAATCCTGGTCCTTTTCCTCCTTTTGGAAATGTTGGCGCTCCTTATATGGCAATGTTGTCCCTTCCTGGGTTCATTGTTGGGTTGCCTGTTTCAGTATTTTCAACCTCTGTGGTCCCGAATGTCCCGGATACTGTTCAATCAGTTCCTCTGCCTGAACAACATCATGTTGATTCCAAGGTGGACCTCTCCCCTTGTTCACCTGTTTCTTCGTCCTCATCTTCTTCTTTTCCTGGTGAAAGTCTGGATTTGAGTAATCAGGTGGCTAAGAAGGCGAAGAAGAAGAAGGAAAAGAAGAAGAATTCAAATAAACGAGAGGCTATTTCTGCGACTGTTGCGCCTAATAAACCATCCATCGATAAAACTTCCAATCCTCCGTGGAAATTCAAGCTCCCTTGCATGTTGTGCCAGGGAAACCATCTTCTTCGAGATTTCCTTGGAATTCCCAAGGTGCTCGAAGTATGGTCCAACGGTCGCCTGCCGTTGCCTTTGGCTTCTAGGAGTCAACTTGGGGGCACGTCTTCAGCTAGTGCTTGTAAGGCTCCTAAGAAGCAGGGTAAGCTTGCCAATCCCTGTATGTTGTGTGCAAGGAACCATGCCATTCACCTTTGTCCGTATATGGATGAAGCCAAGCAAGTTTTGGAAAACTTGACTATTTCTGCACCGTGCCTTCTGGATGGTTACAACCAGCTTTCTTTGAGTCCTTCCCTAGTTCATCCATCAATTGGTCAAGAGTCATCCTTGGTCAATCCCGCTCCCCTGGAAATTCAAATTCATGAATCCATCCTTGACCAACCATTGGTCGTGGGATCAGTTGAGCTGGCTCCATCTACGGTGCACTAGGTATTTTCCATTGATAGTGGACCTCACATCCCTCAGGTTCTTATTGTTTCTTCAGATTTCTCGGACTTGGAGGAAGATTCTCTTGTCCCTATATCTCAAGAGGCTACTCCTCCGCCTCCAATGATTGAGGTCCTGGAGGATACTCCTCTCGCCTTCGAGATGGAGGTCGTAGAGGATGCTCCTTCTTCTTCTGTAACACCAGGGGAATACCATCTCAGTTCGATGGTAGCCCCTCCGAGTAGTTTGGTCGCTTCCTTTGACTGGAGTCGATTTTCAGGATACCGCCTTCCGTCTTATGTGCATTTTGAGATAACGGTACAAACCTCTGGTCTGGTCATACCTAGCACTGTTATAGATGAAGGCGCATCTGTTAGTGTTCCATCCTCAACTACTTGGAAAGCTTTCGGTTCACCATCGCTTGTGCCTGTTACGCAGAATCTGTTGGAATTTAACAGAAGAAATAGTCAACCATTAGGGATCCTTCCAAGGTTACCTGTTACATTGGGAGGTAAAACTGTCCATACTGATGTGATGGTTGTTCCAGGCCCCTTGGATTTCTATCTGATTTTGGGGCGCGATTACACCTATGCCATGGGAGGACTTGTCTCCTCCCTTTTTCGTGTGGTCTATTTTCCACATGATGGACGGATCGTGACCATTGATCAGCTTTTTTTCTTTGGTCCTAATGTGGTAGCTGGCCCACCATCATCCCCTCCTATTTTTTATCCACTTGTTGTATCTGCCCCACCACAGGTCAACTATGTGGCTACCTACCCCGTTCCTGTACTCAGTGATAGTGTCGTTGTGCATCAGGTGCTGGGGGCATTGGGTCCTGACTTTCAAGATGTTTTCCTTCCATTTGGAGTGGAACTCTTGGAAGCGATGAATTATTTTTCATTATGATGAGGTCGATCGGAGTAGAGTTCCTTATCTTGTGTCAATCTCCCTAAAAAATAAAACACAGTTGTTGGAGCAGAGTTCCTTGTCTTGTGTCAAGCTCCCTAAAAAATGAAACACTGTTGTTGGAGCATAGTTCATTTTCTTGTGACAAGCTCCTGAAAAAATGAAACAAGGTTGTCGAAGCAGAGATCCTTGTCTTGTGTCAAGCTCCTTAAACCATGAAACAAGGTCTGTTGGAGTAGAGTTCATTTTCTTGTGTCAAGCTCCTTAAAAAATGAAACAAGTTGGTCAGAGCAGAGTTCGTTTTCTTGTGTCAAGCTCATTAAAAAATGAAACAAGGTGTTCTGAGGATAGTTCTTTTAATGTGTCAACCTCGTTAAAATGATGAAACACTTTCCTGTTCAATTCGAGTCTTTGATAAGATCTCGTAAAATCCCAGTCGAGTCTTTCTCTTGATCTCGTAATTTGAACCTTCACTCCATCTACCTTTCATATGGACTGAAGCTTAGGGGGCATGTACCTCGAATTGAGTCACCATGCTGGGGGCATGCTTACTTTCTCAAGCATAGTTTGTTTATGTTTCGAGCTTGTGTAATAATGAAACCAACTTCAAGAAGATTTTTCTGATTTCAAGCTTGTGTAAAAATGAAACCATTCCCATTTTACCTCTTGTGATTGCCATTTTATCGGCCTGTTTTTACCAGATGAGCCCTGGTTTTCTCATTCCATTTTCACTATCTACTTGGCCGATCATATGCCTTCACTTGGTTGTTTTACCTGTTCCTAAGGAACCGCTGCGATGAGTGGTGTTGTTAGACAGCCTCTTAACCTTTATCTTGTTCTGAGCAGTTCCACCATCACCAAAACTAGTAGCTACCCTTTATACCACTCGTTCCTCCAGGTGGAGTCATCTTTCAGCTCTTTTCTAACTCTCTAAACATGAAAAGATTGCTGAGTCGATTGTCATTTTTATCTTGTTAAAGTGGCTATGAAACGACATCTACCCAGTATATTTTTACCCCTTTTTCGGGCTGGGACAGATTATTTATGAAAAAGGAATACCTTAGCCTATCGTGACTAGGAGGTTTTCTCAAACATAGTTTTCTACCTTTTCGGATCTAAGGAACTATTTATGAAAAGGGACTGTTAGAGTTTACTTTTCTGCTGTCTTTCCAAACTCTCTAAACATGAAAAGACATCGAGTTCTTCCTTTGTTAGACTCGTTAAACCCTAATGACATCGAATTCAGTCGTAATGACGATATTCGAGTTCCTCCTTCCTAGGGCTTGTTAAATGTACTAGGATGGATTCGTCTGAAGGACAAACTTATATCACAAGAATATGCTATCCCTTTCAAGTTTGTTTTAAAAAATAATTTGGGTACTCACCAGAAATGGTGGGGAAAAGTGGAACCAGTATCGTCGTCGTGTTGACAGCATGTCGCTCTTGAGCATGGCACTTGTTTGCATTCGTGTTGGGTTGGCGACATCTCATCTCACTCTCTATTTGCCTCCGTGGGTTTGGGTAATCATTTTTGACCTCTCATCTGCTCTTTGTCTCTTCGTCATGACCTCTGATATTTTGATGTCAAATACTGCCAAATCCACTGTCGTGCCGCGAGTATGTTCAAGAGAAGTTGACCTCTGCAAGTTTCAACCTTCCTTTGATTCTCATCCAATCTTGATTCACAAACATTATGTTCCTCTGTCTCGTGTCGATGATGTGGGAAACACTATGGCCCACCTTCGATCAAGGTCACTTCCTGTCGACTTCAGCTCATTATCTAGGAAGATGATATACAGACTCCCTTCCAGTACCTTGGAGCCTGCATGCCTCAATGGTAGGTTCTTCGCATTCGACGCAAGGTTTTCATCATTAAACTTCGATCGGATGATTCTACGGGTGTTCGATGCCAGCTCACTGTTCACATTTCATGGATTGTACCTATGGTACCTTGAGATCCATTGCCATTATTGGTGGTTCCTCTTGCGTCTATTAACAGGTTTCATCATTGGCTATTAATTAGATGATGTTATTGCATGTTTGACTTCAGCTCACTTATTCACATGCTAGAACTTGTACTCTCGTCAGGTCGAGATGGAGTGCAAGACCCTAGATTTTGTTTGTTAGAATCCAAGTTGCGAATTTTTTGGATTATTCTAATTGGTTACATGACTCATTGATTGGATGGCTGCAACCATACCTGAGTCTATTTATCGATCCGTACTAGATGGCGACATCCATGCCTTGGATATGGATTATTGTATACTCTATTATGGATGGTTGTGCCCATACCACATATATCAGTTGTACTTGTCTATGCAGGTTTTCCAACGACAGTGTTTTAAGTTGGACACGTTCTCGTAAAGAATTTCACCCCTCTCTCTCTCTCTCGGGCCTCATGATTTAGGGGGTATCTGTTACACAATAATTTGTCACCATCCCTGCAATCCCCATCTCAACCATTGGAGGGTCATTTTTGTGACCAATAAGTAGTGTCATGCCTTCCAAATACCATCATTGAATCCTTTGCCATGAGTACAGCATTCCTTCTGTTGATCATATCCTGAGGAGACCCGTAAAAAGACCTATTTTTTCCTTGGCGCTAGTAGCCCGTTATGTCCTCGCGCTAATGAAGAAAATTAACATTGCACCCGTGCCAGTTGGAGCTCTGTCCCAGTTAAGCACCCGCGCCAATCTGCTTATGGAAATTTTTTTTAAAAAATAGGTGAAGTTTCGATTACAACAACTTCGTGGATGAGTCATGAGGAGTGGTTTCGACTGAATAACCACGGCCTTCCTCCTTTGGCCTCTTGTTTCCACCTTATGGGGAACCTCCCAAGGGATAAGGCCTCCCTTGCACTATTGTAGGCATCCCAACCTCCTCCTCTCCTCTATAAATATAGCCATCTTCTATTGATGAAGGGGCTGAATGGTTGAGCCTTAGTATTCTTAGTAGCCTAAACAGAGTTGAATCGATAGTAAGGAGATTATCGTCAAATAGCCGAAGAGAGAGACTTGTCCTATTCCTGACGATCTTTACTGAGACGTACTCCTCTGTCGACTCGCCAAAGGAAGATCTAGCATCGGAGCTCAGGTTGTATCTTTCTTTGTTCTGATTAATAATAAACGACTTTGATTATGGTTCCACTCAGATTTTTATGTTTTATGTTATGAGTTGTATGTTCTTTGACTAATACATAATTGCATGTATTAGGTTTTACACTTGTGTGTTTTTTGTTTCTTCTTGTACGTGCAGGTGTTCGATTGCATCGAGCGGGATAATTGTGATCTGCCAAAGAAAGGGACGGAAGTGTCATCTTCTCCACAAATGATAGCAGCATATGAATTAAGGTATGCCTCTTGTTGCATCTTGGTCTTTTTCAATTAGGAACTTGCGTCTTAGGATGACTCGGTTGTTGCTAGACCTGATTTGGGCTAGTAGGGATCACCTCTATCTACAGAGGGGATTTACCTCTCCAACACCAACCCTAGAATTCCTAAAAGCTTTCCCCAACCAACAAGATTACATATAATCCCATATTTACCAAATTTTTAAGGCCAATGAAAATAGAAAGAAATCCCTTCATCAGGTAGGCCACGGTCATGACCAAATGAAAGCTTATTTTATAAACATGTTCAAAATAAATCCTTCAAACCTGATGAAATTGTGTTTTTGTGGGATAAGAGGAGGGAGAAGCTTAGCATTCATAAGAAATGGGATAAATTATGGATAGGCCCATACATGATACTGGATATAGCAGGCATAAACTCTTATCATATGGACACTCTTGAGGGGGACTCCATTCCTCTTCTTGTGAATTAGAAACTCCTTAAAGAGTAGTGCCCTAATGGAACTTGGAATTATATTATGTGCATGTTAGAGTAGGATGCATTGCATGTTTATTTACTCATTAGAACTAAAATTATACATATTTTCATGATACATTAGTTGCATTTATATTACAATTTTCATTTTTACTTTATTCTTGATTTTATGGCCTAATACTAAGTATGGGTGATCATAACACACCACAAAAACATCTTGTCCCATGTTCTTTGCTTTGATATTTGTACGTAACAGGTTTTGTGGTACCAAGATATTTTTGGAGTTTTCATGGCCTCCTATTCAAGTATTTTTGTGCAATTCTCCAAGAGCTCATGTCCCATTTGGAGTGAGATGTTACCCACCACTTGTGGGTAGTGTATATAGGAGAAAATATTTTCTCCTAGATTGTCCTCAATTGGTATCCCCTTGTAGCTAGCACATAGCTCGATGTGCCATCATCTCCTCCACCTAAGCCATAAATGTAGTCCCTCGCCCACTTGTTATGATTGTACATTTGAAGGTTGGCCTCTTGACCCCAAAGTTATGGCTTTTCAATGGTATAGTTGAGTAATTTTACTTACTTTTCATGGGAAATTTTGGGCATGTATTGATGGGGGTATTTTGCGAAAAGAGTGGGATAGGTTTTTACTTTTGTTTCCATTGCCCTATTTTGTGGTTAGCATTGTGTCCTAGTTCCATGGAATATCCTTTACTGGAATTATCCTTAAGGTTGGCAATATATGGGAAATCATTATTTTGGTTGTGTGGTATCGCTTCCGGATACCATATACATGACCCCCTTCCACTTATTTTATCCCTATTCGTCTCTTTTCCCATCTAGGTTCACATTTTCCCATTGGGTCCACATAGGCTTAGCCTCCCCCTAACCTTGTACACACCTTGGGTTAGGCCTCAAATGATGCTTGGAGGCTGATGTGGATAAAAGGAAAATAAAAAACATAATTTCGCCACTCTAAATAATAAATGTACCACAAAATGAGAAATATGGTTGGAACATACATATTTCAGACGTGGGAAGATGCAAAACATGAGCTCTACCTATTATCCATCGACATCACCCTAGTTCCTATGGGCCTTAGATGAACCCCATCTATCATTAAAGAATCTTTGATTCTCCCAATCCCTGGTGGGGAATCAATCAAACCACCTTAAAGAGGTATCCACTACTATATAATACACATCATGCTTTCATCCCCTAGATCCTTGAATATTTATGAAGAAAAATAAATCAAAGGAAAAAGAATTATGAAGAAGGTAATAGAGTAATAAAACTAAGGAACAAATTATCTCATAACAACTTTTGGATTTATTTGACAACAACAAAACTAAGGAACTTGATGAAAAGTAGGAGAATGGTCTTCATGATTGGAGGTTGTAATTTTGGGCACAACCTCCCTCATGGATTCATGGTTTGACTTGGTGGTGGCCAACTAAAAATAAATATTGTAATGAATCTAAGCCTATTGTGGGGTGGAATGTGGCTTACCTTTTATGGGTTATAGGAGCCCTTTTATCTCTCATGAGATAAGTACCCATGCTGACATAAATTTGTAATGTAAACCATAATGCATAAAATTTAAATTATGTCGATAGATTGTGTATCTATGAATTTCCTATTACATAGATATTATAGATTATATACTAGTTTTTTATGTTATAGTATGATAAATATGGATTTGATAGGTACCATAGCTATGTAATGTTCATATTCTTTCTTGTGCAACTTTATATGCTTTTATGATGTTCCTAATTTGGATAGGATGGACTAACCTCTAGTCCTCGTTAGAGTCTATCTCTGATATATTACATGACCCTATAAAATAAAAATGGTGAGATGGCTAGGGAAGATAGACCATCAGTATCTTGGATAGCCATGACGACTAGTTTCCAGTCGAGATATATGAGTGAGTTTAATCATTAAACTTAGGTGACCTTAGGTAGCCCATAGAATCCCTAGGTTTTATGTAGATATTAAAAGGTGTTCTTGGTGTTTAATAATAAGAATTAAGGATTGTATCCTTTAGAGCAAGGTAATGACCTGCATGAAATTCATATTCATAAAACACCCAATGAAAAGTGTTATAGAGTTCAATGAATAATTGTTGAATGGCTATATAGTATGTTGATGGATTGGGGAGCTCAAATGTACTTCAAGTGAAGGTGTTTCTCCTACTAAGTAAACTAAAGGTTTTGGAAACCACGATGTATGTTTGTTTAGGCTAAAAATCATTAGAAATTCCCCCTTAGTTAGGACAATATGTCTAAAGGATTGAGAAGATACATATAATGTGTAATGTCCTATGTGATTTCATGTGAGAAATTAAATGGTTACTAGTAGTGAGGTTGGAGTGCTTGGGTACCTTCATGGTTGGGAAGGATATCTATACATGAGAAGTCTTCCTTCACTTCCGTGTCAAAGTCATTATCAAGCCTCAAGACCCCTCTACCAAATTTCATGCCATGGGGAAATTTGAGGATTGACAACATTTTATTACGGAGAGAAACTTTGGGATGGATTTTATTAGAGAAACAATCTAAAAGAAATCTTAATAGGAATGCCTCATCCTAATCTCTTCGTCATATGGATAACATAAGGGCCATGGCTAAGAGATATCTAAAAAGGGATATAGAGTTTTTTTCTTTCAAGCATTATATTTTTTATTTTGAATGATTAGAGAATGCATTAGAGTGTTATGGAAGATCCCAATGTCGATAAAATATGAAGTTCTATTTCTTAACAAGAAGTTAGGGAATTGTTGAGTGTTGGGTTAGGAGATTGGGAGGGCAATGCCACAAATTATCTATGAATAAAAAAATCAATGAATTTATTATAAAAAAATCACATTTTCCATTAGTTAAGGGTGATGTATGATTAAATATTGTTAAGCAATGGATATCAAGTTCATATTGTTAGGTCCTCCTATGAGAGATTTCTTCCAATCTTACCAAAGATGATAAGGACCCTAAGGTTTTACATGAAAATGTGGTTTTAATGTGCCATTTACATAGAGATAACATGGCACTCACATGACGCCGATGTTGCACTAATGTGGTGGCCATATGGCATCAAAGTGGAGGTTTTGTGGAACCCATGTGGCATAGACTTGGAGATGACATGTTGTTGACATGGACACATCATGTGGCAAGGTGATAGAGATTAGCATGTGCAATGGTGCTAACATAGCAATTGGATGGCAATAGCAAGTGACATGGATATTAGATGTCGGTAAGTTAGTAATTGAGTGTTGATCTATTGTGGGGTTTGAACCCTTATTTTGTTCTTAAGTCACAATACTAATAGAAGTTGAAACACTTTTTAGATGATAGAGATAGAGATCCATTAACTAATAATGGTTATGGGACTATCATCACACATAGAGTTGGCTATTAGCTAATTCAAGAACAATAGTAGCAAGGTATGTATGCGTGGCTAAGAACCTCAAGAAGGAAATAGATAGATGAAAATAGACTTGAGTCAAGAATTATTGGGAGATTTCCTCCAAAGGTAGAGGAATCACAAACCATTAATCAATGGCATTTATGCATAAATAATAACGCACACATAGATAAAGTTATGACTCACACATGACATACAAATGAAGATTAACACATAAACGTTGAATCCATCAATGAACATCTTCCACTCAATTACAAACCTTATTTCAAGGATACATTTACACTCTTCACTTGTTCGATTAAATAAACCTCATTTTGGCGATCCTTTTTTCCTTTTTGTATAGTTCTCACATAATGTTATTAATTAGTGTTTCATCCAATATAGAAGGACTTCTTCCCACTTTTAAAATGTAGAATAAGTGGATAGTTTGTCCGCCTACAATCCATTGGTTACTCACATGTCTATTCCCACTTTTGTGCAACATATATTAGGTGTTTCTATTAGGGTAGTACCTTTTAAGTTAGTGGCACATCCCAATTTTGTATATCCATTTTGGGAAATCAAATAAAAATTCCTCAAAAATTCACAATATTATCATACAATGTTGTGACCCAATTTTTCATATAATAAGCTTTATAATGATGTAAAAATCAGCTCAATAAAAGCTTATTTATGAAATAGATTCCTACCAGAAATGGAGCTACCTTGTGTTAGTAATAAGATAATTGAAGAAAATAAATATCATACATAACCCTTAATCTCTATGGTCCATAATCTATTAAACTTAGGACTTATTATTTAATTTTCTTTTCTATCCATAATCAATATAACCTTAGGTTTATTATTTAAATTTTCTTTGTATAAAATTTAATGATCATATTATTTTGTTTTTATAATATTTAAACTAAAAAATTTATATATTATTTAAAACAAATATATTTTAATGAAATTTAAATGATAAAATTGTAATATTATTAAATTTAATATGTTTAAGTACAATGTAATGTTATTTTACATTTCATTATCTTTATTCTTGTGTCCCTATCAACACATGCAACACTTCTAGCCATTATATTTTAATAGAAATATTATAATTTTATAATAATTCTTTTATATTCTAAAAATGGCCAAAAGCAAGCTCACATTATTGGGATGGAATATTTTAAGCTTTGTTCAGTGACTTCATAATAACTACATGCCTTATCCCAATCACCATAATTGATGTTGATGACAATGTAAGTGGATATAATGTAGCTATGAAAACATTATTAGAAAGTGGTTTCTTATATTCCTTTTAACCATGGAAAAAAATAATTGATGTTGATGACAATGTAAGTGGATAGAATGTAGCTATGAAAAAACATTATTAGAAAGTGGTTTGTTATATTCCTTTTAACCATGGAAAAAAATAATCCAAACAGGAAGAAAGGATGTGGTGTTATCCCTTCAAACGGCTAGAAACCAAACGGCTAGGGAGGACTTGGCACGACCACTCACAGATTAGCCGTTGATTAAAAAAGCTATGAGGCAAAATTATATAATGAGGATTTTGATTATGATGTTTACAAGTTAAATTACTTTTGATTCTCCTCTGCAAAGCTGGACAAGAAATAATGTTTTTTTAAAACGACTTGGTGAAGGAGATCCTGGGAATGCATCCTCCCCGACTTGGCGAAGGAGACCTTCCGAATGTTTCTGTGTCACACTGTGCCAAAGTGGAGTTCTACAGTGTGGGGACGGGGAGTTCTTTGGAGAGAAGTTGGGGAGTTTCGACCCCAGCGCTTCCTGGAGGAGGACAAGGATGTTGACATCACGGGAGTGAATAGAATTAAGATGATGCCCTTCGGTGCTGGTAGGAGGATCTGGCCACATCAATCTAATCATCTTATGGATGCGTGCACTGTTGTCACGAACAATCCACCAGAAAGTGGAATGCAGCGCTGGAATTTGTGGTGGCAAAGTATCAACGGTATATACCTTTCCTACGCGAGGTCGACATCGAGCTGCTTCCACCAGTGCAAATCTCTGATTCGATTCGTTTTTGGATTTTTGGATTTCTTAGAAGTGTGAAATATTCATTTATATTGCATATTTTTATGATCAATTTCTAATAACTATGGTAGGACACAAACATGATTTCTATTCTTTTTTTTTCATTAATGTATATTAATGTATAATTTTATGAGATTAATTTTGGGATTAGTCATATCATTAAAAAATTTGATTGATAAAGGTTTGTGCCTCTTTTAATTACTTTCTTTTAAGCCGATGTCTTTGTCAGTACGGCTAAAGTCAGCGTCGTCTCCCACTACAAGATAAGATTACAACAAATTGGAACATTGGATGTAAACAAGGCCCTAAAGAGACCTAGCTCCCGCTCTACAAGAAAGGTATGTTTCTCCCTCTTCATTTTCTATTTCTTGAAGTAAACCCATTTCAATGAATTATATGTAGCCTTTTGTTTTTTCATTTTTAGGTGGTTCTATAATTTTTGGATTAATTTTTGTGTGTTAGTAATAGCACTTATTTTTTCTATTACAACTCTATTTTGGATGTCTAAAACCCAATCTATTCATCTCAGTTTTATTAGTAAAACTCAGTCTATTCATCTTAGTTTTATTATTCCATTGTCTTTATGGTTTCCTGTGCTGGCCATAGTTTCTTTTTAATTCATATCAGCTAGTTTTAATCTCTGTCTCAAATTTCCATTGTTTCTTTTTAATTCATACCAGCTAGTTGTAATCTCTTTCTCTCAAATTTCTTGGTTGTAATTTAGATTTATCAAATATAAAATCAAATCTCTCCCTATACCAACTTTTCTACAATGTTTTTTCAAATATTTTTTTTGAGTATTTTGATTTTATAAATTATATCTAACTTGACTATTAGTTAACTTTTAATTTCTTTTGAAGTAAAAATATTTATAATATTTATAAATTAATAAAATAATAAACATAATATATAAAATGCTTATAAATTAATAAAATAATAAATATAATATGCAAAATATTTATAAAATAATAAAATAATAAACATTGTACTCTAAATTTTACAAATGAACCTATAAAAAAATTAGCTATCCCAGTCTTTAAAACAAATTCAAGGGTTGCACCATACGGAAAAAAATAATACGTAGAATTCCATTCGTACTTCCAAATAATTCCATTTTATTTATAAATTATTTTTTGAGCTTTTTAATAACCATAACATCAAAGCATAAGTATTGATTTTGGTTGAGCTTTATAGTTTTGTGACTTTATCTCTTAGATACTGACTCCTCTTTTCTTTCTTTCTTTTCAATTATGTTTTGAGGATTTTGATTATATAAATTATATACTTTTTATTTCTTCTCAAATACAGTATTTATAAATTATTAGAATAATATTTAGAATATTTATAAATTAATAAAATAATAAATATTGTGCAGGAATTTTTACAAATGAATTTATGAAATAATTAGATATCTTTTTTTCTGTAAAATAAATTGAACACTTAATTTCATTGGAAATTGGGTCAAATTTGAAATAATTAGTTATCTTTTCTATCAAATAAATTGAATTGGAAATTGGATTTAATCTTGAAAAGAAAATACCCAAATTGGAGAATTTCACTAGTATGTCCAACTAATTCCATTTTATTGACAAATTATTCCATTCAAAAGTCGAAATAATTCCATTTTTTTTAAATTATTTTTTTCAGGAGCCTTCTAATAACCATAATGTCAAATCACAAGTACTGGTGGATTAACTTTATAATTTTGTGTCTTTATTTTTAATTGTTGATTGGCTTTCTAATTTTGTGAGTCTTTCTTTTCAATTAAAAATATTAGTTGACTTAACATGTGGTATTCAAAATCAGTTTTGGATGAACTTTTATAATAAAAGGAAAGTATATTTTTTTGATGATTTAGATGAGATTATTGGATTTCTTAAAATGATTTTTAATTACTTTTTTATGATTTACAAATATGTTTTTCATTTAAAAATAATTTTCGTTTATTTCTTATAACTTGTGTTAGATTTTGTTTTTACATTATTACTTTGGTTAAATTCAATATATTTTAAATTGTACTTTCATACATTTAAATTATTTTAAAGCATTTTTGTTATATTTACAATTTTATTAAAAACTTTTAATTGATTTTGTTTTTGAATGATTTCTTCATTGATATTTTAATATAGAGTAAAGTACCATAAGCATGAGTAGCCTAGCCTAGGCTACTAAAGAATATACTAAGGTAAGCTAGAGTAGGCTAGGTTAGGCTAGAATCTGCTAGAGTAGCTTAGCATAGGCTAGACTAGACTAGTATAGGCTAGGTTAGGCTAAGGTATGCTATGGTAGGCTAGAGTAGGCTAGGTTATACGAGGGTAGGTTAAGCTAGGCTAGGGGAGGCTAGGTTAAGCTACACTAGGCTAGGGGAGGTTAGGTTAGGCTACTATAGATTAGGATAGACTAGGTTAGGCTAGGCTAGGAAGAGCTAGGTAGGTTAGGGTATCTTAGGCTAGTCAAGGATAGGATAGGATAGGATAGGGTGGGATAGGCTAGGCTAGGATAGGCTAGGCTAGGATAGGTTAGGCTAGGCTACTATAGCCTAGCATATGGTAGGTTAGGCTAGGGTAGGTCAAGCTAGGATAGGCTAGGCTAGGATAGGTTAGACTAGGTTAGGCTAGGCTTGGTAAGACTACACTATGTTAGGCTAGGTTAGGCTAGGTTATGCTAGGTTAGGCTAGGCTATGTTAGGTTAGGTTAGGTTAGGTAATCTTAGGATAGGATAGGTTAGGATAGGATAGGCTAGAGTAGGGTAGGCTAGGTCATGCTACGTTAGGTTAGGTTAGGGTAGGATAAATTATTCTATGCTAGGTTATGCCATGATAAGATAGGCTAGGTTAGGCTAGGTTAGGATAAGATAAGATAAGATAGGTTAGGTTAGGCTAGGCTAGGCTAGGCTAGGCTAGGTTAGGTTAGGTTAAGCTAGGTTAGGATAGGTTAGGTTAGGCTAGTTTAGGCTAGAATAGATTAGGTTAGGTCAGGTTAGGTTAGGTTAGGCTAGGCTAGGTTAGGTTAGGCTAGGCTAAGATAGGTTAGGTTAGGATATGATACGATAAGATAGGACAGAGTGGGTTAGGCTAGGATAAGATAGGCTAGGTTAGGTTAGGTTAGGTTAGGTTAGGATAGGATGAGATTGATTAGGCTAGGCTAGTTTAGGCTAGGTTAGGCTAGGATAATATAGGCTAGGCTAGGTTACGGTAGTCTAGGCTAGTCTAGGTTAGGCTAGGCTAGGATACTAGGGTATGCTAGGGTAGGCTAGGGTAGGGTAGGTTAGGCTAGGATAGGCTAGGGTAGGTTAGGCTAGGATAGGCTAGGGTAGGTTAGGGTAGGTTAGGCTAAGGTAGGCTAGGGTAGGCTAGGGTAGGCTAGGCTAGGGTAGGCTAGGCTAGGATAGGATAGGGTAGGCTAGGCTAGGCCGGGGAAGGCTAGGCTAGCGTAGGGTAGGGTAGGTTAGGATAGGTTAGGCTAGGCTAGGATAGGCTAGGGTAAGGTATGGTGGGGTAGGGTAAAATAGGGTAGGATAGGTTAGGGCAGGTTATGTTAACTTAGGCTCAGTTAGGCTAGGCTAGGTTAGGCTAGGGTAGGGTAGTCTAGGGTAGGGTTAGCTAGGTTAGGCTAGGAGAGGGTAGGGTAGGGTAGGGCAGTCTAGGGTAGGGTAGGGTAGGGTAGGGTAGGTTAGGCTAGGCTAGGCTAGGCTAGCATAGGGTAGGGTAGGTTAGGATAGGTTAGGCTAGGGTAGGCTAGGTTAGGGTAGGCTCGGCTAGCGTAGGGTAGTGTAGGTTAGGATAGGTTATGCTAGGCTAGGCTAGACTAGGGCAAGGTAGGGTAGAGTTGGGTAGGGTAAGCTAGGGTAGGTTAGGTTAGGTTAGGTTAGGTTAGGTTAGGTTAGGCTAGGTTAGATTAGGCTAGGGTAGGGTAGTCTAGGGTAGGGTAGGCTAGGTTGGGCTAGGGTAGGGTAGCCTAGGCTAGGGTAGCGTTGGCTAGGGTAGGGTAGGATAGGGTAGGGTAGGGCAGGGTAGGGTAAGTTAGGCTAGGTTAGGCTAGGCTAGTCTAGGCTAGGCTATGTTAGGCTAGGGTAGGGTAGGTTATGTAAGGTTAGGCTAGGCTAGGCTAAGCTAGGCTAGCCTAGGTTAGGTTATGCCAGGTTAGGTCAGGCTAGGCTAGGCTAGGCTAGGCTATGCTAGGTAAGGCTAGGCTAGGCTACGGTAGGCTAGGCTAGGTTAGGTTAGGTTAGGTTAGGCGAGGTTAGGCTAGGCTAAGCTAGGCTAGGTTAGGCTAGGTTAGGTTAGGTTAGGTTAGGTTAAGCTAGGTTACATTATGTTAGGCTAGGTTAGGTTAGGTTAGGCTAGGTTAGGTTAGGTTAGGCTAGGCTAGGCTAGGATAGGCTAGGCTGGGCAAGGCTAGGATAGGCTAGGCTGGGCTATGCTAGGCTACATTAGGATAAGTTAGGTTAGGTTAGGTTAGGCTAGGCTAGGATAGGTTAGGCAAGGTTAGTCTAGGTTAGGCTAGGAAAGGCTAGGTTCGGCTAGGCTAGGGTACGCTAGGATATGATAGGATAGGATAGGCTAGGCTAGGTTAGGTTATGTTAGCTTAGGTTATGGCAGGGTAGGTTAGGTTAGGGTTGGATATATTAGGCTATACTACGTTTGGCTATGTTAGGCTAGTCTAGGTTAGGATAGGGTAGGTTACATTAGGATAGTGTAGGATAGTATAGGCTAGGTATGCTAGGTTAGGCTAGGCTAGGTTAGGTTAATCTAGGTTAGGTTAATCTAGGCTAGTTTAATCGAGGATAGGTTAGGCCAGGCTATGTTAGGCAAAGCTAGGTTAAGCAAACTTAGGATATGTTATTCAAGATTATCCTAGGCTTGGCTAGGCTAGGTTAAGCGACGTTAAGTTAGAGTAGGCTAGGTTAGGTTAGGTTAAGGTAGCTATGCTAGGTTAGGTTAAGCTAGGCTATGATAGGTTAGGTTAGGCTAGGCTTGGATAGGTTAGGGTAGGTTAGGTTGGGTTAGCTTAGGTTGGGCTAGGGTAGGCTAGGCTAGGCTAGGCATAGCTAGGGTGGGCTAGGCATGGCTAGGGTAGGCTAGGCCTGGCTAGGGTAGGCTAGGTTAGGTTAGGCTAAGTTAAGCTAGGTTAGGTTAAGCTAATTTAGGTTAGGTTAGGATATGATTGATTAGGTTAAGCTAGTTTAGGCTAGAATAAGGTAGGCTCAGTTAGGTTAGGTTAGGCTATGTTAGGTTAGGCTAGGTTAGGTTATGTTAGGCTAGGTTAGGTTAGGGTAGGGTAGGGTAGGTTAGGCTAGGTTAGGTTAGGCTAGGTTAGACTAGGTTAGATTAGGTTAGGCTAGGTTAGATTAGGTTATTCTAGGTTAGGTTAGGTTAGGTTAGGTTAGGTTAGGCAAGGTTAGGTTAGGCTACGTTAAGCTAGGCTAGGCTAGGCTAGGTTATGCTAGGCTAGGCTATGTTATGCTAGGTTAGGCTATGCGAGGTTAGGCGAGGTTAGGTTAGGTTAGTTTAGGTTAGGCTTAGTTAGTCTCGCTTAGGTTGGGCTAGGCTAGGCTAGGTTAGGTTAGGTTAGGTTATAATAGGCTAGGTTATCTTAGGCTACGTTAGGTTAGGTTAGGCTAGGCTAGGTTATGCTAGGCTAGGCTAGGTTAGGTTAGGCTAGGCTAGGTTAGGCTAGGTTAGGTTAGATTATGTTAGATTAGGTTAGGTTAGGCTACGTTAGGATAGGTTAGGCTAGGTTAGGCTAGGCTAAGTTAGGTTAGGCTAGGTTAGGCTAGGTTAGGCTAGGTTAAGTTAGGTTAGGTTCGGCTAGGCTATGCTAGGCTAGGCTAGGCTAGGATAGGTTAGTTTAGGTTAGGCTAGGCTAGGCTTGGTTAGGTTATGGTAGGCTAGGTTACCCTAGGTTAGGCTAGGCGAGGTTAGGTTAGGTTACGCCAGGCTATGCTAGGCTAGGCTAGGCTAGTGTAGGCTAAAGTAGGCTATGTTATGCTAGGTTAGGCTAGGCTAGTTTGGGCTAGGTTAGGCAAGGTTAGGCTAGGTTATGCTACGCTAGGTTAAGCTAGGATAGGTTAGGCTAGGTTAGGCTAGTTTAGGCTAGACTAGGTTAGGTTAGATTAGGTTAGGCTAGGATAGGCTAGGTTAGGTTATGCTAGGCTAAGATAGGTTAGGTCAGGCTAGGTTAGGTTAGGCAAAGTTAGGCTAGGTTGTTCTAGGTTAGGCTTGGCTAGGTTAGGTTAGGCTAGGCTAGGTTAATGTAGGCTAAAGTAGGCTATGTTAGGCTAGGTTTGGTGAGGCTAGTTTAGGCTAGGTTAGGCTAGGTTATGCTAGGCTAGGTTAAGCTAGGATAGGTAGGAATGGCTAGGGTCGGGTAGGCTAGGCTAGGTTACGCTGCGTTGGGTTAGGTTAAGCCAGGTTAGGTTAGGATATGCATGGTTAGGCATGGTTCGAATAGGCTAGGAAATATTATGATAGTCTAGGATAAGTTAGGCTATGCTAGGCTAGGCTAGGAGATGCTAGGGTAGGTTAGGCTAGGCTAGGCTAGGCTAGGAGATGTTAGGTTAGGCTAGGCTTGGTTTGGCTAAGTTAGGCAAGGCTAGGTTAAGTTAGGCTTGTGTAGGTTAGGCTAGGCTAGGTTAAGCAAGGTTAGGTTAGGCAAGGTTAGGCTAGGTTAGGTTAGGTTTGGTTTGGTTAGTTTAGGTTAGGCTAGGTTAGGTTAGGCTAGGTTAGGCTAGGCTTCACTATGTTAGGCTTGATAAGCTAGGGTAGGGTAGGGTAGGTTCGGTTCAGTTAGGATATGTTAGGAAAAGCTAGGTTAAGAAATGTTAGGATAGGTTTGGCAAGGCTACCCTAGGCTTGGCTAGGCTAGGTTTGGCCAGGCTAGACTAGAGTAGGCTAGGTTAGGTTATGTTAGACTTGGCTAGGTTAAGTCAAGCTAGTCTAGGTTAAGGTAGGCTAGGATATGATAAATTATGCTAGGTTAGGTTGTGCTAGGTTAGGGTAGGCTAGGGTAGGCTAGGCATGGCTAGCGTAAGCTAGGATAGGCTAGGTTATGCTCGGCTAGGTTAGGGTAGGCTACCAGTTAGGTTAGGCTAGGCTAGGTTAAGTTAGGATAGGCTAGACTAGGATAGGTTAGGTTAGGCTAGGTTAGGGTAGGTTAGGTTAAAATAATTTATGTTAATTTCTATGAGTTATGTTAAAATGGCTGACTTATATGAGGAATTTACGATGGAATTAAATAGAGTAAATTATTATGGCTAGAATTGTATATTCGTGTGTTTTACAATGATTATATTGTCGTGTTGTTTTTGCTAAGTTATATTTTAGTTTGAGGCAATTCTAGCTTAGTATTTGGAAACAGAATCTAAATAAATAGATTCTTAGAGTATCTAATATAAAAAGGAGCAAGGTTAACCCTCAATATTAAACGCATACAAAGAAAGTACGAATTAAAACTAAAATAAATAAGGTAAAACTTCCACTTAAGAGTGATTTGGAACAAAATTAAGTGGAAACTATTGAGAGTTGTTAAAAATCAATATGGAGAACGAGTTTAGATAAGGAAACATGGAATATATTTAATATTCTTGTATACCATTAATATTAATATTATTTGTGAGTACGGTTAAATAACTTGATTAGGTGTGGAAAAGATATACTAAATTTTTTATACTATCAACATTCTTATCTTAGTAAATTATATTGGAGTAGATACTTTAACATAGTTTTAATAGAATAAATAGTAGGTAAAATTATTTTACGTAATCATAATTAGCATATATATGCATGAACTTGCATACAGACACATAAATATTACATTCCATGAAGAATCCCTAGCAGATGTAAAGGGATTAATACAAAGGAGTAGAGACTGTGAGGCAATGAGGGAAATCTTTGTATTTAAATAATATAAGAAATATCTTATTAAATATTAGATGTGTACTTGAAATTTCAAAAACTTATTTTCTTACTGCAATTACTTTAAATTACATAGATAAATTATGTGCATTATAATGGAAGACAACCCAACAAATACTCACAATGAGGGAGTGTAACTTTAGGATAGGAAAAATACTCTTAGAAAAGTTAAGGCCTAGCCAATACAAATTTAAGACGAGACATGCCTTTACCTTCTATTAAATATTGAACAACAGATTCATATTTTGTAGAAAATAAATTGAAAGAGAAGAACCCATGTTGGGTGTAGCCTTCTTATTTTTCCTTAAAGATAAATGATTTTTCAATTACTTATAATAGATACAAGTATATATGAAAAATATAATAATAATAACATTGAAAAATATATAAAACAATGGTAGAGCATGATTACATATGAGCACTAGAGTTGCGCTTTTTTTATTTGTGTTTATTCATCACCGGTGCGTCACTTAATAGAATCGCACCGGTGCATCTTTTTGTAACACCGACACCGATGTAGTTATATGTACAGTAGCACCAATTTGTAGTTAAGGCACCGAAATTACTTTCAGGTGTCTACACCAAAAATTAGTGAACTCCAACCATAGAAATTGAGAATTAAAATTTTGTTTAATCTTGAGAATTAAAATTAAAATTAAAATTGAGAATTGGAATTGGATAAATTCCTGATGGAAATATGTATTCTTCCAATGCATTTTGTTTATTGCAGGAGGTCCCCACTGATTATGTGGAGAGAATGCAATGTGAGGCATGTGAATATGGAATACTACAGGGCCCAAGTGGGCAATTGTGGCATGTGAACCTGTTATAATTGGCACTTAAATATTTGCAACCAATATGTTTTAGAATATAATCTACATATAGACAGATGGAATGCCAGCAATTAGTACATATAATCTGCAGAAGGGTAATGTTATGGGAGAAATGACAACGAGTCCTTCATTCTGCATTTGTTAACAGAAGAAGACCCAATTTTCCACTAGATGATGTAGTTATTACATGTGGAGGCAATGGTTTCCAAAATAAAATGAGTATAGGGTTGAGAAGAGGTAAGACATTGGAAAATAGGCTATTACATTAGCTTTTCCAATGGGAAACGGATTTGCAGGTGGAAATATGGTAGCTGTAGGTATCTATGCTTTTCTTCCCACAAAAATGGTCACTGGATTTCCATTTATAATAAAAGAAGACTTTTTACTGGTTTCATCGACAAGACCACAGCTCAGACAAGTTAGAGATGCCATTCAGGTTCAATTGAAAGCCGAAGATGTGATTTGATGCGATGTCAGCTTTACCGATAAAAGTTTATGTAATCCAACTAAAGCTCAGACAATGCTCCCAGCTACTTTTAAGCATATTCTGGAGAATCTTTCCCTTCATGGGACCTAGCAGCCTGATCAACAATGTAAATTGATCTTTCTCTATTTTCCTTAAGGGAATGAGAATCCTTCCCTTCATGGTGCCTCTTGGCTTTATCGATTGCCTTGATTGATCTTTCTCTACCATCAACTCTACTCTCCATTTCTCCATCATGGGATCTCTTAACCCTATTCTTGGCCTTAATCGAATGCTCTCTATCGGTCTCAACCTGTACTCCTTTTCTCCTTTTGTACTCTGTTGAGATCTATAGCTGTTTGCATCTCTGTAAGCATATTTTTCCATATTTTTGTTTGAATCACCTATTTTCTCTACTATAGACTTCTCAACCGAAATTCAAACTCTCGTCTTTTCAAACCCTTGTCTCCTTAGAAAAA
Organism: Pinus albicaulis; assembly: GCA_034641835.2. Classification (NCBI taxonomy): domain Eukaryota; kingdom Viridiplantae; phylum Streptophyta; class Pinopsida; order Pinales; family Pinaceae; genus Pinus; species Pinus albicaulis. The sequence goes on along the minus strand of MU968420.1, from coordinate 4,340,887 downwards.
TTCTTTCTCGCGATTTGAAACCTCTCCTGCTCCAATACTACACGTTACATAATAACCCTGTTTCGGTGTGAACTATTTTATAGGTGCAATAAAGCTGTTTGTAAGATCAAGGTTTTTGTTTTTCCGCGGTGTTTCATGACACACTGATGTGTATGAGTAGTAAGAAGCACTAGTGCTTGTTATGATGATAAGTGCACCGAACTGTATAAAGTTTTTTTTTTTTTTTATGTAAGATCATAATAAAATAATGATAATTCTAAAGTACATGAATTTATTTGCATTATTTTCTAAACTTTATTATATTACAAAAATTCATATTATTTTGGATTTATTATTCTACAATTATTTACAAATTTACAAATTTAAATATTTTAATAAAATCATTTCACATTAATATAATTAAAATTTTCACATTAATACAATTAAAATTTTACAAATATTTTACATAAAATTACAATTAAAATTAGAATTACAATTACAATTACAATTACAATTTTACAATTTCACATACAATTACGATTAGAATTAGAATTAGAATTTTAATTTTACATACAATTACATTTACAATTAAAATTTTACAATTACAATCATTTCACAGCAATACAATTAAAATTTTACAAATATTTTACATACAATTACAATTAAAATTACAATTACAAATACAATTACAATTTTAGAATTAGAATTAGAATTTTAATTTTACATACAATTACATTTACAATTACAATCATTTCACAGTAATACAATTAAAATTATACAATTACGATTAGAATTAGAATTACAATTTCAATTTTACATACAATTAAATTTACAATTAAACAACAATACAATTTAAAATTTACAAATATTTTACATACAATTAGAATTAGAATTATAATTATGTTTACAATTACAATTATAATTTTACAAATATTTTACATACAATTACAATTAAAATTAAAATTACAAATACAATTACAATTTTAGAATTTTACATACAATTGGAATTACAATTACAATTTTACAATTTGTTATATATACAATTACAATTAAAATTTGACATTAAATATTATACATACAATTATAGTTAAAATTACAATTACAAATACAAACAAAATTTTACAATTTTACATACAAATATTTAATAAATATCATGGTCATTTAATAATAATTAATTAATAAACATCAAGATCATGATAATCATCGTACAAACATCATATTCGACTAAAAAACACATTCAAACATAAAATTGACATTATATATTAACATCATCACAACACAAACATCAAATATAAATCTCATGTCAAATAACTCATGTTATCAGATACACATCTATCTGCAAGCTAAACATTAAATGAACATATCTAACATGAGCTAACAATACACAGATCATGATGATCACCAACATGTAAATTAAGTACAACTGAAACATGAACATAAAATAAATGGACCATATATATATATATATATAACTGAATAATATTAAAAATATACAACTATAATATAAATGTCATGGATCAGCTGGTGGTAGTACAACATTAATAGCAGTACTAGTGGAGGCCTGCTCAGTTAATGGGCAGCCTCGACAGTCGATGGTCGAGCCTGCTCACGATCATGATTATTACTAATGGATGGATTAGCTGGTGATAGTACAACATCAATATAAGTAGTACTAGTGGAGGCTTGCTCAGTCAATGGTGTAGCCTCGACAGTCGATGGTCCAACTTGCTCATGATCATGGCTAGTAATGATGGATGTTGCAGGCTGCTAACTAGACATGGTCGATGGTCCAGCCTCATCTCCATGATGACTTCTAGATGATAGTGGAGCCTCATGGTCATTTGGTGCGGTGCGAGGTGAACGATCATGAGATGATGAGTCGCTGCTCACGGACTGTCCATCACGTGCTGTGGCTCGACCATGCCTATAACACGCAAGAGTCGTCCTCAGTCGCGTAACAGTTGTCCTAGATCCTACAACATGCCATATCAAGTTGTACATGTCACGCGGCATGCCTCTCCACATCCATAATAGCCTATCATCAAACTGTATGTCTCTTTAATGAGTGGGCCTAATGCCCGCCTCAAAAATCAATGCACTGAGTTGGTCACCCAACTCCATCCTGTATCTTGTATCAGGTCGACCGCACCTAGCAAAAGGCGATACCGGCACACCAGCAGGAGCATGTCTCTCTACACCAACCTCCTGATCATGATGCTCATCATATGTTATTTCCTCATCGTCATCAAGATCCACACCTGGATCATGTGTTGGTTCCGACATCTCGTCGTTGTCAAAAGAGCCAATGTCTGCAAAATATATACAAGTACACAAAAATAATTAGACAATTTCATTACAAAATTTAATAAAAACAAGTTAAATAACATGTTAGAATAAATATAAATAAAACAGTAATATTACCTCTATCATCTGGCGGCTCATCATCTCAAAAGAGGATGTTGGCACACCCTTGCCAATCCAATCCAACATAAGGTCAAGGTACCATAATGAAGGGATGCAGCTCATCAACGCTAGCTAGTCAGTCCAGTGCATCTTGCGATATCCTGGCTGAAAGCATAGTCTCTCCCATCTTGGGCATCATCTACCCCCACATGTGCATCTAGGCCTCCAACATTAACCTACAAGGCTTCCGAGAAAAAGTAGGCCTCATCACTGGAAACATCCAAAAAAATAAACAAAAAATATTTGAAGCAACAGGGAAGTTGACCCTCCCTTGTGCATGAACACGACATCTATCTAAGGCCATACAGAACTGCCACAAAAAAATGGTAGACCACCTGACAAGTCATGGCTATTGTACTAAAGAATCAACATAATAACATATAAGCGGGAAACTAATGTGTTTCCCATCACTAGTGCTGTGTGAAATGGTCAAAATGAGAAGTGAAAGAAACTGCATGTCCTGTCTACCAAATGCACCAATACGTAACTGACCTCAAGGGACTTGAAACTCTAAAGGAGATAGTACATCTACTCCAATGTATCTTTGGTAGTAAACTAACTGACTCCCTGCTACACAACCAGCTGGAACCTCTAGGACGAAGGGAAAATCCACTCCTCTTCTCGATAGCCTTGTAATAAATAAATATCCTGCTCAATGGGTGTGTACCACTAGTCAGGATCAACCTGGAAAGCCTGTTGGTGGGCATTCCACCTACGAATAAGATGTCTCAAAAAAACACTATGGGCATTTAGGGAAGTAGCCTCCTCATAGAACTTGAGGATGCTTACCTTCCTTAGGAGCCCCTGGGTATCTTCTATAATAGGGTGAGGGTACACATCTCCCTCCCTCTCTTGTGCCTCCAACTAGCGAAGCATGTCATACTGCTCCACATGATGTTGCTGTTGTTCCTCCTCTTCTCTCTAAATCATTAACATATTAAATAATTTTTTTTTATTAAATCAGACATCTATTTAGAAATATACATATATAATTTTTTTTGGAAAAAAAAAATAGACCCTTCGGTGCACCACAAAAATAGTTATGCACGGATTCTAGTGTGTCTTTTGTTTGTAGCGCACTAGCGATGGTGCCCCAGATGACCTAGATCGCACCGTATGCGGTGCACCTAAAATTTTTTCAAGCACCGTTGACTATATATGGTGTCAGAAGAGTGGTGCGCTGACTAAAATATATGCCTCGGTCTGTGTAGTTGTGTTAGCCCACCAACTTCCTGACAAATTAAATAGTCAATGGTGCGGTCTTTTACCCAGCTGCACCGTTGACCCTATTGGAATGCCAAATGCGGTGCGCTGACAGATACCAGGGCAGATATTTCTGTCAACGCACCGCATTTTTATTCCCTTGATCAACGGTGCGACTGACTAAATGAAAACACAACACTTTTTTTTTAATTTTAAAATAATGCGGGGCGCCTTTCTGTAGCTCCCTAGACCCGGTGCGGATATCGTTAGCACTGGTTGCGGTGTGGCCTGTAAATTTTACAGGCATCACTGCTTGCCAGTGTGAGCCAAACAGCTCGTGCACATCGCGCGACAATATATATATATATATATATATATTCTTTTTAAATGGTTAATTTTAAGGTTATTTCAAATTCTAGTCTGCTAAAAAGCTTAATTATGGAAAAACAAGAAAAATACCTGTACATTTCGCCATCAAGGAGGCATATTGGCTGTAGAATTATCAAAAGAAAATTTTCCCACCATTTTGCAAAATGCAAGCTATATATTGGTGGCCAATGCACAACAACATTGTGTGCAATGGGTGCAATGGGAGCATCAATGTCAGGGCAGTTGAGAGAAGGAGAAATTGCACCAGTGCTTGAGAGATCTGGAGCATTGAGAAAGTGAAAAATGTGGTTTTTTGGCCATAATTGTTTTTTTATTTAACCCTGTTCTGGTGCGCAGTGTTTTATAGGTGTAGTGATGCAGTTTCTTAAGACCGCATTGAGTGGTTTTAGATTTGGCACGGTGTTTTATGATGCACTGGGGTGATTCGTTAACATCGCATCAGGTTTTTTCTATTTTGGAACGGTGTTTTATGATGCACCAAGGTGGAATAGATGTGAAGAACCGGTGTTTTAAAGTAATAGGATGCACCGAGCAGGTGTGTATGGAGCGCACAGTGTCTGGTGTGCTAATGTTTTGTGCGATCGATGCTTTCTCTTGTAGAGTGCACCAATGATTGAGAACAGAAAAGTGAAAAATGCGGTTTTTTTGCCATAATTTTTTTTTATTTAACCCTGTAATGGTGCGTGCATTTTATAGCTGCACCGATGCTGTTTCATACGAATGCATTGGTCCATTTTTGTTTTTGCGTGGTGTTTTATGATGCATCGATGCGGTTTCTTAACACCGCACTGGACGGTTTCTGTTTTGGTGCGATGTTTTATGATGCATCGGCCCGAAAGAGTTGTGAAGAAAAAGTGCATGACAGTAATAGGACGCAGCAGGCAGGTGTGCATGCAGTGCAGGGTGTCTGGTGTGCTAATTTTTTCTGTCCACTGGTGCTTTCTCTTGTAGAGCGCACCAGTAATTGAGAGCTCTGGAGCACTGAAAAAGGTTAAAAATCCAGTTTTTTTGTCGTAATTTTTTTTTATTTAACCCTTCTCTGGTGTGGGTGGTTTATAGGTGTACCAGTGCTGTTTCTTATGAATGCAACGATTGGTTTCTATTTTGGCGCATTGTTTTATGATGCACCAGTATCTGCAGTTTCGGTTTTGGCATGGTGTTTTATGATGCACCGGCATGAAAGAGTTGTGAAGCACCGATGCTTTCTCATGTAAGGAGCATCGGTGCGATTTTGGATGATAAGCACACAGAGCAGAAAAGATCCACAAAACCCTCCACCTGCCTACCTCCTCTAGTAACCTCTACTAGAAACAGATGTATGGGTATTTTTATAAGGGGTTCCTCAAAAAAATCTTCTAGAGGATCTTTTCTTTGTAGTGTACGTGTGTGCATATTTGAATAGAGTGGGCCAATGAAACTGGCACGCATAATTTTGTGAGTTGTGGCATCCCCTGCGTAGTGCCCACCGGCTGGGCCATCATGTAGTTCCTTCAAGACCTGTTGATCTTCATTATTTTCTTTTCAACATAGTAGGACTCCGTTGGGGTGCTTGCGGAACAACTTACCCTGCACTAGCTGGTAGGCTGAAACCTTCAGTCTTATTGCACATTTCTGATGGGTGTTTAAAGTTTTTTCCATGATACCACGACCATGATATTGTTGAAGGTCAATGTACCATGAAGGGGTTCCTTTTTGAGGTATACTTTCGGCTTGGTACATGTCAATTTCATGATCCCAACATTCCTCTTCATTACCCCGCAGGTCTGTGGCTTCAGCAGCGATCCGAAATAGCCCTTGGCCCTTGATAGTATGTGTAGGCTTGAATTCCAGGTCATATTCTTGAAGGCATGTCATCCAATTTCCTCGTCTCTCACCCAGCTCCTGATGCACGAATAGTGAGTGAACCGCTGGGTGAGGTACAAATACTATAATGTGATTATTCAAAATGTATGGCCTGAAGTGTTTGACAACCTTGTATACTACGTAAGCCTGCTTATCGATATCCAGATAATTTAGTTCGCCACGTTACAAACCTGCACTCATGAATGATATGGATCGCTCGTCACTGCTGCCATCTTTTTGAGTGAGGATGGTCGCGAGAGATGATTTTGAGGCGAAGGTATACAAAATAAAGTCTTTGCTAAAAGCTGGGTTATCAAGGGCTAGTGCTTCTATGATGACCTGTTTGATATTATCTAATGCTTCTTTCTTGGGGAAATTACATTTAAAATTTCCATTCTTCTTGATCATACCTTGCAGAGGTTTCACGATTTGGGCGAAGTTGGATATGATTTTTCATAGGAAATTGATATTTCCGAGAAATGACTACATGGATTTTTTGCTACTCGAGGGAGGAATCTGGGTGATGGATTTTGCGCATTCCGGGTCCACCACTATGCCATCTCAAGTTATGATATACTCTATTATATTTCCTTTAGAGTCTTCCAAGATGCTCTTTTTGGGGTTAAGTGAGATCCCGTATTTTCAGCACCTTTCAAAAATCTGTTTGAGGTGGTGTAAATGGTCACACATGCGTTTGGAAAATATGGTGATGTCATCAAGGTATACCACTACACTTTTCCCCATTACACCTCGAAAGGTGATGTACATGGCCCTCTAGAAGGTTTCCCTAGAATTAATTAGGCCAAAGGGTATGTGTCTGAATGCAAACGTTCCCCATTTAGTCCTGAATGTGGTTTTCAAACAATTGGGTTCAGCCACTAGTACTTGGTTGTAACCTAAAAACCCATTGAGTAATGGGAAAAATTCTAACCTAGATAGTGCTTGAAGGATCTGCTACATAGGGGGCATTGGGTAGTTGTCCTTGTTCGAAGATCTGTTCAAATTTCGGAAGTCTACGTATAAATGAATTTCGCTAGAATTTTTACGAATTGGGACCAATTTTTACACCCAGGTTGAATGTCGGACTTTGAAGATGATGCGTGCGTCCAAGAGTTTCTTCAGTTCCTTTTGGATCATCGGCTCCAAAGTTGGGTGTACCTTCCTCAGCTTCTGCTGGAATGACGTAACTCCTTCCTTCATGGGTAATATGTGTTGCATGAGTCGTGTGTCATAGGTCTGCAGCTCATCATATGTCCAAGTGAAAACATCTCGGTATTTCTTGAATAATTCAGTAAAGAATTGTCTCTCTTGAGGGGTGCATTTTGCACCGAGGTTGACAAATTCTGGTTCCTTTTTCATCCTGAGATTTATTTTTTGGTGCAATAAGGTGGAACTCTGTACCTTGTTTTGGGGGGGTCCCCGAAAACGGTTTTGTAGGTCAAATAGCTTTTCGAGCGACACTACCCCTTTGGGCATGGGATTCCTCTTGTGCTCCTCTCATTCCTTTTGCAAGGCTAGGTCACGATCCTCTTCTTCGATAACAACATCCTTGAACACGTATGCATTAAGCATGAAATCTAGTACCTGTTGATCATCATAAAAAACATGCAGATTACTTACATTGTTCGGCAGGATAGGCTTATAAAAAATTTCAATAGAGAACCCATCTCTTAGTGGGGTAAATCTAGTGGCAACATTGGCAAGTGTATCAGACATTGCATTATGAATTCTAAGTATGGACTCGATACCAAAAGCATCAAAGGTAGAAATCAGATTCCATACCTCTTGCTGATAACCTTTCAAATGTGGAGATAGGTAGTGAATGGCATTACGTACATGTCAAGTGATGATCTCGAAGTCTCCAATTACCTTCAAGTAGCTGACTTTGAGATTTATTTCTTTCTTGAGCCCAAGGATCAGTGCTTCATACTCGGTTTTATTATTCGTACATTGGAATTGTAGTTGACAAGAAATTAGGAACTTATTCTTCTGGGGATCTAACAAGATATAGCCTATGCTGGCCCCGTCATGGGTCTTGGAACCGTCGTAATACATGGTCCAAAACTTTTCTTCCAACTTTGTAAGATCATGTGAGGGAACAGGCAGTGTACTTGAGGTGGAGGCATCTGAAGGTCCTTCGGGTGTGGCCAGGTGGAAAGTAGTAGCCGGGAGGAGCTCCGACTGGGTGTCTTGGGAGATTGGGATTAAGGGGTTTGATATCAACCGAACGTGGCTTCTAGGAAGCACATGCCCAACTCCTCTTGTGTGAAGCTGACGAGTTCGATGGTTGCTTCCAGGTCAGTCACTGTGTGTTTCATGTAAGGTTCACTTTCGACCCAGATTTTATTGTTCCTACCCTTCTATGGGAGCCACAGGTGGACCAGTCGATAGCAAAGTATCCTTGCAGCGTGCTTGACCAATCTCAACTCAAAAGAAAACCGTAGGCTTCAGGGATATCTACGATCACTATATTGATGCACTGATGCACCCTAGAGTCTGAAGAGAGGTGGATGAGGACGTTATTCAATTCACCCATGGCGGGGACTTGGGATATATCAATTTGAATGATCCTTACATTGGTTTTTTCATGAAGGATGTTTAATTTATTGCATATGGATAGGGGAATAACATTTGTGGATGCACCGGAATCGATGAGGGAGTTATGAACATTGAAGTTGAAGATCTCGAGAGATAGGAGGAAAGGGGTTGTGGTTCATTAGGAGTTTGCATTTACGACATTCACAATGGACTAGGGACATGTAGAAGCTTCAGAGGATGTGGAGCTCACATGTTTGGATGTTGGTAGGTTGGAAAAAGATTTAAGAATAAGATCTCGCTGGTTAGCCATTTGGGTTAGCTCGTAGAGGGAAATGTTTCCTTGTGTTTTCTTCATATCTTCAATAATGTTATATCCAGATTATAGGTGTGGGAGAGGTTCAACAGAGGTATTTGGTGAACCTTATCTTAATCTAGCCTTTGGTTTGACTCGGGTAGAGGCGGGGATATATTTTTAAGGAGTTGTGGATTGGTTCTCCTTGTTTGGTGGAAGAATATTTCTTAGGAATGCTTTTCTCTTTTCTTTGAAGGAGTGTTCGGGCACTGGGACTTCACTCCTTAGACCATAACTCTGTGGGGGTTTTGTTTAAGGATCATCGACAAAGTTTATCTCTGTCATGGGGGAACATCCTTCTCTGCGAACCATCTCGAAGGTGAGGATAGTGGATCTCGCATCCTCATCCGGGGGAGAGGCTTCTTCGCTATCTAAATCGGTCTCCTCTTCTAACTCTCCCAAGGTTTGATCTTCTAAGAGTTGATTTACCATGGTAGTCATGGTATTGATCCACTGAGGGTAGGTTTTTTTCAAGTGGGAGGCTTGATGGAAAAAGCAGAAATTGCCTTTGCTGATCTCTTCTACGTTGAGATTGGTGTTTGAGTTTGGTGGAGGGCGACTAATCATGAGGTTTCTCTTGCTAAAGAAAGGTTTCTACATATTTTTACCTGAGGTGGGGTCATTATTTTTTCTCTTCAAATCAGAGACTTCATTTTCCAACATCTTGAGGGACTTTGTGATGATCTCGAAATCAAAAGGGTCATTATCCTTGTATTTGCATTGATGAGTTGAGGGTTGTGCTCTTTTCACAGTTGTTTTTGGGTCATCTTGGCCATCATGATCAATGTATCTTATGGATAGCATGTCATTTTCGATAGCAAGGGTGGTGGCGTAATTTGCTGCCAAGGTAGCACTAGCTCCACGTTTCACGAACATGGTGATATCCCTAGGGAAATCCCTTGTGTAATAATCAATGTTGATGGAATCATCCAGGGCCATGTTTGGAGGGAATTTGTTCAATATGGTAGCAAAGCATTAGTTGAAGTCTCTGACTTTCTCCTTCTTCTGAAATTTTGAAGTACTTAGCTCTGTAAGGAGCATAGAAGGAGTCTTGTCTTCCGAAAACTTTTGGAGGAAGGTACGACGAAATTTCTCCTAGGAGGAAATGGAAGCGAATGGTTAGGAATGGTACCACATAGGATCCTTAATTTCTAAGGTCTGGGGAAATACACAACATGCTACATCGTCAAAATGCACTCTCATATTTTTTAAGGCCAAGTAGAAGTTATTGATGTGATCTTTCGCCAACGTACCTTTTTCAGGGTCGAACCTAGGGAGGTGCTTCTCTGGGTGTCAGGGCATGTTGTGAAAGGGACCGCGAAGGCCTAAATGAAATTGTGCCATCCAAGCCAAGGGTTGCACCTATCTAGCCCAATTATGGGGCGGAATGTAGATTTTCCCCATTTCATTCTCAGATCTGTTGTCCATGCCAGATCCGGAGGCTTCACACTCATGTTGGGAGTGCATGTCATGATTTACTCTAAGGTTTCCCATATTCCTAAGATTTATCTAGTTATAAAGGAAGGGAAATATGTTTTGGTTTTGGTTGTGGTGGTGGTGAGTGTGTCCCGTATTCCGACCTTGTCCATGGCCCCTGTCCCCTCAACCTTTGTTTCCCCGTCCCCTTGCGGTTCCTCCTCCAAGCGGTTTGTTTGCTTGAGTGTTATCACCCAACATCTGGTCAGGTTGAGGGCCAGTGTCAGGTTGGGGTTCAATAATTTCAGGGCCATCCCCTCTGATGTCTCGGGGGTTGTCTGGGGGTTTGACTGAATTTCTCTCAACTGCATCAGCATAATCTTGGAGCATAATATCTATCAACTAACAAGTTTGATGCATTCCAGGGGTCCACAAATTGGCCTAGGAAAGAGTGGCTGGGAGGATTTGTAGAGATATAATAATATTGCGGGCGAGTGGGCGCAAGGCCCTCAGCTGGTCTAAGGTGACCTCATAATAGGGCAAGTCCTCCTCTGGGGAATTCTCAAGGGGCGGAGGACCAATATTTTAATACATGATCTCCCCCTGAGGGGTTTGCAATGGGATATTACTTGAGTTGTTGGAGCCTGCCATTCAGGCCCTCTTTCTAGCGCCAAATCAACTGACGGAAAAAAGTGCCTGACCAAAAGTAGGGGATCTCCTCGGTAAAATGTCCCAACTAGATTCTAGACCGTTTGTGATAGGGATCTCGTCCAGGGTGTGGGTCTAGCTATCACTGAATATTGATTTTCTCAGATGAAAGATATGCCCTGCAGACTTGATGATACACCGCTACTCGAATGATACGAAAAAAATGGTCGATGAGTTATCATGTAAATGAAACATTATAAATAGCAAAGAGAGTTTCGAAGCATGAATCCAAAGGAAATGTTGTTAGCAACACATCATTAGGGTCATTGTCATAAAAGTTGGTTGACCACAAAAGAAAAATTTCTCTATGGTCGAAACACCCTTCAATTCCTTAAGCGTTTTCTGAAAGATAGAGCGGCATTAATAATGAGGTCATTAAAAATCTCTTAATGAAATATTAACATACCATCAACACATATGGAAAGCTTAAATATAGAAATTACATATGAAGAAAAAACATAGACTAGTTAGTTATGAAATATAGTGAATACAATAAGACATAATACTCATAATGCTAGCACACACATAAGTCCTCATCAGATCTAGTAGTGGAATCAAAACATTCATTTGTATTCACTCTCAGAAATATGCATTCAATGCGATACAATTATCTCTTCTCCTTTTGGAGTCTTGAAAAAAGGTGCCTTACAGTGTTCCCATAGGGAATACTTATAGAAACAAATTGACCCTTGGGTGGCCCTGACCTTTCAGCTTCCTGACTTTTGGCATGGTCTATGACCTAGTTGGCATTTGGAACTTGCGACTTGGCCCTAACTGCGACCTGCATCATGTTCCCTACTGCGACCTACAACCTATTCCTTGTTGCGACCTGTGACCTGTACCATTTCCTTTGTTAAGGGAACAATTGTGTGATGGACAGGCCAGGTACGTCTAACTATTGTTGTTCCTTGAGGTACTTCTGCCAAGCCTCATAGCCTGCAACTACTGGAGTGACCTGGGGGGTATCTTCTGCTAACCTGTGAAAACATTCAAGTGCGTCCAGAACCAAAGTGCACCTTTTTACTAATATTTTTTTGGATAGGGAGGCCATTTTGGTGTAGATCTAGACTGGTGTGATGATGAACTAAAAAATGTTTTCCAGTGAGCCTGGGAGGTCCTGTGAAGCAACTTCTTGGCTCAGGGGTTGCAGGAATATTTGAATGTCTTGGGTCACCTCTTCCCTTGTATTCTCAATATCTAATGCTACCAAGGAAGGGATATGATGTACATTAGCCATTGAATTGATGCCACTGATCAGGTGTTTGCAAGAGGACAACACATTTTCCACATCCTTTACCAATTTATCCTTGGATTGTATCTTCATTCCTATCTGAAATTTTTTAGTCTGAGTATAGATCCAATCCTTACATGGCAGGTGTTAGGAGCCTACAGATATCTATCTGACCATTCCAACATGTTGTCCAGGGCAGCAAAGGCCTCCTTCAACTGCCCAGTTTTCCTTTTACTTTTTGCTTGCGATCTTTGCAGTGGTGCGACTGTCTACTTTATCACGAACATTTCCTCATACACTTTCTTCATGGTAGCCTCCAAAGTAACCAACTTCCTTTGAATAGTGATTGGTAATTCGTTTGCCTGGGTAGTTGTGAAATGAAGCCTTTGAATTTTTGCATCCAACACCTTCTTTTCTTGTTCAGGCTGAGCTGCCTTCTGCTCGGAAGCTCGGAGCCTATTTTTTAGAGACAAAATCTCTCTGCTCATTCTGATGAAATTTTCCTCGTGGCTGCTACGAAGGCAGTCCCTGTTGATGCGATCATGATCAGATTAGTCATGGTATCTAAGAATATATCCTTTTCTGTGGTAATTGTCAGAGGCTTGGTTGGATTCTATGCAAGGAATTTTCTTTTCTCTTGTGTGATCTTGTGCTTGAACTGGTCATATGTGAGCCTCATCAAATCTAAAATCTCATCTTCCTGCTCCTCTGAGGTGCCAAGGTCTGAGAGAGGGGATTGCACACTCATCATGGGGTTTGTTTGAGGTACCTCAATGTGAGGCAACTCTATTTTCTCCCCAGTCTTTGGGGGTGGTGTTTTTCTTCCCTTTACTTCCTTGGAAGAGTCTTCCTGCGATTTATGGTTTTCTTCCTCCTGTCTACTCTTCTCCACCTCTAATTTATCATGTTCTTCCTTTAACCTTCACTCAACCTCTTTCTTCTATTCTTCTTCTTGCTTCTTCTTACGTTCCTCTTCCTCTTCTTGCCTGTGGGCTTCTCCTGCCTGCTTTTTCTTCTGTTCCTCCTTTTGTTGTTTTTTTTTGCTCCTCAACTTGCTTCTTTTGGTTGTCTTATTCTTGCTGTCTTGCCAGGGCATCCTGGGTTCTTTTTAGTTCCTCTTCCTTTTCCTTCTTCTCGGCTTCTTGCTGTGCCTTGGCCTCTATGTCTCTCTTTTCATGTTTTTATTTAGAAATACTACTGCCTGTATCAATCCTTGGATTCTTGGCTTTGGAAGATGAGGCTCCCCCTATCAGATCGTTTCATTTTAGCATGTCGGCCCTTTCTTCTGTAGTTTGATCATCTTGCGCCCTTTGATCAGTTGATTCTTCTGGTGAGGATTCCCTATCTTTTTTGTACCAGATTCTGAATTTCTCTTTGACAGGGCATTCCGTGTGTTGGTATTTCCAATCGAATTTGGTTCGTTTACATTGCACATGGATGATCCTTTCAGGATCATATGACCTGTGGGGGAAGGTCACAAAATGGAAACCTTTGGTTTCCTCTACCTCTGCTTCTACTTCTGTTAAATCCTTAACTATGTAGGCTTCGATAGTGAGTAGGAGAGTAGGCCATGGTTTCTTCTTTCCCTTGCTGAGGACCTTGGAAAACCCGCTCATCATCTGGTAGCACAGTTCTTGTAAGAGTAGTTTATCAGTGAAAAACTGGGGCAGTGTGTGAGGTGCCTTGAATGACCTGAACACCATGATAAAAGTACTTTCTGCAATGGGAAACTAGTTGGCCACTTGGTTTATCGTTTCCATGGCTCACCTAGACATGCACGAGGCATATTTTCCAAACATCTTCGTGTAGAGCGTGGGAATGAAATTATGCGAGATCAATTCTATATCTTGTTTATATTTGGAAGATCGGAACACACTTAAGTCTTTATGAATTGGCCCGCCATGCTTCACATCATAATTATGCGGCCACCCTTCAAAGTGACATATTACGCATACTGCGTCCAAAAGGTAGGAAGCCATGTGAAATTTAGATGTGCACCCTTCTTCGGGTGCCTGTGCTGCTGATATGTTTGACCTGAGGACCACTACTATTAGGTTGGACCAGTTGAACGGGGTGCCATATGTCACGATAGTGTACATGAGAGGGACCCAAGTCCCACTGAAATTAGTGGCATCTGGTTGGCTGTACATCCTACACATCATTACTGTCATGAACTTGTAGACGTTCCTAAGGCCCTCTGTTTTATATTCTTGATCCTTTTTAACCTTAAACTTCTCGGGGCCCTCCCACCATCCCTTCAAGGTCTCTGGTATTAGTACTTCATGAGTGGCTACCCACTCAAAATTGAAATTTTGTTCTTGGGTGGGGACTACATAGTATAATTCTGCATCTTCCCCCATCATATTAGCAAACGTCTTCCCCGAGTGGTCATGAATGACCCACATCCTAGAGTCGAACTTCGAGAGGATCCATTTAATAACCCGTGCACATGGAAATACGGATGGATGAGTTCCTGCATAGTGAGGTTTGGATCTGTTGACCTGAATGTACACTTACCTGTCTACGAGGTCTTCTGGGAACTCACTTTTTGTGAACTCTCGATATACCTGGTACCAACTCATCTTGTCTCCTTTCCCGAACATACAGGAGGTGTCCCCATTGATAGGGGGCGGGGAAGGAAGTGTGCCTTCTTCTGAAATCTCTACCTCTTGACTCTTCTTTCTTTTTCAAACTGCTGGAGGCCCCATATCGCTTGAGGCCGAAGAGATGGAGACACACTCGAGCTCGATTTCAATATTTCTTGGCATGTCCATAAAACAATCCCATGATAACACAGACGACATAATTACAAATATGTTAAGACTGATGAAACTTCCAAATTAACTAACTGCTCAGGTTAGGTCGTTGTGACCCCTACCAATTATTATCTAAAGAAATGGCGAGGCTTGCGACTTATTGAGCTCACTACTAGGTCGCAAGGTCACTAGGTCACACTTATGTGAAATCTTAGGAAACTACTACTTTGCGACTTGGCGACTTGTGACTAGATCACAAGGTCGCTAGGTCGCACTGGCATAAACTTTCAGGGAACTATGATTTTGCGACTTGGCTACTTGCGACTAGGTCTCAAGGTTTCTAGGTCATAAATTAGGCGGTTAATTGGTGATTAGTGACTTGGTGACTTTAGGACTCAACAAACAAGTCGAGAGGTCGCAGGGTCGCTTAGTTGCTAAGTCGCGCTAGGGCTCTTTGGGAATATTTGCAGTGATTGCAACCCGTGGGGAATGAATGGAAAAGAGGGAAAGAAATCAAAGGGTGATGGACAAATATAAGCTTCAAGACCTCCCCAGGCAACCAAGAAGGGTGCTTGAGGCAACTGGGGTAGGGTAAGGTTCAGAGAGGGAGGCAGAGAGAGGTGAGCTTGAGGGGAGGTGAATACTTTAACCAAAGGGCTGGTGAGGAGCTTGAATGAAACCAAACAGAGGGATTAAAAGGCCATGACAAGGGCAAGTGAGGCAACAACTAATCAAAAAGGAAAAAATAGGAGGATTAGGCAACTTACGTGGAAAAAATGCGCTCCAGCTGGCTTGTGAAAGGCATTACTTGCTTTGTCACACAGGGCTAACGCGACCTACGCGGCCCTTTTATTTATAAATGGGTCACACGTGCGATCATTTAATGCTTCTCACTAAGTCGAAAATCAGGGGTGGTTAAGGAAATATGCGACCTTGTGACCTTGCAACCCCACGACCTGGAGGTCGCTAGGTCGCTAGGTCGCACAGTTGCAAAATGAGAAAAGTTAAGTGAGTATGCGACCTTACGACCCTGCGACCTGGAGGTTGCTAAGTCGCTAGGTCGGATGGTCGCAAAGATGTGTGATTTTATGAATTTTGCGACTTTGCGACTATGCGACTAGATTTTAGAGGAAAGAAGTCATGGACCAAACTTTGTAGGCATAATGCATGAAAAGGGTCTTTCTGAGGGATCAGGGGCTCTGAAATTTTAATATGGAACTAAATTTTGGAGTGTGTTGTAGCGGCTACACCAAACTAATACTAAAAAAACACACTAATTTTTTTTATTTAGTTTGTAAGGTTGCAGTAAGATGGTTGTGTGAATTGAACCATATACTTAAGGATGATTTTGTTCCATGTAATCAGAAATCACATCATGTTGTTTTAAAATTTGTGTCTTAATAAACTATTTTCTCAAAGTTCTTACGAAGAGCACATAAAGCTCAATAGTAAAATAGAACATACCAATTTATACTTATTACAAGATGAACTATATTTTCCCTCGTAGTGAAATGTAATGTCATACATAGAATATGGCTAATTGTGTTGTAAAAATATAATAATACTAGGAAAGATGTCTAAATAAATAATCACTTCACTCTTTTAATCACCATAACAGCCAAGACTAACTTCTTTATTTCAAATAAAAGCCCAATTATGCCATTGAAAGAAACATAACCACCAATCAAAAACATTAAACGAAATATTGAAACCCCTATCCATAAATAAACCTCTCAACATTGTTACAAAAATTATATACAAACTTGTCTTGAGGATACTAAATTGGTGGCTGTCCACCTTCTTTTCCTATCATAAATAATTTGATCCAATAGTTAATAATTATATTAATTTCGTTATACAAATAAAATAATTATCTTAATTTCATTATACAAATAAAATAACTAAGGTTTTTTTTTTGTAAGCTTAGGTGGCTCCTTCCATTTTCTATTAATAAAAGTCGGGCAAAAAATATACAAAACTAGACCTCAAACTGCCCGCAGGAAACCACGTATTTCGGCCATTGAAGTTTAGAGTATGTCAACCAAAACATAAAAATCCTTAACAGTCTATACCATATCTGACGATACTTAATATATAAGTATGGAGATAACAACATATACAGAAAAAAGTACTAGCCACTAAAAAGAAAGTAAAACATTTGATGATGAAACCCTTAATCTTCCTCAGATTCCACTGGTACTGGATCTTTGGCACTGGACCCTGGTAATTCAACTGTAACTTGCTGCATAGACTTGATTTCCTTCTCCAACCTTCTGAGCCTCGCATACTGATGCAATTGACGAATTTGATTTCCTGGATGTTCCTATTTGTTGGGGTTCCCATGTTTTGGCTAGATTGGCAAGACGAAAAGATGAGACAACATCATAACCACTTTGGGGCCCTAGGATCTAGCCCTCCCGGACCCGGAGAGGGATCTCTCCAATAAAACAAAGAATTATATATCTTTGAAAGCTCAAAATGAGGTATTAGGCTAGGTATGAAGCACAGAGGGGGTGTGAAATGATTTGGTTGGTTGGTTGCTGGGTTGAGTCATGAGATCACAGACTGAGAAGGTAATAGGAGGAAAGGAGAAAAATAGCAGGACATTTCGGCAAAAAACAATGAGTCAAGACAGTGCCATCCATTGGGCTATGGAGTCATGAAAGGAAATTACTTGCAAACCACTAGCCAAGGCTTTTAGAGGGCAAGTCATCTATACTAAAGGATCTTTTAGATAGATGGTGGGATGGAACATTAAGGATCGAAAGTGAGAGAAGGAAAGCAACCCGGTTTCTGTCTATAGATCAGGTTAGAGGTTATTTAACTCCAGACCTGCTTGGACATACTCATAGGCAACTTTCAATGGGAGAAACAAAGAGGCAGCTTATAGATCAGACTAGAGGTCATTTAACTCCAGGTCTGCTTTAGCATGCTCTGAAGGAAAATAGAGATAATTTTTAATAGAGCCAGGGTCTATAGATCAGAGAATGAATTTGAACATTCAATGCTTTGACACCAGCAAGAGATCTTAGAAAGTCCAGCTGATCGCACAAGGACCCTAGTGGACAGGGCTAACTCTAATCCCGAGTATCCCAAATCTTCCAGCTTAAACCCAACAAGAACAACTAAGCAGCAAACCCCGAATTCACACATCAGCTAGCAAGAAATAACATCTGCCACACTGGTTAAACCACGAGAGTCGGCTCTTAGTTTCACTATTAGCAGAAAACATTAAAGGCAAGGAGAGCAGAAACATAGGGTACCTAATAAGGGTAAATCCTATGCCAGATTTCTGATGCGAGCCAGAAGAAATGAACAGTATGAAAAATGTAATAAACAATGTGATAAGAAAACATCACCCGTAGTAATAGATCAAGATCCAAAGAAATTGCTTGTTCAATTGATGTGTAAAACCAGTCACATACACTGAGGTCAATGGCTAATATAGTCTGAACTTTATCCTCCGAGCCTACTACATTACAAACTACTCTGCTACTCTCTCCCAAAACTGTTCTAAGAGTAAAAAATGAATCCCTCTAACAGCAACGGCAACAACTGAACAACAACCTTTTCACTATGTTTCTTCATGAGTTTTATAGCTGAAAGAGAGGCAGAGGAGGTAGATGAAACACTAAATGAGACATGAAATAGAAGTAGTAGAAGAGGGCTGAGGCCCATTCTGTTTTAATATTGATGCATTAATCTTCAGTACTCTTTGGGTGAAAGAGTGGTCTTCAACAGGCTGACATTTACTTCAGGTATGTTCTTGACGTCCTTTGGCTGTAGTATTCTGTAGTACTCTGGTGAATAAACAAAAGGCAGATAAATGAATTTGAGGTCTACCGTGTTGCATAACAAATGCTCTGGTAGCATAGGACTGTTCTGTCAGGGTGGAAATCTTCTCAGGAACACGGTATAGAATGAAAGCAGCATGGGCACCTCGTCCTTTCACTGGTAGGAACATTATGCTGATGGTGACAATGATATATATCATTTTTTGCGCATTGGACCTTCTAAGCGGTCCACAATGTCTTCGAACTGGTACCTTTTCCTTTTAAATCACTGAAAAACAGGTAAAAAATCTTCAATTACGTACCTTAAACTCTCTGCTTTTTACCGATACTCTCTATCACTCTAGTACTGTCTCCGTCTATGCAATCTGAGATTTAATGGCATCAGAGAGATTTTGCAGAGTTTTAACTCTATCCTTTGATGAAATCTATGCAGCAAGCGCCTCCCGGGCATTCTCCTGTAATATCAGGCTTTGAATGCAGCCTCTTCTATGCACTGTGTCGCTACCATAGTGCATATGAACCATGGCGGTTTTCCGCTTCCCTGTAACCCTGCAAAACATGAAAACATGTTAAAAAAACATGCACGGGGAGGGTGGCGTGGATGACTGTGAAAATGGCAACGTGGCATGGACGAGGACAATGAATGCAAAGGATAATATGGAGGGACGTAATGGATCAACGGAAGTTGCAGTCGAAGGTGGTGAGAATGGAAATTTAAATGCAGAACCTTAGAATTTGACCTTAGAATGGAATATATAAAGGGACGAGCGAGAATGCGACAAAAACACATGGGATGGTAACGTGGCGGAAGACGGTCAATAGCAGGACATGCGTTTAATCCTAACCATTCGATCTCAGGCGGAGATCGACGACTGATATTGTGTCAGAGGGTGACAGATGGTGGGCCAGGGGTAGCGTTTGCCTCGGTTATCGCCCAAGCATCTTGGGGGTGTGAACACCGTCGGATGGCTGGCCACAGATCAGACGTTGTACAACAATATCATGCCGGATCTGTGGACAAAATTTAATGCGTGATCGGGGGCGGTTTCTGAATAGTGCGTGGAGCCACGTGTCATGTGATGAATGGAATCGCTGCCAAATAAAACTTACCGCCCTTCCTCCAAAGGCAGTGCGATAGAAACCAGTAGTTTTTTGCACAGTGTTTAGCACAGGGACCACCAGGGCGGATGAGTTACTGACCGTTGATTTGCAGATTAAATGGATGGTGGATATGTGATCGGGGTGGTGAAAGGGGTGCGTGTCGGACGCTGTGGATTTTGCGACAACCATCTAATCTGTATAGATCGACGGCTCACAAAGCTCCCGATATACATTTGCGATAAGCGCCTTCTGCCTTGATGCCTGGTCTTGGCGCTAGGTCATGTGGGGGAAACAGTTTTGGGGCTAGGGTTGAAAGGTGGCTAAGCCTGATATATGTTCAAATTGGGTTTTCGGCCCTTTTTAATGCAATTTAAGGCCAGGGAAAGGTTTTCGGTAAAGGGAATAGGGGGTTTTAAACTAAATAGGGGGAATTTTAAAGGCTTAAGAGGGGATTGAGGATGATCTAAAGGGTAAGAAAGGAATTAGAAGGGGAGACAAGGGGATGAAAACAGAGGTTTAGAAGGGATGATATAAGGGGAACAAAGGCCTTTTTGGGCATTCTTCTTTACAACAGAACGACTTTTTAATTGGAAACAGTAGTGGGGATTTATCAAAGGACAAAGGCACAAGGAGGCTTGAAGGATGATGTGTTTTCAGAGGGAAATGCATTCCTCGAAGGCTCAAAAACATTTTAGCCCCCCGTTTGCTTGTCAAAAAATTCATAGGGGGCTAACACTATTAATATCTGACAAAGTTGATTATAACTTTGTTTCTGCTATCGACATGACTGCCTTAGCTAACAAGCATTTAATTAACAAGTAAGTTCTAATGTTTAAACAAAGAAATCCGACCCCGAGTGTGCCCTGGGTCATTGACCACATTCTGCATGTCCTCCGAAGCCATATCATCTTCCCTTGCCAAGTTATTTAAAACCTCTGTTTCCCAACCATAAATACAGGAGCATACCGAATTCGGGATTTTTCATATAAATGTTTGAACCAACAGTGCCAGATGTTGTTGTGCAAACTTTCTTCCTCTTTTCTGATGCTACTCAAAAGTAGGCTATTTTCATTTGCCTCCAGTGGGCTTCCTTCCTCTTTTAACCATGTTAAAGTAACCTCACAAATCTGCTGAAGCTACCATCCAAACAACAACACCAGTGATCTGGATTTATGCAGGAACACAACAGAATAAACACATAACCATAAATACAGAGATGCAGCGGAAATAACACTTCATTTCATTAATATCAAAGAACTGAAATTTTCTTACAGACAGAATGGAAATAAAACTAGCTAGGGCACTGGTAGCTATCTCTGAGAAGAGATGTGGTGGCTACAGGCCTCTCAACTGAGTTACAATGAGGCTCGAGGGCCTATTTATTATTGAGAAACAATGGATAACCATAAACATCCCCAAAACCTAACCCTAGGAGATGAAGCGCCAAAACTATGGGCCCCGTTTGGGTAAATTGGTGTTTCAATTTCCCAGGGACATAACTTTGGCATACTATCTCCGTTTGACGCACATGATACATTAGTAGAAATCTCTATCCGAGGACTACAACTCTTAGGATGAATTTGATGATCAAATTCGCTAGTAGTCTTGTACCCAAAAAACGTCGTTTAGGGCCTCAAAATGGCTCCGGAAGTTCAGGACCTGAAAAACTGCTAAAAATAGTAAGTTATGCCGAAACTAAAAAACTGAAAGAGACAATGGTGGGGGCCCAAGTGGAAAAGGTGGGTGGCCACCAATACCATCTGGATCATTCCTCCCCCCTTAGGAAGCAATGGTCCCCATTGCGTTAAGTTCCTCCATGAGATGAGGAAATTTCTGCTGAACTTGGTCCCTGGTGAACCACTTTCCTTGGTGCAGGAGTTGGCCAGCTTTGACAACCCGATACAGTTGGACCCTCTGTTGGCGAGTGTTATTAATTTGCATGTCCATGATACAATCTGTGGTGGCCTGTTCCATGCAGTCTGGGTTTAACTCTGTTGGTGTGAGTTGTTCTGCAATGTCCAAAGTGTCCAGTAGAGGTGGGAAGTAAGGACGAAGGCGATCCACATTGAAGACTGGGTGCAGACCAAGGAATGGTGGAATACTAAGCTCGAAAGCATTGTTCCCTACAGCCTTGGTGATGGTGTACGGCCCGTATCGGAGCGGGCGAAGCTTGCGGTGAGCTCCAGTGAGGCGCTCCTTCTGCAAATGCAGCCATACTTTATCGCCCACCTGGAAGTTGTGTGGCACCCGGTGTTGATCATGGCGCTGCTTGTACTTCGCATTGGCTCTGTCCAATATATCATGAACTTGTTGGCGGATGTGTTGAATGCGCTCGATGAAGTTACTTGCTTTGTCAACTTCAGACTGGACGTGCACTGAATCGGCCTGAGCAGCTGCAAATGGCATGGCTACGTCAATGGGACATAGTGGCTGGAATCCCAAGCCCACCTGAAAGGGGCTATGGCCAATTGAACTGTGGAGAGCCCGGTTATAACTATGTTTTACATAAGGGAGGCTCTCGTCCCATGTGCGTGGATGCTTTGAATTGTACATGCGTAGAATGTGTACAATCATTCTGTTGACGACCTCTGTCTGGCCATCTGTTTGGGGATGGAAAGCTGTGGACTTGGTGAGCTTTGTGTCCATCATTGACTAGAGGCTGGACCAAAATGTGCTGAGGAACCTGCTATCTCAATCTGATATGATAGACTGTGGGATCCCAAAGTGCACCCATACTCGTTCAAAGAAGAGTTTAGCAGTAGCTTCTGCTGTGATACTCTTCTTACAGGCCACCATAATGGACATCTTCGAGAATCTGTTAATGACCACGAAAACACAATCATTGCCATTCTTAGTAGAGGGCAGGCCCGACATGTAATCCATGGAGATGGATTCCCACGGTCGACTAGGGGTAGGTAGTGGAGTATATAGGCCTTGCTTCTTGATGGTTGGTTTGGCAATGGCACAAGCAGTGCAGGATCTGATGTGTTTCTCGACGTCCTTTCGAAGGTTCGGCCAATAGAAATACTTCTGTAGTATTGCTACTATTTTCTCGACCCCGAAGTGCCCAGCGACTCGACTGTAGTGTGCTTCCCATATCATCTTGGCACGCTCGCTTGAAGGAACACAAAGGTGTCCCAGGTGACATAAAAGTGCATCTTGGAGGTGAAAATTTGCAACTTGCGTGCCCCCCAAGAGTGCCTTGTAAGTGTGGCCGAATTCTAGGTCACTCTCATAGAGAAGCGGCCAATCAGAAGTCTCGTGCCCACAAGAGTTGAGCATGGTGGTGAGCGCCACGATCGGTGGTCGGCTGAGGCAGTCTGCAACATTATTGGTGCTACCCTTCTTGTACTTGATGTTCAAATGAAACTGTTGCAGATATGTGGACCACTTCTGATGGCGATCATTCCGCAACTTCCCTTGTGTCTGTATGAACTGCAGGGGCCGGTGGTCTGTGTGGATGATTGTTTCCTTCCCCAAAATGTAATGCTTCCATTGTCGACAGGCTTGCACAATGAAATACATTTCTTTGTCATAGGTGGGATACTTGCGAACTGTCTCAGACAATGTCTCATTGTGATATGCCACTAGATGTCCCTGTTGAGTAAGAAATGCCCCAATAGCATAGTCAGAGGCATCTGTCTCGATCTCAAATGGCTGCTGCAAGTCTGGTAAGGTGAGCACTGGGGCAGAACAGAGGCGATTTTCAATTATTTGAACGTCTTCTGTTCAGGTTCCGACCAAAAGAATTTTTCTCTCGCTCCTCCTTTGGTGACTTGACTCAAGGGCCAAGTGATATGAGAGAATCCCAACATGGATCTATGGTAGAAATTAGTAAGACCCAGAAATCTGCGAATCTCTGTTATAGTAGTCGGGGCTGGCCAATCCTGATGACTTGGATCTTGGCTGGATCCACATGCACCCCCCTTTCATCAATAATGTATCCCAGATATTGAACCTGGGTCATGCCAAACGTGCACTTCTCCAAATTGGCACACAACTTGTGTTGCTGCAGTGTTTGGAGGACTTGTCGGATGTGATGAAGGTGCTATTCCCAAGTCTTGCTGAAGATCAGAATGTCATCCAAGTACACCACTACGAATGAGTTGGTGAATGGCCGCAAGATGTCGTCCATCATCCTCATGAAGGTTGCGGGAGCATTCGTCAACCCGAAAGGCATGACCAGCCATTCAAAAAGGCCTTCCTTAGCCTTGAAGGCAGTCTTCCACACATCAGAGGGTTCAATTGGTACCTGGTGATACCCGGACTTCAGGTCGATCTTACTGAAATATTTTGCACCTTGGAGTTGGTCCAGAAGGTCATCAATCCGTGGGATTGGGTACCTATTCCGGACAGTGATCTTGTTCAGCGCCCGATAGTCAATACATAGTCTCCACGTCCCATCCTTCTTCTGTACCAACACGATCGGGCTCCCACAGGGCGATGAACTTGGTCTGATGTGACCTTTCTGCAACAGCTCCTGAATCTGCCTCTTGATTTCATCATTTTCCAGAACAGAGCGTCGATAGATCGGTCCATTGGGTAGCGGCGCACTTGGGGTCAGATCAATCGGGTGCTTGACCTGGCAGTGCAGAGGAACCCCTGTGGGTGAGGTGAAGATGTCCCCGTACTCCTCCACGACCTTATCCATTTGTTGTTGTCGCGCAGAGGGGCCCTGTCTGGAGGTCGTGGCCACAGTCTTCTTCTTGCCCTGGGGGCGGATCATCAGAAAAACGAATTTCCTGGTTTGGGAAATGAGCTTACTACATTGTTTTGCAGTAACTAAAGAGATAGTCGTAGGAGGTGGTACCTTTGGTATCCTGTACAACTTATTTCCCAAAGTAATAATAACAGCACGAGGTCGAGACTCATACACAGCATGACGCTTCCACAAGTATGGTTGTCCTAATAATACATCAGAAACATCAATGGGAGCAACGTCACATAATACCTCATCCGTGAAGGGCTTGATGCTATAGGGAAGGCGACACTGCTGGCTGACGCGGAGATCTCGTCCTTGGTGAAGCCACCCGATAGTGTATGGATGTGGGTGAGCTGTGGTCGGCAAGCCCAACCGCTTCACGGCGTCTACTGAAATGAGGTTCTTTTGGCTCCCATTGTCGACAATGAACTGTACCGGGGAGCCCTTTACCCACATCTGGGAGTGGAAGAGACGTTCCTCCTCCTCCGGATCTTCTGGTTCCTCCTTCTGGATCTTTGTAGTGGCAACAGTGGCATTGGGCTCTGCATCAATAATCTGTTTCCCTTTTTCATTCCCCTTGTCAGGTTCTGATTCAGAGTCGGAGCATGCATCTGACTCAGAAGCCCGCATCTCGACCACCAGCGACTGCTTGGCCCGACACTCACTTGTGTTGTGAGTGGAGCTCTTATGGAACTCACACCACTTTCCCGTGTCCTTCTTTGGCTTTACGGTGTTGTTCTTTTCTTGTGGCTTTGACGGGTTGTCTTTAGCCGCCATGCCTTGGCTCTGTTTTTTGTTCTGCGGTTTGGAAGCAACTTTTCCTTGCTTTTGATTCACAGATCCAAAGTCTCGCTTCTTCTGTTTGAATTTCTGCTCAATCTTGGCAGCATACCGGTATGCCGTACCAAGCGAGGAGATGTCGAGGAACTCCATTTCCTCCTGAATGTATCTGTGCAGACAGCCGCGATACTTTAGCACCAAATGTTTCTCTGAATCTTTGATACCCAACTTTGTGCGCAGGGTATGGAACAGATTCGTCAGCTCGTGCACATCTTGATCCCTTCGTTGTCGCAGCGTGGTCCATTGTATGTACTTGTCCTCATAGCTCCCCACGGGATAGTACTGTTCCTTGACGGCGTCTCGGAAAGAATTCCAAGTTGGTACGGCCGAGAACAGAGAGGGTTCTGTCTGGTCCTTGTTCTCACAGTAGGTTTCCCACCAGTCCTTAACATGGGGGTAGCTTTGAGGAGTGCAAAAATAATCTTCTCCCGGTCTGAAAAGTCATGAACAGAGAAATATCCTTCTAATAGATTCAACCATCTATCTACGGCATCCGCGTCTATTTGACCCTCAAATATGGGAATGTCAAAATTTACTTGTACCTTAAAGGGAGTCGCAACTCCAGAGTGGCTACTGGATGCAGATGCGCCGCCGGTGGGCAGCCGTTGAAGGATCCGAGCAAAGCTATCCATCATCGCGTTCCTTTGTTTTTCGAGGGCCTCCTCGAGCAATATTTTGATAGGATCTCCTGCTCCCTCATCTTTCTTTTCGTCCCCCATGGGCGTCCGTCAAGGTTTGCGAGGCTGATCTTGCAAAGGTTCCACCAGATCGAGCCCTAGCTCCTTATACCCCGACCTCGTTGGGGACATGAAAGAAGGATCGAGAAAAAGCAGACCGCTCTGATACCACTGATCCGGATTTATGCAGGAACGCAACAGAATAAACACATAACCATAAATACAGAGATGCAGCGGAAATAACACTACATTTCATTAATATCAAAGAACTGAAATTTGCTTACAGACAATGGAAATAAAACTAGCTAGGGTACTGGTAGCTATCTCTGAGAAGAGATGTGGTGGCTACAGACCTCTGAACTGCTTTACAATGAGGCGCGAGGGCCTATTTATTATTGAGAAACAATGGAGAACCCTAAACATCCCAAAAACCTAAACCTAGGAGATGAAGCGCCAAAACTATGGGCCCCGTTTGGGTAAATTGGTGTTTCAACTTCCCAGGGACGTAACTTTGGCATACTATCTCCGTTTGACGCACATGATACATCATTAGAAAGCTCTATCCGAGGACTACAGCTTTGGAGACGAATTTGATGATCAAATTTGCTGGTGCTTTGATACCCAAAAAACGTCGTTTAGGGCCTCAAAACGGCTCCGGAAGTTCAGGACCCGAAAAAATGCTAAAAATAGTAAGTTATGCTGAAACTGAAAAACTGAAAGAGACAATGGTGGGGGCTCAAGTGGAAAAGGTGACTGGCCACCAATATCCACCTGGATCAACCAGTCAGATTCATAGACAAGATTTGAGACTGAGATCATAGAGTGGTTCCATCACCCAAGTTACGCTCTGTGAGAAAGATATGAGATAAAAGGAAAGGCCAGACGCTAATACAACTGAACCGGGCAAGAAAGAACTAAAGCGCTACACAAAGATTGTAGCCATTACATAAGACCAACATGGAAAGAGAATTAAAAGGTAAGACCAGAGTCCATATACCAAAACAGAGGTAATGTGGCGAAAAAAATTGCCCCCATATTAACTTCAGGACCCTATTAACATAATTGCCAAAGTTAAACAGACAAGCAAGAAACATACTCTGCTCCAAGAAAGTCCTTCCATCGTAACAAAGGCAATGTAATTGAACTGTCAACAGGAAACATAATTTACCCAACAAAAATACAAGGACTAAACCATACCCTTTCTGCGTAGGTATAGAGAAGTTGTTACTAGAGAGAACACCGGAACTAGAACCCAAATACAACAATCTAGCGTAAAAGCACTGAACCAACCCATTAAAGAGTTGCAGCAACCAATAATTATAACAGAACACGTAACCATAATTTTAACAATACCAGGATCAGCATGAGGGAACAAAGACTGAAATGAAGTTCTAAAAAGAGATTTGGGAAACAGAACAAAAACCTGTTGAGGAAGAATAAATGTACAACTAGCTTCATCAACCTTCTGCATTTGTTCATACCAGAACGGACCAAACGTCCATTCAAACAAATAATCTAAGAAGACCATTGCCATTACCCGCATAAATGACAGACAGAAATATTTGACTCAGAGAATAAGTATGGTGATACATACCAATTGTCTACCTGGTCCATCACCTTTAACCTTCGTTGGAGAAAACCCCTCGCGCAACCAACTTCTAAACAAAACCACAGAACATAAATCCAAACATTCCCATGCAAAATACCCTTACCATTCATATCACTGCACCCCCGGCTCTTTTTCTTAAAATTTTCTGACATCCTGCTTGCTGACCCAGCTAGAGTTGCATGGGCATACTATGCATTTATGGTGTTTGGTGCCAGAGGTCTCATCACCCGTTATCCTCCTGCCGTTTGCATGCTATCTCCATGTGTTGGCCATCCTCCCCATATGGCAGGCTACGGTCCCAGTCACGTTAGTTAGGCTCCATTCTTACCCTGCTACACCCTGATCGGGAAAACAAATAAAATAACTAGGTGTTCGCAGCTTTCTTAATAGAAAAATTAAATGCAATGATTGACATTATATCATGATTTGGCACTAAAAAATGGAATAACTATCTAAGAGCATTCCCAACTTTCATAATGCCAAAAATAAATACAGAAGTTTCATAATGGCAAAATTAAATACACAATAATTGACATTAAATTTAATAAAAAATGAAAAAACTAATAGTAGAAAAGGTATTCATAGTTTTAGAAATCGCCGTGGCTGCTAAAGAAAAATATATAATTGTGTTACAAGAGGTCAGTCGTGATTTCAGAACCAATAAAATAACCACCGTTAAAATTCGAACCAGAGGCTATAGATCTTAAATCCTTGAAACTAGAATATAAAATTGGGGAAAATAGGGACATGAACTCTACTTCAATGTTGTGTATCTAAACTCTAGTCAACTTTGCCTTGAATATAAAATTGGTGAAAATAGAGATGTGAACTCAACTTCACTGCTATGTATCTAAAATCTTAGTAAACTTTCCCTTCGGCCCCGAATTCATTGAGCTGTATTTCTTCTCACGAGTAGTAATATAAATTAAATTAACAGAGCTGCACTACATTGTTAAATTGACAAAAACTAAATTTTAAGTTCACTTTTCTCTCTCTTGTGGGCATCTTTAAAGCCTATGCGCATCAATATGAAAATTTATCGTAGAATTTTTACTGTTGCCAGTGACAATCAATCACACTATCTTGCAAACCAGGAAAAAATAAACTTAACATAAATCAGAGGGCAAAGTTTAATATCTTGAGATTTGGCATATTATTTGGAAAAGTTTATCCTTCAGTTTTCGACTGACCATATTATTTCCAGGAAACTAGAGTCTTTATGATAACCAAGAAAATAGTGAAGATGGATCATGGCATTACTCCTGCAAATTCACAATTTTGACAGGAGAGTTGGCAATAAAATGGGAATCCGGTGGAGTAGCAAGACGAAGACAACACGTGACTCTTATCCGACGCGTCATTTTCGCAGAAACATTGGTTGCTGTCAAATTGCAGGTGTTAGAGGAGCTAAAAATTTGAGGGTTAGCAACCAAAATGCGAGGAGATGCAATGTTTGAAGGTGTTAGAGGAGCAGCTATGGGGATGCCAATATTCCGATACTCTGGGTCGACTCGCCATACTGAAAGAGTTAGGAGCTCTCGACCAGTACCTCTGACGGTCGCGCAGTACTGGATATGTGCGTTATCTCAGCAGGATATGTGAATTCTTATTTGTTATGCGGCTAAATTCAGTTGAATTCTTATTCCCGTTATCAATGTCGAATATGCGAGTTAACTTACCCACATATTTACCTTATCACAGGAAACACGAGTTACCACATATGTACCTTATCACAGGAAATGCGAGTTATCACCTGATATGCCAATTTCCACTAGTTATGCGAGTTATCATTAGTCAATATGCGAGTTATGGTCAAATACGCGGTTTATACGGACGAATATGTGGTTCATTGCATTGGTACGCGGATTATCATTGCATGTTGTGCAGATCATTTCGCTGATAAGAAAGTTGTCTCAAACTTTTACGTGAGTGATCTTTGGTGAATTTATGAGTAATCGCGGCCGAACATTCGAATTTTCTTAGGTTATGCGAACGATCACCTCTATCGCGAATTATCATCAATGGATACGCGACCTATCACTGCCTACACGAATTATCACTGGATATGCTAATTATCAATCGATATGCGAATAATCAACATTCTGTATCCGAGTTATCATCTAATACGTGGATTATCAGAGCGCGATATGTAGATCATTACGCTGATAAGAGACATGTCTCAGCTTGATATCTCCGGAGCTATTCCAGTAGGATATGCCATATGCCAGTGAACACTGTATAGGAGGTCCAGGAATTGACTGGACTGTCAAAAGTGGTAGGAATCTGGTTAAAAAGAATTAAGAAATTTTGCAGTAGCAGTGTTTAAATTATATTTGTGACTGAAAATAAATTCAGCATCATCAAAAATCTCTAGAACATCTAAAATATTGAAAATTTATAGCCACTTGTATTTACAAAAATCACTGCTAAGTTTTTTGAAAATCTAACCTGAATTTCCATAATTTTCAAAACATACCATGTATGCATGTTATTTCCACTTAGCATAATGGGAAGGTTACGGGACTTCGCAATAGCTAGTGATGGGACTGCGTATTTGGTGTTGCTGAATCGATGATGCATTTGTTATTGGAGTTGCTTACCCACCATACAGAATAGTCAGTGATGCATTTGTTATTCTTAAGAAAAAGCTCTTATTCATAAGCATTACCTCTGTTACTCCAATGGTCAGCCATTATATTAATAATAAAATAAAAAATAAAAAATTTATTAAATATTAAAATATTATAAATTTCAATGTAAAATAATATATATATTATTTTTTATATTTCATTTATTTTTAATTTTGACTTTTTTTTTATTTAAACATTTTAATTTCTGGTTCAATATTTTCTTCTATTTCATTTATTTTTAGTTTTGGATTTTCTACTTTAATATTTTGATTTTTTTTTTTCAATAATTTTTCCCTTTTAATAATTATTCTCTTATTCTCTTATTAATGTTTTTTTCTTAGAAATTTCATAAACAAATACTAATTCTATATATTTCTTTTAAATTTGATTCTTATCATGTCTTTTTCCATTATTTTCACACACCAATCAGGATCACCTCGATAACATCAAGTGGCCTGATGATAATAACACATGTTCACTGCACTGATATGTCATAGTTGGTCCATGTTTTGCAACCATCCAAAAACCTCACCATGCCATCATCTACAACATTAGAATCATATGCAAGTACATCATAGTTGAATTGAATATTATGGGTAGGAGGAAGTAGTTTGGAAGAATGGAAGAAATTCCAAAATTTACCATCTTGAGCTTCAAAAAATGAAGAAAAATGCATATAATTCACATCCTTGACTCAAGTCATGTGAATGGACATGATGTCGGGCAAACTCTTCGCTACTTCTAAAAAATTTCTTTGGTTGAAGACATCATGCATATATGTAATTTAACTTCAATCTCCTTTAGTTTTAGAGAGTTCTTATCCCTTAGCTATGCTTTTAATTTTTTTATTAAACTGAACATTGAATTTGTAAATTATTCACCCATTTTGGAGTTTGTTCATCCCTTACTTTGCATATAATTTCTAATTAAATCGAACAATAAATTTGTAGATTGAAACAAATGTAACATAATCTATCATCGACAATGCATAATTGACATGGACATTTTTAAGGGTGAGGTCTCTAGAAGGAAGAAGGAAAAAGATGATAATAAATGTTGAAGTGAGAAAAGAAAAGGAAGTGGAAAAAGATGAATATTTCTTATGCTATATGAAGTATAAGAAAATTAAGTTTCATTGCTAGTTAGTAGATGCATAAGGAATGGTGGTTGAATCTGCATGTGCCAAGAACATCAGTGTGGGGGAATATACTTTTACCAATCACGTTTAGCAAAAGCATCATAATTAAGATATGAAAAGAGTGTAAAATAAATATATGTTTTTATAATGTTTTTAGAAGTTCAAGTATGATTTTAAGGTGTTTACATTTACGAAGTGCAACCTATAAGACAATGGAACAACAATAGAGAGGGGCTATCATAGAGGTGTCTAAGACATTAAGGTAATACTTTCAATTTCCTTTAGTGTGAATCTAAGTGATCATGTGAGATCCATCCAAGGTGAATCAATCAAATTGATAAGTATGTCTTTATAACAATTCCATATAATTCATGGGTAACATCACATAAAAATATCTGTTGGAAACATGAGAAATTACAAAAGTAGCTTCACATATTTTAGAAAGAAATAAGGATTAACCTCCTTCATTCACTCATCCCAAATGATAAGGGTGAAGGTGAGGAGTGATCGGAAGAACAATAATTTTGGCTAAGGAAATAGAGATCAAATTCTTCAAGTCAACTTAGCCATACAATTCTTGATGTGTTTGTTATATGTATATAATAACTAATATATAGAGGTGTCTAAGTGCAATTAATGAGCATAAGTTGAGAATTTTATTCAATAGTTTTCTTAATTTTTATCACTTTAATAGGAGTAAAGGGGTGGATTGTGGTTCTCCTTAATAGAGAATTTGTGTTGAAAGGTATAATAATTAGGAATACTATGAGATGTGGTCTTCTGAAAACTATATTATTTTTCAAGGTTGGAAATGGAGAGTTTCACCTAGAGCGACTAAAACTATGTTACTCTATAGCCTAGCTCGAAACGAAAATTGAAGCGATATGAGAATAGGTATTCACTATATCTAGGTGAGGTGATGGAAACTGTCATGAAGAGTAATGTATAATGTGTGCCAATTGGTGATGACATCAAAACTTAGCTGAAGTAACTCCTTAATAAGTTCAATCCAAAGATACATGCATATCTGAAACACATCTGCTAATAATTTTCACACCATTGGGTATTCATACCCTAAAGGCGACCTTCTATTTCAACGAGTCAAATTCATCCTTAAATTAAGTGGAAAATTCCATAACTTGTTTTCCATCAAATGAACCTACAAAATAATGAAGGGTAAACCTTAGGATCTCAGTATAGAACAATAATGGGTGATGGTTTGGAGATGTTCATATTCATGTCTTCCACCTGAGGGTTAGGCCTTAGATGACGTATTGTTATTATTTGACCAAAAATTATTATTTTTAGAAAAGTTAAAATTGCAAATCTATGAGGAATATTCCCTTTCGATAATTTCATGAGAAGCCATGTGTATTTCCATTAGGATTTTTTTTTAACGAACTAAATAATTTCTTGGGATAAATAATCATTTAATCTTGTTGTCTTAATGAAGCCTGTCCCTCTTAGATATTGGCTACAAAAGCTAGATATAGAGGGGACTAAATTCTCTTGCTTGCATTTTATGTCAAAGGTAGTGTTGGAGTGTGTTTGGTGCACATATGTACGAAATCACACCAACTTAAGGGGTGTGGTCTACCGACATAGGCTATTGGTAATAGGCAGAAAAATAAGTGGAGTCAAATAAGTTATTGGAACAAGCTAGAATCATAAGCATACTAGATAGAGAAATATAGCATGCATATATAAACTAAAACTAAACAAAAAACTAATGCAAATAAACACGAGCTCTTAAAAGAGTCAAACGACAACAATAATATGAACGGTGGCTCTAGGCCCCTCTTATTGAGCGCTGGTAGTAATAAGAGTGAAGCTTTACCCTATTGCCAAAGGGCCCCTAGAACATGGGTTCTAAGTCCCGATGCAAGGATGCTTTTATCCCAAGCTTTCCTCAATGCAATCTCCCACTCTCTCTATTGTCTTGGACTCAACTTGTTGGATGGAAAACAATTGAGTCTCCTCTATCTTCAGCTCCGGATCACACACTGCTGGTATTGCTTGGGAAATTTTGGCTAGAAAACAATGTGTTCACAAGTTCTTCATCTC
This sequence comes from Pinus albicaulis, assembly GCA_034641835.2. NCBI lineage: Eukaryota > Viridiplantae > Streptophyta > Pinopsida > Pinales > Pinaceae > Pinus > Pinus albicaulis. Next base: position 4,307,454 of record MU968420.1, on the reverse strand, counting down.
ATGGTGGCCTTATATAGGAGAATTCAAATCCTCCTTCCCTCTCTTGGTACATTGTGGATGGTGACCCAAGAGAGGGGTATGATTCCTTTGTGTGCTCCAAATACTCCATTGTGTGCTCACTTGGTGTCTAAGCAGGCGTTGGTGGTTGTCCTTAGGTAGCTTCAAGTAAGGAATCAATTGTACTATGCTTTGTGTGGTCCCGAATAGTGACATTTCACCACTCCCAAGATTGCTTGCATGTCGGGAAAAAAATCACGTAAAAGGTACTCTTCACGAAAGATTATGCGCACAAAGAGAATTTAGGACTTGTTCGAATTTGATTTTACTCAGACCTTAGAGATTTTAAAATACTTTCTAGATTCTGTAATGTCTTCTAGCCCTATAAACCCTTTTGCTTGACATTAAATAATGTCATTTTCTGCCATACGATTTTATAGTGTTAATAGTTGCCCCCTAATGTGTGAGGTATAGGAAGAATTGTATAGCCAAAATACATTATAGTTTATTTTCCGTAGCATGTGTAGAGAGAGAGAGACTTACATGAAGCTTGGAATTGAAAACACCCTGCACCGGTTCCAAGAATGACCATATCCTAAGGAACTCCTATAAGAAAATTTAATACAATATATATACAAATTTTCTACGAGGCGGGCATGTCCCATGCTTGTGATGCTGTGGCTAGTTAAACAAATCTATTTTGACATATATATGTTCTATTTGTGTCATCGATGTGGTAGTGATATGGTGATTGCTGACGATGAATGTTGATGCCCTCAGGGGCATTTTTTCTTTGACAATAGGTGGGATATGGTACCCATATGTGTAAACTCGGTATGGCCTATAACTACACATTTTACGCATAGGTACTACCTAGGGCCTTCCCATGTAAGCATTGATAAAAGAGATGCTTATGGAGGCACGGGTCTTCGATGAATTTGCTCAAAGTGCAATGGTTGTAAGGTACGATACCATCTTGACATGAAAGCTTTAGTTGTAGTTGAATGTCAGGAGGATCAAAGACATCTATGGGCAATGATATCTCCCATAGTGCCACCCGAGGATTCCCCTTTTATGGAGAGAGGTAATCCAAGGTACCGATTCCTTTTTGGAGAATAAGTGTCGAAGTCGACAAAAAGGAAGCCTCAACTGGCTGAGGGGTCATGACATGAGGGGTTGGGGACCTAGATGTGATGGATTTAACATAGGCATGTTGGCGAGGGATGGTTGAAAACTGATGATGGGGATTCATTGGCCCAAGTTCGGAGTATAATAAGCAGCTTGGCGACAGTCATAGTTACTTATGATGGGGAAATCCCTAGAGTCGTTAGGACTTCCATGGTGGGTATAAACTAGCTATGAATGTTTCGGTGGCTTGTGCGTGGGGGTGTAATACTTTGACCAAGGGTTTTCAGGGACTGCTACCATGGGAGAAAAAGATGGATGGGAGGGTGAAGGACATAGTGCACTGTTCGGGGTCTTTGCACACTTACCAAAAGAATTAAATAATGGGGATTAGTTTGTACAAAACACAGAGACAGGTATCCCAAAACATGAAAGTGTTTGCTCATTGATGTTGTGAGGAAGGTGTTTTGCTGAGGGTGGGGGTCCCATTGGTTGGTCTCATGTGCGGGGTTGATGAAGTAGATGAGAAAGTATCACAGATGGGATTATGTTGGTGGGGTTATGGTGGGCCAAATGCGAGGCACAGTGGTGCACTCTTGATATTCTTGTACAACCTAGTCGTCTGGGAAGGGGGTTTTAGTTTGTATGGTAAACTTAACCTTATGCATGGTGAATTGATGTGCATGAGGTGCTTCCCAGACTGAAGTGGTATGGCCATGGCGTCACTTTTGTTTGTCACTTTTGTTGCAATATATGGTCTACTATGGGTGATGAGTGCCATGGAGGGGAGGCTCTACCGACCAACGAGGATGTTTATCATGTGCAAGGTGAGGTGATGATAAACACGATCGGATATGAAAACCCTATGGTTTATTTATTATGGAGAAATTATGTGAAGATATGTTGAGTTTTATGGGACTCTATCATGTTGGGAGTAGAATGATACCTAGTCTGGAAATTTCAATAGATGGCATTGTGGATGGTTTGCAAGCTTTTCCTACAAAAACAACTACCTCCAGTGCAAGCATCTTCTTTATCAAATATTATAGAAAGTCACAAGCTTAAAAAAGGAAGATGAGAGAGGGCATACCTACCGGCGCTGAAAAATTAATTTTTTTGGGAGTGCGATTGTGTGGCATCACCTCTGTTCATCATGGAGTACTGGTCGCGATGCAACTTACTGTTTGGAGAATGGACGTTCTAATCTCTTGTTATGGTCCTCCCAAGTTTTTGAAAATGGCCATATATAGGTCAATATGGCCCTAATTCCATTCATTTGTACTTGCTGAGTTTTTCAGAGGTCAGAGGCTTCTGCATAACAATTCTTTCCATTGCAGTCAACATGAGCACCAGGGATTAGCAATATCATGCCGAGGTAACCTCCATGATGTCCTGTACTTTAATTTTTTTAGTTTGATGGTGTCGGGTCCGTACAAACTTGGTTTGTACAGATTTTGGGTGATTTTTTCCCTAGATTGCATGAGCAATCGAACCAAAGGCGCAACCTCTCTATGCACATTTTCGGGTGAAAAGCATGCAAAAGTGATTTGTTCCCATTTTTTGGTGTGCCTTAAGTGCGCATGTGAAAAATACAGGCATATACTAAGTGTGTCTATCTAAGGGATAGGTGCCCAAAGCCATGGCACAAAAATATTTTGGTTTTTTGCCTATTTTTGTGTCTTTCTGTACTAATGGGTACATGTTTTGATGATAGGTTACTGTGGAGGGAGCGGGATTAGCTCGAGCTCCGAACTACATTGGTTGTTGATGCTGTGGTACACTATCAGTTGGCACTATGGGGGCTCCTGAAGTTTGCAAAGAACGAGCTTCTTCGGTAGCAGGACTAATTGCCACATTATTTGATTTGACATTGGTGCAGGACGCACAACATGTTCGTGTTGCGTGGGATGAACTTGGTCATCCATCTTGAGACTGATGTGTACTTTGTGATGGGGTTACTACCTCAGGGTGAGGCGCTGAGATATCCACTCCCTTCCAAGAGAGTGGACTTTGAGAGGTTCCAGAGACATCATTGTGGTGGGGTGCCTCTTACAGATGGATGCATAAACATTGCATCAATGATATATCTAGTAGAGCAATGTGCTCTAGCGGTGGTTTTGCGACCAACTCGATTGGTGACTCCACTAACCATTATTATTAAGTTTATGTGGTTGTGCCTTTTTTACAGAGACCTCTGTCTGTGCTGTGGAGTGAAGTTGAATTTCCCTTGATTTCTCTTGCAGCCCCTAGTTCACCCTAAGTGAGAGACTAAAGCCGAACAGCTCCAAAAATTTCTTGTGCGGGAATTTGCATGCTTTTCTTTCCCATGGACGTGCCCAGGGCGCGTGCTCAGAGTTGACCCATGTGTAGACATCGTACCTATTTCAGCCTTTTGCACGCAAAATACAGAATGAGAAATTTCTCCCTTATTTATGTCTTTTCGTGCTTGTAAAGTGCTTGGTAACACCTAATACACCTGCTAGAATTGGTTGTAGTACCCCGTAACTTGCTAAAGCTCACTCTTAATTGATTTTTTAGGCTTAGTGTCAGTTTTAGTTCAAGGTTATTTTTGAAAAGTTCACACATAGTTTAAGTAGGGAGAAAAATAACTCACATTCCAAAAAAAAATTATGTCTTGAAAATTTTGGTACCAACACACCTAGATAACTAGCCAAAGTAAGTGGCCCAAGACCATGCATGTGTAGCTAGTTTCTTTTTTCTAGTGTAGAAGTTATTAGTTTAGTTCATTTTTTGCACTACAATTGAATTGTTGATAGAAGAGCAAGTAATCTCTGCTACCTCTGCACTCTCTGGTGATCCTAGGTAAGCATATGAACACTCCATGTTCACAACTTGCCATCTCCCTATAGTTGATCAGTTAGATTAACTAGGAAAAATAGAATGTGGCCCATAATCTGCATATGTTTTTCTTTTGAGCAAGGAACAATACAACATATTTTAATAGGGGATATTGAAAAGGATCATTGCATATCCAAACGTTCAAACTATGTGCTTTTCCATTTTTTTCTCACACACACTCACCCACTAAGCAAAGCAAAGAAACCTAAAACTAACTTAACCAAACTCACTAAATTCTCCCCACAGGGGCCGCAAAAGAATTTATAGCTTAAGTTAGGATCAAGGGGGTAGGCATCCAATAAGTCACCTTGATCATACTTCATCTTGAAACATAGAATTTCTCTATTTAGGGAGCTTCAAATCCACCTATCATCCCACGACAAAGAAAAACCGAGCACGACAGAGACCCGTTTCAGAGGGGGTTAGGCTTAGGCATAGTGCGTGTGGTATTAGTTGGGGCTAGCTGACCCAACTGATATTCGGTACTATTAGCTGACTTACCAAGAAGCCCAAGACTCGAATTCTCACATGGGACGATGGTTCTTAGTGGTCAAAAACTAGGGCATCCTTTCCCTATAGGTGACAGTATAGGAAAGCACTAGACCCTCTACCCTTACCATGGTGTATTTTCTTCGACTGACTCGGGGCATCGCCAGATCTTACGGGAAGTTGTGCCAACACTCGCAAGAAATATTCTCAAGGCCCATTTACATTTGAGTGTGTGAGGACGAAAAGGTCTTCTAGGATTTTGAGCATCATATACAAACAAAAAAAACCACTTTTTTGATTTCTTGATCACATAGATTAATTTAAAGGGAAAATTTGTTCTATTTTTTCTTTGTTTTATGTATTTGAAAATAATTTTTCTTTTATCGTAGACTCTATCCTCTCAAAATTTTCCAAAAACCAGATCTAGTCGACACCAAGATGGACCCAACAAGACCTCATCGATCTAGGTGTATTTTTTACCCCCCCCCCCCGATTACTGGGAGGGGTTCAAGGTCTCTCATCGTTTAGGCGTCAAAGACGGAACACTGACACCATTATTGGTTTGTCATTTATTAGGGCAACCCTGGTGAGTTTTTTAATGCCACACACCACACACCACTCCTCCAATGACCCCTAGGGGGCAGAGGAGTGCGTCCCATTCGGGAAGCCAACCGAATACACAGTAGGGTACGCCACAGACCAAACCTCTTCCTAACAAAAATTTTGTGTTTACTCACACTGCAATGGCATCACCCTCGTAGTCACATTTCTTAGCTTTTTTGAATCTACTCGATTTAACTAAGCTAACAAATAACCCCATCGCACACAATCCGACATGGCCTCCGATGCAAATGAAGCTCCCTTCAAATATTCCCAAATTCGAGGGTAAGAAAGTAGAAGACCCAAGTAATCATGTCATGACCTTCTACCTGTGGTGCTCATCGAACAATATCATTGACGACACTATTCGATTGAGACTATTTCAACGCACTCTGGCATGAGTATCCACGAAGTGGTACGTGGAGAAACCCTCAGCTTCACATGGACCCTTTTGTGCCCTTTCCACCACTTTTCTAACATATTTTCTGTTACCCATTCACCATGATTCCATAATGGAATTATATCTCGCACCATCTCCATCAATGGAGGCGACATTGTAGTTTATGTAAGGCTAAACTCACTGAATGGGTTCTCTTATATTTTTTCCTGAAAACTCTTACGGCAGAGATCTTAAAGGATGTGGCACAACAAAAGCCCATATCCAAAGAAGACGCCATCATCAAATCCCATCAACTTGAGTTGATTTATACATAGTGAGGATACATTTACAACATCCTGCCTAATGCTTCATGCCTACAAACTTATCAAGAATTTCTAGGCACGTTGAACTCTTCAGATGGGTGTTGGGTGTAGCAATTACACTTAAGTAAAGTCCTCAACACTTAAATTGTCAACCCGGGGGGATTCGTAAACTTAGAGACGAAGCACAGGCAATGCCAGAGATGGTATGAATATTTCTAATATCAACTCCTAATTTTTAAAGGAAAAATTGCAGAATCAAACTTTAGAGAAAAAGGCAACTAAAAACATCAAAAAAATCTGAGGCCAGAACAAAAATAAATGTACTTGCAGGAGATATTCGGAAATAAAAAAAAAGGCAATTACTCTAGTGGGATATTAATCATTTACTGAGAATATATTTTCTTTAGCAAAGACACCTTAGCAGTCTTCAACAAATGCGCCCTTTCAAACCTGCTCATGTAAAGATATCCTTCCCACAAGAATCGATCTTTCACTAGTGCAAGAATAGTGATCTATGCAGAAAGTGTAAAGTAATGTATGTACTAAAAATTATTTTCTTCGTGAAAGGGCCCTAAACTTCCTCAAGTCCACCGCATTCAGATCTGGTACCAAGAAACTGGTTGTTGTACCTAATTTGAGCTTCTTACACTTTAAATTTTAGTCCTTGAAATAAATGATTAATTACTGCAAGTGTTTATGAAACCAAATTTCTTATTAGAAAGATGAATATTTGTAGAGAATAAGGAAACAATCTTTTTAATTAAAATGTAACTGAAATCAATAAAGCTGTTAGAAATAAATTAAAGAGACTTGTTGGATCACGCTATCTAGCAGTGGTGTAGAAATAGTTCTCTTGCTTGCACCAGGAGGAGAAAATAAAACAAACATACAGAAAGTGAATAGCACACCATGATGCACTAGTGCAGGTAATTTCTCCTGTTCAAACCAGGCAGAGAAAGAAAATTTAAATTCAGATGCACAAAAGGAAATTTAACTACTTCACACTGCAGATCTGCTTTCACTGAAACAGAAATTTAATTTTTGTAAATTAAATCACACTTAGCAGACATAAATTGCACAAACAGAAAGGAGGGAGGACGTGACTGGTTGGTTGGGCCGTAGCCAACCAACGCATCTCCCTTTCACATGGAAACGCTACTCAGTATTGAATCAATTCATCAAATGCTTAAGCATAAAGAGATAAAATCCATGAAGCATAAGGTGAAGCTCTTCTTATTAAATCCTCGAAGCAAATACATGCATGATTACATATCCAGTCCAGATCTAGGCGATAACAAAAGACAGGCTTATTACCACCTCACTGGTTCTATTCCTTGATCTATTCAATTCTATCAGAATATTGAACAACTTTTCCTATTTACATTTCTCCTTAGATAAATCCTTTTGGCCGCAGGCCAAAAGGATCATTTAACCATTACATAGCCAATTGAAGAAATCGTTACAAAAAACTACATAACCGATTGCAGAATAAGCTTTTGGCCTTCAAAATTAAATGTTCTAACAAAACGGGATGTGGCTATCTCTAGTTGTTCGTTCTCCTAAGTCTGATCTTTGATACTCCAGATTGACTTGCTGTTATCACTGGGACTCAGTTTCCTTCAAATATGGTGGTACAAAACTAGGAAGAAAATTAAAGAGATCCGGATTTGCTGCCAATATTCGTGGTGCTGGCCCTAGTGCGAGATCTGTTCTGCACTAAAAATGAGCGGTCAAGATAAGCATTTAACTGTTAAATAACATAGGAGGTAACGATGAGTTACAAAAGTAATTCTAAGTAGAAACTCACATAATAAATAGTTAATAAATGCTAAGTTAAGTTAAAATATGTAAAATATGAAGTTAATGCAAAATGTGTCATCGTTATCACACTAGTGCAGGATGAGGGCACATGAGATAGGTAAAATAGGGTAAATTATTATGATTTGGAAAAGGAAAAATGGTAAAAAAAGGTGAAAATTAGAGGACCAACATCATCCCATCCCTAAAATATTGTGTGTCCTCACACAAATTTTTACCTCTGCAAAAAACCAAAATTTTAAATACTCCAACTCAGTCCTGTTCTGACATGTTGTCCTCAGGCTGCACTCTTTCAGCCTTTTTCCTCTTGATGTGCCTTGACTTCTTTGCTACCTTTCTCAACCGCCTGAAACAACATCCAGCCCGGTATTTCCATACTTTAACCTCAATTTTCTTTTGTTTGAGCTCTGCCATCAATTCTTCTCTGCTTTGTTCTTTCTCCTCTTGTGCTTTGGTCACAAGTTGTTCCAAGTTTTTCACTTGGAGTTCTAATTCTTCTATGTGAGCAATAGGAGTCACCAATTATTTTCCTGCCTTTGTCTCAGTAGGGGCTGTCACTGGTTCTGTTATCACTCAGGTTTTCCTAGAAGTTGTGTAAGAGGAAATTATACCCGAGGTAACCACAAACCAACCTTTTAGATGCAGAATCTAGCCAACCGTATCCGCAGAGGGCTCTCTTATGATTTGACTTTGTTCTTTAAAGGTTTTAGGCTAGTTATAGATTCAAGGGTTTGTTTGGAAATTGGTGGAATCCACAAACTAAGGGCAAGGTTGAGAGTGTTCAGTCCATTGGGCTATGGAGTCAAAGGATGGCTTTACTGGATTTCTATTCTAAGCACAAGATGGTATTACAGGGAAAGATAGCTAGACAGAGAACAATCCTTAAAATTTAAAGTGGATGGGATGATCTTGAAGGGATGAAAGGCAGCTAAGAATCTTTCACCATGTTCAAAAGAAAGAACTGAAATGACTACAAACAAAGAGCAATGAAGAATTCTTTATTATAGTAATCAATAATGTTTAAATTAGCAAAGCAGGAGCATTTAAGAATTCATGCTTATAACTAATTTAGAAGAAAACATTAAGAATAACCACATTTGAAAACAGAGTACAATTAAGCAAATTCTGTTTCAATCCTTTATGTAAATTATTCAGAAATGGATAAGATGGTATTATAAACTAATATAAAATTTCAGATAAAGGGTAGAAACACTTATTGAACTGTAGTCCAACACATGAATCCTGCAACAAGTCCAGTGCTTCAAATCGTCATCCAGTAAGCCACAAGTAAATTTCTCCAAAAGCTTTTATTCTGAAAATCTCAGTGTTACAGCAGAGTAATAGAATCCACCCTCAATACTCTCTTTGAGGGTTTATTTATACACAAAATAATCTAAAACAATATTACACTAACTTAGCCAATAACCTAGGCTGACTTAAAGCATTATTTACAAACAAACGAGAGACAAATGGTCTCGTGGATAGAATAATGTGTAACTGCCGATGTGTTGTTCCTTTCTTCGTGGACGTGCTGGAGGTAGTGCTTAAAATATTTGCTGATTATGAGGAGCCATCTTCATATACTGATCGTATACCTTCATTTTCAATGGATCATTCTTTGTTTTAATATTAATGAAGGTTCTTTTGATATCTCCAGTGTCTGTCTTCGGCGGTCTGAAAGAAGATACTTCAATGCTCAATTGCTTTTGTATCCCTTTCTGGCTTATGTTTGTTTCACTTGCTGTGCCTGTTTGCTGACTATCTTCCCTACCATCATCAAATACTTCATCTATAATTTCTACATCTGGAGGTGGATCAGATTTGTGTTTCTTAGTTTGATAAACCTATGAGGCTCCTTTTGAAGGAGTGGTATCTGGAGCTAGCCTCTTTTTTCCTATTTCCACATTTAGTGGAGTTTGCATCTCTGGAACTTGGATGTGTATTGCTGGTGTGGGAGAAGCCTGAGATGATTCTGGTACTTTGGAACTCTGTGGTTTTTCTGCCATGACCAAGGTTTCAACAACCTGAACTACAGGTTCTTTTCCTTTACCCTTGGGTTCTGCTGCTACTGATGGACTGTCTTCCTGTAATGCTTGCTGTAGAGTGGCTGCTGAAGATGTGCCAATGTAGGGTACCTGCATTTGATCATACGTTTCCAGGTCAAAGTTCTTCTCAACATCTTTCATAATTTTATTCAATTTGTCAGCTCCACTTTCTTCCTCAACAAGAGTTCCTTCAACCCATTCATCTTGATTTGCATATTGTTCTAAACCAGGAATCTTGTGGTGTACATAGGGAGATGACTTATTCTTTAATCTTTTTTCACAAATGAAACCAAAGGGGTCATAAGGGACCCAACGGAAGGATGTCTGGAACTTCTTATCTAATAGATTTTCGGCTTCTCTCTCAGCTTCTCTAGAATTGCAAATGAAAGGACCTAACTGGCTTTTGATCCTTAACTGTGCTTTCTTCTTTACATTGCAGAAATGGATCACATCTGAATTATTCATCTGTCTAAAGTATTCCAAAGCAAAAATTCTCATTGGTAGATATCTTGGTAACTTGAATGGATGTAGTTCACATCCATAAATCCTGATGACTGTATGGTTTTGGTACAAGTACCAATCCCCAACTTTATAACTCTTTGACAATTGCAAGGTCTTTCTAATTTCAGTACTGAGTCTGGGGGGAGAAATTCCTGTTAACAGAGTTGTAGCAGAATATACAAACTGATAAATGAATTCCGAATAGGAGTAAGGAGAATTAGAGGAAAAATGAATGATGGGGGACCAAAAAATGACAGACCTGGGATTACCCTTAGCATCAAGTTTCTGAACAGGGAAAGGGAACCTGTCTGACTGATAATATATCATGAGATGATAGATAACTGAAGAGTACTTAAAAACTTTTTCAGTATCTAGCCTTAAAAATTGATCATGGATCTTGTTGGCAATGAAGGAAGCATAATCATATTTAATCTCAGGAGGCTGCCCAGGAGTAAAGATGGACAACAAAGCCAAAGTTATCTCATCTACATATTCACTGGTATTGAATCCTAAGACAAAGGATATTATGTTTACAACGAGCCTTCCCAATGTGTTGAAATAGTAAAAACCATAGGGGGGAGCCCCTTTTGGCTGATGCTCAGGTAACATGAAATACTGACACATGGATTTTAATTTCTCTGGGGTTAACTATCTGGTTTTCTCAATCAATCCTTCCATGGATAATGGTGCTAATTCTTGATCTGACTCAAAGTTTAACATAGCATTTATGGCCTGGGGAGTGATGGGAAATAGAACACTTTGGTTAGGAGCTATTACAGCCCTCCGTGCGGAATCATATTTGGCATGACAGTAATGAATGATTTCGGGGAAAATGTGGACTGAAGGAATAAGATACCTTGGGAGATTGGATTCCCACAACCCTATAAGATCTTGCCCCTTTGAGTGTTCGTCTCTGCAGCGACAGAAGCTCAAACGGGTACTTTCATCAAAATACAGGTCTTTTATTTGGAAATCTTCATCTATCAGAGGTATATAGTCCAATTCCCGATGAGGAGCATTCAATGGAGTGATATTTAGAGCTGTCGGGACCTCCATTTTGGTTCTTGTGGATTCAAAATGGAGGTTTTCGTTTTTTTCTTACAGACCGGACGGGATATCTGACAAAGGAGGAAATTGGAACAATTTGCAAGTTTTGGGGGCAATTTCACAGGTTTAAAATCTTCAGGGAGGACCCAGCAATGATTTTTAACCACTTTCTAAGCGAAAAAACAAAGGAAACTGAGTTTTTCGTGCAGTCGGGGCGTAAAATGATAAATACCTGTTTTTAGACGGAAACTGGTTCTTTGACAGGTAATGAGCAATGGCAGGGACGTTCTTCAACACGGGCGCAGCAGAATTTTGGGGCAAAATGGTCAATTACAGCAGAAATTTTGAAAATCGCAGCGGGAGCAACGTTCTTCTCAGAATAATGAAAATGACTAAAAAACACGAAAAATGGCTTATTTACAAGTTAAAAGGGTTTTTTGTTTTTTTCGAGGTGTGACTTCATGGTAGTACGGGATGACGTGTGCAGAGTCGGGCGGTAAGTGGTAAGCGGGAAGTCCCCGCACCGCTTTTGGTCGAGGGCGGTATTAATCGCGGGGGGAGCGATTCCACAGAGCAGTTGCCACGTGGAAGTCTAACTTTTCAAAAACCGCCCATCCCCCACTGGTTAACATGCTGGCAAGGGATGGGCAGCGGGATTAACAATAACCGTTGATCAACGAATGAGCGATCCAACGGCTGAAGGGATGGGGAACATGCGGAGGGTTGATAGGTGGGCCCGTCGGGTTTTAAAAGGTTTTAATGCGTAATCTAATCACCCCGGGGAAATGTTAATAGGCGGAGAAGGTTGTTAATTAGTCCGAATGACTAATTAATCCCAGGTATATAATGAAATGGGTTGCGGCGGAGTTGGCTAGGTGGAATGCCACGTGGACGGACCACGGTGGCACAAAACTTTTCGCAAAGTTTATTGATATGTTTTGGTATTAAACATACTTATAGTATGTCTAAAGTTTTTTGTATATATTTTTATTATATGATGAATGAATTAATACAATTAATTCATCATAGGGGCGGGATTTATGTATAATGCTATAGTTTTAACCAAAGGGCTTATAAAGCGGGGTGTTTATTTTCAATGTGCGGGACTATATACTTTGGTAAACATTATAATAAATGGGTTTTGGGGATATTTATAGAAAAGGGAGTTATATACTTAGGAAAAGGGATTTCACTAGGGATTTAATATAGTAGAATTAAATGTTAATATGGTAAAGGACAAGGAAAATCAAAACATCTTTGTACATCTAAGAAAGTGATAACTTATGAAGTAAATTGCAACATTTTGTCTTCAACACTTAAACTTAGAATAACAAGCTATTTTGAGGAATTTTTATGGAATTTTGCATCACTTTCCTAAGTAAAATAGGATTTTACTTAGGAAAGGGTTAAAGATGGAAGATAACAATGATGAATTATCTCAAGTGCTTAGGTCTTTTTGATCATTAGGCCGAGGGTCCGGTCCCTCCAGAAGTCAAGGAAATGCCTTGAGCCCCTTTGATCTCCAATTACCTTAGTACTTTTGGGGAAAATTAGTAAAGCTTTTGAGGGGAAAATGATAAGGGAAGTTAATGAATTTGACTTTTGCTTGCTGTGATTTTCCAGTGTATTTCCTGCTTTAGTACTTGTGATGAAAGTAAATGATTAACCAACATGTAGCAGCACCATTCATCAGATAACACTTTTGTAGCACCATCTACCTACCCTATCTACTTAGCACTACCATTTTGTATTCTTTATTAGGGTGCATTTAGACTTGCAAACCCTTTTCAATCTTTTTCTTTTTACATGATGAATCTATCTATTTCTACCCTTATTACATCCAAGGGCTCGGATTAAACTGTTGAGCACCTTTTATTCACTCTACCTAGCTACTTATCTGCCAAGATTAAACTGTTTGGCTAGATATTTATTCTCTAATCTACAACATGAAATTGAAATATGACTAAGCCAAGTTTAAACAGTTTGACTTATTCATGAATTGTGGCAAAGCTGCACACAATTGCTTTATTACAGAAATGAAATAGTAGTGGCATTTAGTTTTGCACACTTTCCTTGGTCTATTTTTCTGTTTGGGGTTCATTTCTTTCACTTTTTTTGACCATTTTATTCTTTTTTACCCTTTGATCTTTCTTTTAGGGTATACCCTCTTTACATTTTTTTATTTTTTGATTTTTTGGTTTTCAAGAATATGGAACACCTTTGCTCAAGTAAGAAGGTTTGAACATATTCCATAATTCAATCAAGACAATCATGAAATATGAAACCTATTGGTATAGGAGGCTAACACTGGCTCCACTTGGGGATGGCTTTTCCTTGTGAAAAGTCAAGAACAGCAGGTCAGATGCCTCAAAATGTCTTCAAACTGAAAGTATGAAACCTTCCTTCTTCTGGTAGCTTTATTTTACATATGATAGTGAAACTTTTGGAACTTAGGGCCTTCACTTCGGGCTTCAATTCCAAGAAGTCACCATCCAATCCAAACTGCATTAATAAAACAAGAAAACAATATATTATGTACAAGTTAGAAACATTAAAACATTCTAGTAAATTGGATCAAAATAATGCTTGAGCATTCGACCATTGACTGGTCCTTCTTCAACTTCTGAATTATCCAAGTCCTTCAAAAAGTAAGTGTTGTTTCCTTGCAAGGCATGAATGATATAAGGCCCTTTCCACAAGAAATCAAATTTTCCATGTTTTCCTTTTTCTTCTCTTCTAGAATCCCATCTCAGGACTTTGTCTCCTAATTGAAAGTCCTCTGCTTTAGTCCTTTTATCAAACATTTTCTTTAGCTTTTCCTGTAAGACTTGTGATCTTTGGAATACTTCTTCTCTGGTTTGTTGCAGGTGGATTGTTTGATTAATTCTTCTTTGAATGTCATTTGGCTCCACTTGAGCCTCCTGAAGTAATTTCATAACAGGAATTCCTAAAGATGATGGGAATCTTGCTTCCAGACCATAAACTAACTCATATGGAATAGTCCCAATGGATTTCTTAGTTGTAAGTCTGTATGCCCATAATGCATTGGTCAGTTTTTTGTGCCAGTTCTTTTTATTTTCCTCCAACAATTTCTGAATGATATTGATCAAGCTTTTATTGGAGGATTCTGCTAGTCCATTACCCTGGGGGTAATAGGCTGTTGAATGGCCTAAAGTAATATGATATTTATGGCAGAAACTAATCATTTTCTTTGATTTAAATGCAGCAGCATTGTCTGTTATAATCTTTTCTAGACAGCCAAATCTTGAAAGTATGTTGGTTTCTAGAAACCCTATGATTACAGAATCATTGGACTGTCTACATGGGATGGCTTCAATCCATTTGGTGAAATAGTCTGTAGCAGTTAAAATCCATCTATGTTGCCCTGAAGAAGGGGGTGAATTTCTCCAATAAAATCTAATCCCCATTGTTGAAAGGGTCTTTCTGTGGAAACTGGTTTTAAAGGCAGAGGTAACAACTTTCTTTTACCCTCAAATATCTGACACTTGTGACAACTTGTTACAAATTTCTTTACATCAGAAAATAATGTTGGCCAGTAAAAGCCAGCCCTTAAGATCTTGTCTGCAGTAGATTTCCAGTAAAGATGTCCTCCACAATCCCCTGCATGAAATTCATTAAGTACTTTATCAGCTTCATCTTTTAAGAGACAATTCAACAAGATTCCTTCATGATTTTCCAAAATAAAGTGCTATCTAAAATACAATATTTCAAAGATGTCATTTTTAAAAATCTTTGCTTGGTTCTGAACAACCCTGGAGGAGCCTGCAGGTTTAATAAAACATGAATAATATCAGTGTACCAGGGTGAATCTAAAAAAGCTTGACTAATCTGTGGAGTCGCCATCTCTTGCTCGTTATCCAATTCATTGATGTCTAAGGCTTGGCAATTGGTTTCTGTCATGAGTTGTGCTAAACCTTGGCCTTTTATCAGTTTTGTTGGTTTAATCTCAATATCATATTCTAAAATGGTAGCTATCCACTTACCTCGTTTACCTTCTATGCCATCTTGAGTCAAAATATCTTTAACCACTGCATTAGGCACATAAGCTATAACATGAGAATATAATATGTAGACTCTGAAATCTTTGATTGCTTTTACCAATGCAAAAGCCTGTTTTTCCATAATATTGTATTTTAGAGATGCATCCCTCAGTGCTTTACTAAAAAATGCTATTGGCTTTTCACACCCTTGGTCATCTTTTTGAAGTAAAACAGCTGCAACAGTATGTTCAGAAGCAAATGAAAAAATAATAAATTCTCTATCAAATTTAGGACTGGTCAGAACTGGTGTCCTTGTTAAAGCCATTTTAATTTCCTCGAATGATTGTTTGGCTTCTACAGTCCAGTCAATGCTTGAATCTTTACTCAACATGTTAGTCAGTAATCTAAGTAATTCTGCTAGACTAGAAATAAATCTTCTCAAGAAATTGATTTTTCCTATAAATGCTTGCAATTCTTTTATGTTTCTCGGGTGGGGTATTTGCAAAATTGCTTGAATTCTTTCTGGATCAATCCTAATGCCATCTTTAGAAATGATATGCCCTAAAAGCTTTCCTTCTTCCAAACCAAACAATGACTTCTTAGGGTTTAAATAAATTCCATATTTTCTGCACTTTATAAATACCTGCCTTAGGTGATCTAAATGTTCTTGATCTGTTTTAGAAAAAACAGTCAAATCATCTAGGTAAATAACCAGAAAATCATGTATCTCTTTAGCAACAGCAATGTCCATTGCTCTTTGAAATTTAGCTCCTGCATTCTTAAGCCCAAATGGCATTTTGACATATTTAAACGTACCCCATGGTGTTGTAAATGTTGTTTTATCCTGATCATCAGGATGAACCAGAATCTGGTTATATCCTGAAAATCCATCCAGTAATGATATTCTCGAAGATCCTACTACCCTTTGCAGAATGTGGTCCATTTTCGGCAGAGGATAGTTGTCTTTTAAAGAAACTTTATTCAAATTTCTTAAGTCGACACACAATCTAATTTCTCCTGTCTTTTTTCTTGTTGGTACCAAGTTAGAAACCCATTCTGAGAATCTGATAGGAGCTATAATCCCTGCTTCAAACATCCTTTTGATTTCCTTTTCAATTGATGGTAATAAAACATGATTAATTCTCCTAAGCTTTTGTTTAAACGGTTTCTGGTCAGGTTTCAAAGGTATAGTGTGTTGAATGATGGATGTATCATAAGATTTGAGGTCTTCATAACTCCAAGCAAAGACATCCTGGAATTCTTTTAATAGTTCAACATATTTAACTTTCTGATCTTTTGGAAGAGATTTGGACAACTTAACAATTTTGGGATGTTCTGGTGTTCCTAAGTTGCATTCTTCCATATCAGCCTTAACAGGTTCCATTTTAGGTCTGAATGGAATATCATTTGAGTCGAACAGATCTTCCAAAGGTGTTAATCCTTTGGGTAATTGATTATCTTTTAAATTAATGATTTATGTGTCATCATCTATGATCTCATCAGATTCTATGTGTTTCAAATTTTGCATGTCTTTTTCAGTGAATGTGGTTGGATGCAGCATATGAATTGCATTTTCTCTTGATATTTTCATTTTTTGTTCTTTTTCTTGATCAAATTCATCAATGGTTATGTCTTCATCTATATTACAGTTAGAAAACTCATTCTGAAGTGTCAAAAATTATTGATTTGATTGTTATTCACAAATACTTGCCAATTCAAAAGATTGTCTGGTATTGCAGGCCTGTGCCTAATCTCAGCTGAAAACTGATGATTAGGATCAAAAGGCAACTTGCATGTACTAGCAAACATCGCTAAACTGTGAGCATGCAAGTTTTGTTTCCTGGGAATCTTGGCAAGTTGGGCTTGTAAAAATGTGTTGAGAATCTCTACAACTGTCTCTCGGTATTGTTGCAGTCTCATGTCTTTTGTTGCACATTCTCCTTTAATCTGTTGGATAATTAATTCAGAGTCGCCTATAATTGATACTCTGATACCCCCTAACTTCTTGACATGTTTAAGCCCTAATAAAAGAGCTTCATACTCTGCCATGTTGTTAGTGCATTTGAAATTTAACCTATAAGCATGACCCTCTGCATGATTGTTCTCTACATTGTGTAACCAAATCCCTGCTCCTGCCCCTAGTCTGTTTACTGAGCCATCAAATTCTAAATGCCATAGAATTTCATGTTCATAATCTTCATCAATTGTTTTAACGTGTTTTTTGACAGGAGCTAGTTGTTTAGTTTTTTCATATCTTTCTTGATCATCTGGTGTTTCTTTGTTTTCCGAGATTTCTTCAATTTTAACAGTGGTCTTGTTTATGGTTCCTAACTCTGGAGCTTCTATTTCAGTAGGAAGATCTGACTCATCATTGTATAAAATAAAAGAATCCATATCAGAATGTACAGAATAAACAGGGAAGTTTTCAGGCTTCTCAGGGCTACTCACTAAGTACTTCATCAAGGTTTCTCTATATAATCTTTTAGGCTGACCAAATACTGAAATAGTTGCATAAGACATGTCTAGTTGAATAGATCCTCCAAGTTTAGCACCCCAAGATCTAGACAATAACATACCATATTTAGGTGGAATATCCGCAACTACTATGTCCATTAAAACAAACTTAGCAGGGTATTGGACCAAAGTGACACACAGATCTTTAATCAAACCCAAACATTTTACCTGACTAGAATCAAATGAAAACAAATCTTTGTAAGGTCGGGTAATATCCAGATTCAATCTTTCCATTACTGCTTTTGGCATCAAATTGTGAGATGCTCCAGAATCTAGCATTGCATTATGGAGTATCTTATCATGAACATTCAGGCTTACATAAAATGGAGGAGTTCCTCCACTTTCTGGTTTGCCATTAACCTCGGGGCCAAAAATAAGTTTGGGTTGATCATCAAGAATGTTTACTGAATCATCCAATCCAGTAATGTTAATGTTTAAAGACTTGGAAATCTGACTCCTATAGACATCATGTTTAGCCAATTCTGATAAAGGAACAACTATCTTGAGTTTGCCAATTTCAGCCTCTAGATTAAAAGGTTTTTCCGTTTGAGTTTTAGTGTTTTGCACAGTTGGGTTTTCTCTGTTTATTGGGTCTTCAATGTTTTTCTCTTTTTCATGAATGAAGTTTTGTTTTGAAGATGTTTCAGGACTAACTTCTACTGTTTCTTCTACAGTTCCTACATAAGGAGATGTATTGGATTGTTGTTTGTTGATTGGTTGGTTGTCAGAGACATCTTCAATTATTGGATTTGAAGAATTGGGATTTATCCTAGACAAAATTTGTATTTGAGGACTGTTTTGTACAGGGGAAATGTTTTCTACAGGGGGAATGTTTTGTTTACCTTTGACATTTTGTTTTGTAGTTTTCTGTTTATTTTTCTCTGGTACATCTATCCGTCTACTTGTCAAGTTGTACTGTTTATGAACCTCGTAGATTGCTGTGTCATAGCCTTTTTTGAAATCAAAAGTCTCACCTGAACGAGTTTGGAATGTTTCAAGGATATGATTCTCTTGATCATCCTGGGATAGGAAGACTTCTGGTTCATCTTTGTCCTCATTGACATTGTTTATTTCTACGTCTTCTGTGGGTTCTTCAGAGGTTGAAACTTCAACAAAGTTTTCTTGGAAAGGTGGTCTAATGTTTTGATCAGGGACATTCTTTCCAATATTTTGATTCAGATTCGTCCTAAAGTTTGGGTTTCTTGCAACATTCTGGTTATCAGTAGAAGACTTTCTTTCAATGGTTTCCACTCTGTCACCTAATCTTTCCATTCCTTTAATGATTACATCCAGCTTCTTTTCAAAAGCGGAAGGTTCTTCATTCATAGGCATTCTTCTTTCTGCCTTAGCTCTGGCTCATTTTTCTATCAGATTTGCTTCTACACTCACCACTATGCTTTGCATTTCCTCTAGAGTTTGTGGAGCTCTTTCCCTGAGGGAATAAGCTATGTCAGAGTCAAAACCATCTGGAAATTTAACCAATACGTTGTTGGGTGGGGGTCTTAGGTTTAGAGGAACCGCATTATATGATTCATTGAATCTTATGATGTAATCTTGTACGGTTTCGTTTGGTCTTCTCCTTAATTTTTCAAATTCTGATAGGATCTGGAGAGGATCCTTCTTTTTCTCCCATATTTTCAGGAATGCTCTATACAAAGCTTCTAGATCAGCAATACTGTTTGGGGTAAGAGCCCTAAACCAAGTTCTAACTTCTCCAGTAAGACTTTGTACGAAAATTCTCATACGGATATTATCAGTATCAATCTCATAAAACTCAAAGTAATCTGTCATTCTTTTGGTGTGTTGTTGAGCTGTGTAGGTACCTGATCCGTCAAAAGGTGTGATCTTACTTTGGTAGTCCTGAGGTAAAGCTGGAGGGTTGGCTGGTAACAGTAAAGGGGCATATCGATTAGCCATTGGAAGATAAAGTGGAGTGACAGGAGTAGCCGGTCTAGTAGGAGGAGAAGGTGGTCTCACAGGAGGAGATGGAGGTCTATCAGGTGTTTGAAAAGTTTGATGAAAAGTGACTGAGCTCGGAGATGCTTAAGTTATCACAGAAATGTTTGAGCTTTCTTCAAAGGTTTGCTCAGACTGAATGGAGTTATGCAATTCTCTGTCAAGATGATGTGAAACAAATCGATATTGCAATTCTTCAAAGAATAAAGGATCTGGAATTAATCTAGATAATTCAGTCTCAGAAAAATTCACAAACAAAGATGTTTCAAATTGTGCATCAAAAGGAATGTCATCAATATATATAATTTTCACAGGACAAGATGCAGATCTAGAAAGTGGTCTAGAACTTCTTGTACTCTCCTGACTTCCTCTTTCAGAGCTTTCTTGACTTCCTTGTCTTCTAAGAATCCTAGGGATCAGATTTGGATTTTCAAATATTGGTGGTGGATTGGGGTCAGGGTTTGACCTAGTATGTCGAGTCCTTTCTGAAGCCAGTTTTCTTAGACTATGTGTTTTTGGATTTTTAGATTTTAATTGAAAAATAGATACAACTTCTACAAATTCTTTAAGAAATAATGATATGTGATTAAGATTTCCTCAAAGATCTGTTTAAACTAGAGAGTCTGATTAAATTTTTTTTGAAACTAAGGTTCAGTATATAAGCTAAATCAGATATAGACTGAAGCAGCTTTTATTTACTTTTGCATTTGCAGAGCAAAAGCAATTTCAAAGGCTTCCTGGCTGATCTTCAGACTCTGTCTATAGCTTATAATTGAAAAATAATAACAAATAAAAATGATTCAGGTCCCCAGTATGGTCGCCACTATGTTATCACTCAGGTTTTCCTAGAAGTTGTGTAAGAGGAAATTATACCCGAGGTAACCACAAACCAACCTTTTAGATGCAGAATCTAGCCAATCTACATCCAGAGAGGGCTCTCTCTTTATGATTTATCTTTGTTCTTGAAAGGTTTTAGGCTAGTTATAGATTCAAGGGTTTGTTTGGAAATTGGTGGAATCCACAAACTAAGGGCAAGGTTGAGAGCTTTCAGTCCATTGGGCTATGGAGTCAAATGATGGCTTTACTGGATTTCTATTCTAAGCACCAGATGGTATTACAGGGCAAGATAGCTAGACAGAGAACAATCCTTAAAATTTAAAGTGGATGGGATGATCTTGAAGGGATGAAAGGCAGCTAAGAATCTTTCACCATGTTCAAAAGAAAGAAATGAGATGACTACAAACAAAGAGCAATGAAGAATTCCTTATTATAGTAATCAACAATGTTTAAATTAGCAAAGCAAGAGCATTTAAGAATTCATGCTTATAACCAATTTAGAGGAAAACATTAAGAACAATCACATCTGAAATCAGAGTACAATTAAGTAAATTCTGATTCAATCCTTTATGTAAATTATTCAGAAATGGATATAATGATATTATAAACTAATATAAAACTTCAGACAAAGGGTAGAAAGACTTATTGAACTGTAGTCCAACACATGAATCCTGCAACAAGTCCAGTGCTTTAAATCGTCATCCAGTAAGCCACGAATAAATTTCCCCAAAATGCTTTTATTCCGAAAATCTCAATGTTACAGCAGAGTAATAGAATCCACCCTCAACACTCTCTTTGAGGGTTTATTTATACACAAAATAATCTAAAACAATCTTACACTAAATTAGCCAATAATCTAGGCTGACTTAAAGCATATTTACAAACAAACAAGAGACACATGGTCTCGTGGATAGAATAATGTATAACTGCCGATGTGCTGTTCCTTTCTTCGTGGACGTGCTGGAGGTAGTGTTTAAAATATTTGCTGATTATGAGGAGCCATCTTCATATACTGATCGTATACCTTCATTTTCAATGGATCATTCTTTGTTTTAATATTAATGAAGGTTCTTTTGATATCTCCAGTGTCTGTCTTCGGCGGTCTGAAAGAAGATACTTCAGTGCTTAATTGCTTTTGTATCCCTTTCTGGCTTATGTTTGTTTCACTTGCTGTGCCTGTTTGCTGACTATCTTCCCTACCATCATCAAATACTTCATCTATAATTTCTACATCTGGAGGTGGATCAGACTTGTGTTTCTTAGCTTGATAAACCTGTGGGGCTCCTTTTGAAGGTGTGGTATTTGGAGCTAGCCTCTTTTTCCCTATTTCCACATTCAGTGGAGTTTGCATTTCTGGAACTTGGATGTGTATTGCTGGTGTGGGAGAAGCCTGAGATGGTTCTGGTGCTTTGGAACTCTGTGGTTTTTCTGCCATGACCAAGGTTTCAATAACCTGAACTACAGGTTCTTTTCCTTTACCCTTGGGTTCTGCTGCTACTGATGGACTGTCTTCCTGTAATGCTTGCTGTAGAGTGGCTGCTGAAGATGTGCCAATGTAAGGTACCTGCATTTGATCATACGTTTCCAGGTCAAAGTTCTTCTCAACATCTTTCATAATTTTATTCAATTTGTCAGCTCCACTTTCTTCCTCAACAAGAGTGCCTTCAACCCATTCATCTTGATTTGCATATTGTTCTAAACCAGGAATCTTGTGGTGTACATAGGGAGATGACTTATTCTTTAATATTTTTTCACAAATGAAACCAAAGGGGTCATAAGGGACCCAACGGAAGGATGTCTGGAACTTCTTATCTAATATATTTTCTGCTTCTCTCTCAGCTTCTCTAGAATTGCAAATGAAAGGACCTAACTGGCTTTTGATCCTTAACTGTGCTTTCTTCTTTACATTTCAGAAATGGATCACATCTGAATTATTCATCTGTCTAAAGTATTCCAAAGCAAAAATTCTCATTGGTACATATCTGGGTAACTTGAATGGATGTAGTTCACATCCATAAATCCTGATGACTGTATGGTTTTGGTACAAGTACCAATCCCCAACTTTATAACTCTTTGACAATTGCAAGGTCTTTCTAATTTCGGTACTAAGCCTGGGGGGAGAAAACTCCTGTTAACAAAGTTGTAGCAGGATGTACAAACTGATCAATGAATTCTGAATAGGAGTAGGGAGAATCAGAGGAAAAATGAATGATGGGGGACCAAAAAATGACAGACCTGGGATTACCTTTAGCATCAAGTTTCTGAACAGGGAAAGGGAACCTATCTGATTGATAATATATAATGAGATGATAGATAACTGAGGAGTACTTAAAAACTTTTTCAGTATCTAGCCTTAAAAATTGATCATGGATCTTGTTAGCAATGAAGGAAGCATAATCATATTTAATCTCAGGAGGCTGCCCAGGAGTAAAGATGGACAGCAAAGCCAAAGTTATCTCATCTACATATTCACTGGTTTTGAATCCTAAGACAAAGGATATTATGTTTACAACAAGCCTTCCCAATGTGTTGAAATAGTAAAAACCATAGGGGGGAGCCCCTTTTGGCTGATGCTCAGGTAACATGAAATACTGACACATGGATTTTAATTTCTTTGGGGTTAACTGTCTGGTTTTCTCAATCAATCCTTCCATGGATAATGGTGCTAATTCTTGATCTGACTCAAAGTTTAACATAGCATTTATGGCCTGGGGAGTGATGGGAAATAGAACACTTTGGTTAGGAGCTATTACAGCCCTCCGTGCGGAATCATAGTTGGCATGACAGTAATGAATGATTTCGGGGAAAATGTGGACTGAAGGAATAATATACCTTGGGAGATTGGATTCCCACAACCCTATAAGATCTTGCCCCTTTGAGTGTTCGTCTCTGCAGCGACAGAAGCTCAAACGGGGACTTTCATCAAAATACAGGTCTTTTATTTGGAAATATTCATCTATCAGAGGTAGATAGTCCAATTCCCGATGAGGAGCATTCACTGGAGTGATATTTAGAGCTGTCGGGACCTCCATTTTGGTTCTTGTGGATTCAAAATGGAGGTTTTCATTTTTTCTTACAAACCGGACGGGATATCTGAAAAAGGAGGAAATTGGAACAATTTGTAGGTTTCGGGGGCAATTTCACAGGTTTAAAATCTTCAGGGAGGACTCAGCAATGATTTTTAACCACTTTCTAAGCGAAAAAACAAAGGAAACTGAGTTTTTCGTGCAGTCGGGGCGTAGAATGATAAATACCTGTTTTTAGACGGAAACTGGTTCTTTGACAGGTAATGAGCAATGGCAGGGACGTTCTTCAACACGGGCACAGCAGAATTTTGGGGCGAAATGGTCAATTACAGTGGAAATTTTGAAAATCGCAGCGGGAGCAACGTTCTTCTCAGAATAATGAAAATGACTAAAAAACACGAAAAATGGCTTATTTACAAGTTAAAAAGGGTTTTTTGTTTTTTTCGAGGTGTGACGTCATGGTAGTACGGGATGACGTGTGCAGCGTCAGGCGGTAAGTGGTAAGCGGGAAGTGCCCGCACCGCTTTTGGTCGAGGGCGGTATTAATCGCGGGGGGAGAGATTCCACAGAGCAGTTGCCACGTGGAAGTTTGACTTTTCAAAAACCGCCCATCCCCCGCTGGTTAACATGCTGGCAAGGGATGGGCAGCGGGATTAACAATAACCGTTGATCAACGAATGAGTGATCCAATGGATGAAGGGATGGGGAACATGCGGAGGGTTGATAGGTGGGCCCGTCGGGTTTTAAAAGGTTTTAATGCGTAATCTAATCACCTCGGGGAAATGTTAATAGGCGGAGAAGGTTGTTAATTAGTCCGAATGACTAATTAATCCCAGGTAAATAATGAAATGGGTTGCGGCGGAGTTGGCTAGGTGGAATGCCACGTGGACGGACCACGGCGGCACAAGACTTTCCGCAAAGTTTATTGATATGTTTTGGTATTAAACATACTTATAGTATGTCTAAAGTTTTTGTATATATTTTTATTATATGATGAATGAATTAATACAATTAATTCATCATAGGGGCGGGATTTATGTATAATGCTATAGTTATAACCAAAGGGCTTATAAAGCGGGGTGTTTATTTTCAATGTGCGGGAATATATACTTTGGTAAACATTATAATAAATGGGTTTTGGGGATATTTATAGAAAAGGGAGTTATTTACTTAGGAAAAAGGATTTCACTAGGGATTTAATATAGTAGAATTAAATGTTAATATGGCAAAGGACAAGGAAAATCAAAACATCTTTGTACATCTAAGAAAGTGATAACTTGTGAAGTAAATTGCAACATTTTATCTTCAACACTTAAACTTAGAATAACAAGTTATTTTGAGGAATTTTTATGGAATATTGCATCAGTTTCCTAAGTAAAATAGGATTTTACTTAGGAACAAATTGAAGGTGAATAATTATAATGATGAATTATCTCAAGCACTTAGGTCTTTCTGATCATTAGGCCGAGGGTCCGGTCCCTCCAGAAGTCAAGGAAATGCCTTGAGCCCCTTTGATCTCCAAATACCTTAGTCCTTTTGGGGAGACTTAGTAAAGCTTTTGAGGGGAAAATGATAAGGGAAGTTAATGAATTTGACTTTTGCTTGCTGTGATTTTCCAGTGTATTTCATGCTTCAGTACTTATGATGAAAGTAAATGATTAACCAACATGTAGCAGCATCATTCATCAGATAACACTTTGCAGTACCATCTACCTACCCTATCTACTTGACACTACCATTTTTCTTCTTTATTAGGGTGCATTTAGACTTGCAAACCCTTATCAATCTTTTCTTTTTACATGATGAATCTATCTATTTCTACCTTTATTACATCCAAGGGCTCAGATTAAACTGTTGAGCACCTCTTTATTTACTCTACCTATCTACTTATCTGCCAAGATTAAACTGTTTGGCTAGATATTTATTCTCTAATCTACAACATGAAATTGAAATATGACTAAGCCAAGTTTAAACAGTTTGACTTATTCATGAATTGTGGCAAAGCTGCACACAATTGCTTTATTACAGAAATTAAATAGTAGTGGCATTTAGTTTTGCACACTTTCCTTGGTCTATTTTTCTGTTTGGGGTTCATTTCTTTCACTTTTTTGACCATTTTATTCTTTTTTACCCTTTGATCTTTCTTTTAGGGTATACCCTCTTTACATTTTTTAAATTTTTTGATTTTTTGGTTTTCAAGAATATGGAACACCATTGCTCAAGTAAGAAGGTTTGAACATATTCCATAATTCAATCAAGACAATCATGAAAGATGAAACCTATTGATATAGGAGGCTAACAGGTTCCGGGACTTCTATATCTGCCATGGTCGTGTCAAGGAACTCTTCTACCTGCGGTTCCTCTTTTTCCAGGTCTCCTTCCTTCTGCTCCGATTCATCTTCATCTGGTTCCTCTTCTTCTGTGGGTTCTGCTAGCCCCCTATGAATTTTTTGACAAGAAAACAAGGGGCTAAATTGTTTTTGAGCCTTCAAGGAATGAATTCCCTCTGAAAACACATCATCCTTGAAGCCTCCTTGTGCCTTATCCTTTTATGAACCCTCACTGTTGTTTCTAGTTTTAAAGCCTCTCTATTGTAAATAAGAATGCCCAAAAAGGCCTTTTTCCCTTTTATCTCATCCCCATTTAACCTCTGTTTTCTTCCCTTTTACTCCTCTCTATTTCCCCCATTAACCCTCTAAATCATCTCCATTCCCCTTTAAACCTTGCAAACACCCCTTATTTGCTTTAATAATCCCTTATTCCCCTTACCGAATTCCTCCTTTGGCCTTAAAAAGCATTAAAATAGGCCAAAAACCCACTTTTCACTTTATAAACAGGCTTAGCCCCTTTCGGCCAGCCTCTTAACATGTGACCGGGTACTGAGACCAGGCACTAAGCCCACAGGTGATTATCGCAATCGGAGGTCTCGCGGCAAGCACATTTCTTTGTTAATCCAGAAATCTCCAATGCGATCGTTTGTTGGTCTGTGGAGCGCGGGTGTAATACCCGTTGTTGCTCCCATTGCTTCTCCCCTTTCCTCCCTCCGATTGCCTACCGATCGTCGATCTACCACCCTAATCCGACGGCTATCACGCACTTCATTCCAATCACAATCAGAACTTCTTCCCGTGTCCCCCGCTGCCTCCCCCGATTGCGATCCTCCGATTCAATCATAGCCATCCATCTGATCAGATCCAACGACCCTTATTTCTCCCGCTCCGCTTCTTTGCCCCCATCCATCTTCCCACTGATTTAATCTCCGTCGTTGATACCCTTTGCGATCCAATGGCTGGCACTCAATCGCAACATCGTCAATCTAAACTTTTTAAAGGTGTCACCTTCTGCCTCTCCCGATTGCGATCCGCCGATGCAATCATGGCCGTCCGTTCAATCCAGATCGACAGTCTACGCTGCGTCGTGCCCTCCATTAGATTTCTTCATCGGAACCTCTGCTAGCCTCACCTTTCAGCCTCTGCTGTTGATCTCCTCCTGAGATCAATGGTCCAAAGCTAATTTCACTTCGCCCATGATCGGGTCCCACATCAAGCCCCGTTTCATATGTTTTCGCACATTTCCGTTGTATTTCGATTCGAAGGCCCAAATTATAATGTTCTATATTAAAACATTATATCATTACGCCTGACATTCAAAATTTAATACTTTCATATTAAAGTTCATTGAATATCAACAATTTCCACCATTTCACTGCATTTCTCCACCACTTTCCATTGCATCCATCATTTCCACAGTTGCACCACCGTTCCTCCACAGGCCTCCACAGCAATTCTTCTGCCACTGCCCTGGATTTTTGGATAGGTTTATTTCATTGTGTAGGGTTTACAGAGTGATATTGCACTCTATCTCTACAGTCACGGCCACAGTGGCTAAAAATGTAGAGAGGCCATTACAGCAGCAAAAAAATGAATTATCAGCAAGGATTAAAGGAGGTTTAAGCCTGTTATTGAATAATTAATGCTTAACCCCACGTTTAAAAGAAGGAGGCACAATTAGAAGATTAAGCACAGTAACAAAGTTACATTAGTGCATTCATATTAGTAGAGCACTTTTCTTCAGAAATACTGCCTTTCAACGTTCTCCATGCCTCCTCGAGCCCTTAAAAGTTAATGCGCTGAAAATAACTTCTTAAAGACTGTCAGGACCACAGTTATGAGGTATGGGAAGACCTGCAGACCTTTCTACCCATGTCACTTATTTTAGAAGGCTACCACAGAGTACCATCAGTCAGATTTCTTTAGAAGAACATACTTGAAGTTATTAAGAAGACTTTTGGACCATACTTCAAAGTACACACAGTTAATGAAGAGCCATTTTGCAAAATGGGCATTCGACTTTCCTCTCCTACTATCATAATGAAACAATTAAGTTTACATCTACTCTTGTTATTCTTTTCTCCTATAAGAATCCCGAAGAACAAATTGTAAAGGGTTGGATTGTGTTATTGTTGTTGTAGTTGTAGGGATTCATTTTTACTGTTAGAACAGTCTTGAGGGGGAGTAGCAGAGTATTTTGTAATGTACTAGGCTGGGAGGAGAAAGTTGGGACTGTAATCAGCCATTGAAGCTTAATGTATGTGACTGGTTTTGCATCAATTAATCAAGAAAATTTCACAGGATCCTGGTCTATTACTACAGGTGATGTTTTTCTTATTTCATTGCTTTATCACATTTTCATGTTGTTCATTGGTCTTCTGGTACACATCAGAAATTTGGCATAGGATTTACCCTCGCATGGTACCCTATGTTTCTGATCTCCCTACCTTCAATGTTTTCCGCTGATTGTGAATCTAAGAGAAAATGCTTGTAATTTAACCAGTGTAGTAGTTGTTATTCACTGCTAGCTGATGTGTGAATTCGGGTTTGTTGCTTGGATGTCCTAGCTGGTGTCAAATCAGGGTAGGTTAAAAGTCCTTCTCCGATCTATAGATCCTAGCTCTGTGTTAAACTTATCTCTGTTTTTCCCTTGGAGCATGCTAAAGCAGACCTGGAGTTAAATGACCTCTGGTATGATTTATAAGATGCCCCTTAGTTCCTTCACTGAGAGTTTCCTATGAGTATGTCAATGTAGGTCTGGATTTAAATGACCTCTGACCTGATCTATAGACTGAAATTGGGTTTCTTTCCTTCTTCCAACTTCTTCCCTTATTTTTCCATTCCACCATCTATCTAAAAGATCCTTTAGTATAGATGACTTGCCCTCTGAAAGCCTTGGCTAGTTGTTTGCAAGTAATCCCCTTTCATGACTCCATAGCCCAATGGATGGCACAACCTTAACCCATCCTCTTTTTCCGAAACATCCTACTGCTCTGCTCCTTTCTTCCCATTACCTTCTCAATCTATGATCTCATGACCAACCCAATAACCAACCCAATCATTTTAAACTCCCCTTTATGCTTCATACCTAGACTAACATATCATTTTTAGCTTCAAATATATATCATTATTTTTTTTGTTGGAGAGATCCCTCTCCCGGTCCAGGAGGGCTAGATCCTAGGGCCCCAAAGTGGTTATGATGTTGTCTCATCTTTTGGTCTTGCCAATATGGCCAAAACATGGGAACCCCAACATAATGGCGACTCCGCTTGGAACTTGAGTGCACTTTACCTTAAACATCCTTAGGCACTCAGAAGACCCATAATCTCTAATTAGATTGGCATTCAATTGCTGATGGTGGACAGAAATCTGTTCCAAACATCCAAATTCATCCACCTGGAAACTCCACACTCAATAATTCCTAAAAGACCTAATGACTCCACTGGTAAGAGACTCTGAACTGGTTGAGAAGATAAAGTGACCTCTTCTTTGCAAAAACATGGATCCAAGCATAGACAGAGACACAAAGCTAGATGCTTTGGCAGACAAATTAAATGGAATATTAATCATGTTTAGTGAAGTGGTGGAAATGTATACAGCTAATTTAAATGGAAATTTTGATTATTTAGGGCATCCCATGCTTTTTCTGGAAAGCGAACAAACTCAAGACCAAGACTATGAGCAAGACTGGCTTGATTCTCAAGAGTCTATAGAAGATGAGGAGGAAAATGATCAGGATCTACCTGATTTCCTACCTATGTCTTGTGCTACGCTGACTAGAGAATATTAGGACCTAATAGCAAAAGCTAATAGGGAACGCTGCTTTGAGGAAACAAGAGACCACATAGAAGATGCATAATCTGATATGGAAGGAGAAAGAGAGAAGGAAACATCAGAAGTCCCTCAAAGTTTCCCTGTTAGCACAACTAAATATATTCTAGAAGAGGTTCAAGAAAACATCCGGCCTCCAAAGAAGCTAATACAAGAGACAGAGAGCTGCTACACTTCTTCTCAAAGAGCCAGAAGAAAATCTTCCCCTTTGACAGAAGCAGAGATTGATCAGATATTAAATCAGTAGTCCGTATCTGGGATATTTTATAGTACAAACACCCTTGCTCACTTGTCTATTGAGTTTGATGATACAGATCCAGAAAATGGCTAGAAGTTGTTTTTATTTCTTAGATTAGCTAAAAATGGCTAAAATTTTTATGTCTTTGAAGCACAAGATTTAAGATATGTCTTTAAATTCTTAGATCAGCTGAGAAAAAATTAGGGGAAGTTCATCCTCCAATGAATGTGTTGGCCTCCTTCAAAACATTGCAGCAGTATAAAATGATACACCAGGGTATAGGTGTACCTCCCTTCACAGGTCACAAATTTCTACAAAACAAACAGGAGATCTTGCCATTGACCCAGCAGGGCTTTGTGCGGGACTCCACATTTCCAATTCACCTGAATCTTCTTATCCTTGACAAAACACTGCCAGAATTTTCTTTCCAGCTTCTGGTTCTTGAACCACTCCACTCCCATATTGTTAAAGCCCATTGCTGCTGCTACAAATTTCTTTGTGACTTTGAATTCGAGGGGCCCAGTTCTCACTTGTTCATTCCTAAAGCTTATTTCAAATTGTAGGGCGACCTCCCTATCATACCCATCGAACTTCTGCAGGAACCGTAGAAATCCCGACTCTCACAACAGTGGAAGACTGTTGCGAAATTCGACAGTTTTCTCAATCTTGCTAAGAGACAGGGGCTCATTTTGGACTGGTGGCATTGTTTCTATTGGCTATGAACAATAAGTTCCAAGGTTTTCATGCAATACCAGGGAATCAGCCTTCATACATAAAAATCTAACCGTATCTCTGATTCATTTTCCATAAATACTCATCATTTTTGATCAGGCCTAATTGGTACGCGTGACGGGGGTTTAACGGTTAAGTGCAGTAATAATCATGATGAAAGGACATTTAGGATAAATGTAGGAGCGAGGGAGTTATGAGTGAAGGAATTTTCAAATTATTGTAGAGTGGGGTAGATTATATGCAAACAACAATTAACAGGATTATTGCATTTCTTCATAATTACACAAAAAAGGAACTTAGCACTCATTAAAAACGTCATGATTTCTACTTAAAAACTTTGTACTTTTATTTCCTCCTAGGTAATATAATAGCATAAATACTTGTCAATCATATGAAAAACATCATATAACTTCTCATCATGATCACTTTATTATGTCATATGATAACTTGTGCTATGCTTCTGATGAGGTGCATGCTTGTACTAATATTTGCACTGCTTAAATCATGTCATTCTACTGGTATTTCTCTGCTCATCTTATCATATAGGACAACATGCTTTCACTAGTGCAAGCATAACATTAAGACAGAAAAATAAAATATAGGCTAGATTTCACATGATTTCCTCAACTTATTTTGAATTTTCCTTCGCCCTTTCTTGATGTTTCAGAGCACATCATTCTAGTCTTTGTATGCAAGATCTTGCAATAAAATCATGAGGGAACAAAGGCGTGGGAAAGGAAAATATTAGAATGGGAAGGAATTATGTCATAGGGATTCCAAGAAAGTACCAAAAGAGGGAAAATAGAAGTGGGATAGGGAAAAAAAATTTAGGATTAAAGTGGGATTTCTTCAAAGCGGATAGGGTGAATTTAGAAGAATATGGGAAGGTTAATTATACTAGGATTATAAGAAGAAAGCTGAGGGAAAATTAC
This sequence comes from Pinus albicaulis, assembly GCA_034641835.2. Classification (NCBI taxonomy): domain Eukaryota; kingdom Viridiplantae; phylum Streptophyta; class Pinopsida; order Pinales; family Pinaceae; genus Pinus; species Pinus albicaulis. The sequence goes on along the minus strand of MU968420.1, from coordinate 4,275,874 downwards.
GAAATGAAATATGAATAAAGGAAAAAAAAATTCTGGAAGGTTTGCCTACACTGGTGCAAGAAAAATAACTGTAGTGAGAATTAAGCGTTGCTTGGAAAAAATATCCATGCTAATTTCCCCAATTGTATAAAGGTTGGCTCTACCAAACCTGCTTTTACTTCGGTGGTTACTAGCATATCTAAAGATCAAGCAACATTCTCTTTTTATTAGAAATTTTTGATCTTCCTGCCAGCAAGCTAGTTTTCAGGTTGATCCTTCTGCAATCATGTCAGTGGACTAATTTTCATAATTACAGGAAATTATTTTTTCTTTACTTTTTTTTTTTTTTTTATTTTGTTAAATTTTTTTCAGAAGAAGAGGGATTCAAATTTTCAAGAGGTTGGTATTACCATTTACCACTACTGTTCCAAATTGTTGCTGAACTTGCTGTGTAAAATCTTTCTTGGCAAGTGGTTGAAGATATTTCTTTAATATGTGTCCATTTACCAACAATATTGTATCATGTCCATCAATAGTTTTTACTTCTACTACTCCATTCCAAAATACTCAGATTACTTCATATGGTCCCATCCAACATGTATGGAATTTCCCTTTAAAAATTTTAAATTTATAATCATAAAGGAGTACCCAATCACCTAGTTGGAACTGCTTTTTCTGAATGGACTTTTCATGCCACCTTTTCTATTGCCGCTGTATTAATATGTTTTGCTGAACATCATCTATACGAAATTCATCTAACTCATTTAACTGAAGAAGACACTATTTTTGTGCCTCAGAGAGATTGAGCCCTAACTGAACTGCAGTTCTAAAAGTTTTGATATGGAATTCAATTAGCAAAGGAGCCTGTTTTCCATATACCAGCTCATATGGTGTGTGCCCCGTACTATTTCTCCAAGTGGTTTTGTATGCCCACAAAGCTTCTGGTAATCTTTCAGCTCAATCTTTCGGATGCATATTCACTATCTTTGTAAGAATGGACTCAGTCACCTTGTTTGTAGATTTCACCCGGCCATTTTCTTGCGGGTGATACGGGGTATATTTCCGTTGTTGGATCTTGTATTTCTCCATCACTCCTAGTACCAAATTAGAAATAAACTGCAGACCATTGTCAGAAACAATTTCTCTAGGCACACCAAATCTAGTAAAGATTTCAGAAAAGAGAAAATCAACAATAACTCTTTTCGTAGCAAAAGAAACAACTTTAGCTTCTACCCATTTTGTAACAAAATCTGTACAAAACAAAATATGCTTCTTACTTAGTGATGTTAGATTTACTGGCCCTACAAAATCAATAGCCCATTTCTCCAATGGCTCAATCATAACTTGAGGGCATAAAGGCATTTCATTGGTTTGATTAGGTTGGCCCATTCATTGAAAACTATCACATCGCCTGACATATTGCTTTGCATCCTTAAAAAAGGAAGGCCAAAAGTAGCTATAATGTAATACCTTATATGCAGTTTGCTTATTAGCAAAGTGGCCTCCACAAAGTTCATCATGAGCAGATTTCAATATGTTAAACACTTCCTCCTCTCTTACACATCTGCGGATAATCAAGTCTGGACTAGTGTAAAAGAGGTCTCCTTGAATCCAGGAGTATGCAACATTTTTCTGAATAATGTTCCACTTTTCACGGGCGGGCAGGTGAGGTGGTGTTTTTCTAGGAACCAAATAATTAGCGATGTTGGAAAACCATGGAGAGTTTGTAGACACAGCAAAAATATGTTCATCTAGGAAATCATCATTAACATGAGTTACTTCACCAGGATTATCTATTCTAGAAAGAAAGTCTGCTACAACATCAGATTTTCCTGGTCTATCAACAATATTGATATTGAACTCCTGCAACAATAGCAACCACCTAGTCACTCTACAACTAGTCAATGGTTTTTTCGTCAAATATTTAATTGTGGAATGATCAGTATTAACAAATACTTCATATCCTATGATATAGTGTCTGAACTTATTAATTTCAAAGATTACAGCTAAAAACTCTTTCTCTGTAACTGTATAGTTTAATTCAGCGGAAGAAAAATTATTACTAATATAATAAATAACATAGGATTTCTTGTCTTCTTCTTGTCCCAAAGTTGCGCCAACAGCCAGATCTGAAGCATCAGAGGAAATGTGAAAGGGCGGAAACTAGTTTGGACCTCTCAAAACTGGCGCCTATACCAAATTTTCCTTCAATGTTTCAAAAGACTCTTGGCAAGTCATGGACCAGGAAAACTCACTATCCTTAGCTAGAAGTCAAAAAAGAGGAGCAGCTATCTTAGAAAATTTTTCAATGAATCTTCTATAGTAACCAGCATGTCCTAAAAAACCTCTTACTTCCCCTTGAGTTTTGGGTGCAGGAAGATGCAGAATGATTTCGATCTTTTCCGAATCAACCTGAATACCTTTGTCAGAAATCAGATGGCCAAGTACCACTCCCTGTTTGCACATTAATCTACATTTATTGTCACTCAAAGCAAGGTGGGCTTCTTGACAATGAAAAATTACTTTCTCCAAATTTCCGAGAGCTTCCTGAAAATAATAATTACCAAACACAGAAAAGTCATCCATATACATTTCTACAAATTCAAGATCATCAAAAATAGCCAAGACTTCCCTTTGAAAGGTAGCTGTGGCATTACATAAACCAAAGGGAAGCACTTTGTAAGCGAATGTCCCCCATAGGCATGTAAAAGTAGTTTTATCTTGATCTTTGGGTGCAATCTGTATCTGGTTATAGCCGCCGAAACCATCCAAAAAGGAGAAATATTTCTTTCCTGCAAGGGTATCAAGCACCTGTTCAATGAAAGGGAGAGGGAAGTAATCTTTGAGAGTGCCTTTTTTTAATTCATGATAATCAATACAAATACGCCATCTTCCATCTTTCTTAGGTACTAGCACTAATGGAGAGACCCACTGACTATCAGAAATAGGATAGATAAAACCAAAATCTAAGAGTTTCTGTATTTCTTCCTTCACGACATCTCTTAGAGCTAGATTCATTCGTCTTTGGGGTTTTCAGACATGTTGGGTTCCTTCCTGAATATAGATATGATGTGTACAAGCTTTGGGAGGGATACCCTTCATGTCTTCATAACCCCAATAAAATGCACTAAGATGGTTTTGCAACAAATTCAGAAGCTGCTCTTGCTGAGATGGGTCTAAATTTGAACTGATGTGCAAGGAATTACCAGGGCTAATCTCAAAAAGAGTAGTATAAGGCTCTGGAGTACTCAAGGGAGTGGTCAAAGACAACGGTATAGAAGAATGATAATCATGGTTTTCTTGGAAATCTAGGCTAAAAATCTGGCTCAAAGGCTCAAAGTTAGGCATGGTGTCTAGATTGTTCAGGAAATATTGAATTTCATCTTCTTGTGAAGACCCAGTATAACGATGAATAAGTGAAATAGACTAAGTCTCTCCATCACTGCTATGGTCCAACCATAAATTATCTCAAAAGTCCTGAATGGATCTGGCAGGGGGGTATAAGGTAACTTTCTTCCTAGAATCTCCATGTCAAATATACATATCACCGGAACGACATCCAATATATGCATCAGCCGTAGCAAATCATGGTCGACCCAAGATCAAGGGATGTCCTCCTACCAGGTTCTTTGGCTAAATCACAATGAAATCAACAGGATATTCCCAAGAATATAATGAGATGATCACATCTTCCAATACTCCTTCAGGCTTAATTTTACATCTGTCTGCTAATTCAAGCACAGTGGGAGTGGGGCGAAGATGAGATAAACGAAGTTGATCCATGGTTTGCTTAGTCATTACATTAATGGCTACTCCCAGGTCTATAAGGACATTAACGACAAGGACATTATCAATCTGAACTGTGACAACAGGGTTTCCAAGATCAATATATTTTTCCACAGACACACATGCTGTCATCAACTTTGCTACCCTACCAACAAATTGAATAGTTTTGGGTTCCAATATCTACCTCCCAGGTTTCTTGAGACAGAGTTCCCTAATAATCTTGGTACAAATGGGGATCTCTTTAATGGCTTGGAGCAAAGGTATCTTAATGAAAATATTCCGAAGTTCTGATGCCAAAATAGTCTCAGAAACATGCTCTCTTCTTTCCGTTACTAGCCTCTCTGGAAAGCGAGGCTAATTGGAAGAAGATGGCAAGGACTCAGAGGGTAAGGGTTGCTTAGTGACAACTTTCGTAGAATGGTTAAGAATTTCCTCTTCTCCTTTCTCTTCAAAAATCACCATAGGTTATTTCTGATTTTCTGGCATCACAATCCTTCCTGATCTTAATTGAATATCATGAACTCCAACTAGAATAGATTGGTATTCGAATGGTAAAGGTGGGTTTGTTACATGGATCATTTGCACTGCTTTATTATTATTATTAGGATTGGGCGTAGGTTGAGTAGGCAACTGAGGAGGTCGAAAGGGTGGAGGTTAGGGTAATGGGGTGGTATGACTCGTAAGTTGAGGCATTATATAAGGTATATGTGTAGATGGATATGGTTGCATAGGTGGTTGGTAGGAATATGGAGAATGAGTTGGGCCTCTCCAACCCTATTCCCATGGTTGGGAAGGTTTCCCATGCTAATATATATTTCCATACTGCCACTGCTCATGAGAGTTAGGATATGAATATGCAAGTGGATTATAACCAAAGTAGTGTGGAGGAAATTCAGGAGCCATAGTTGCACCTACCTGAGGTCAATTTATTCTTTCTCCCATAGCATACAATTGTTCAGCTTCAGGCTGCCCCCCTATAAATACAACTTTAAGTCCAGGTATAGAAGGACATTTTTTTGTGATATGGTCTTCTGCACAAATAGCACACTTATTAGTTTCCTTCAATTTAAGAGGACATTGTTTAGGGGGATGCTTGTCTGTACATTTAGGACAGAAAATACATAATGACTCTTGTTCCTTCATAAGTTTTTGTTGAAAATTTAAAGAGTCTAACTATTTAGAAACAATGCTCATTATATCAATTTTCATGTTTTCCACTTTATTTTCCAGTCCAATAATCATAGCATCAGTAGATTCAGTCTTTCTATTTTTATTTTGAGTTCCTCTACCGGATCTATACTCATTTCTTGAAAATTTCCGGCATAATTCACAAATTTGATCAAAAGTTTGCTGAAAAATATCACCTTCTCCTAACATATTCAAATTGTTTCTAGCATTATCAGTAAGTCCTCTTAAGAATAAGGTTCTAATATTGTTGGGATCAAGCTTAAGTTTTGACCTTTGTAAAATATGCGGAAATCTTTCCAAATAATCTTCAAGAATTTCATCATCATATTGTACGATTGTAAAAATTTCATCCTGCATGTCCCGAGTTTTGCAATTTTATTGATATTTAGACAAAAGTACTCTCTTCATCTGATCGCAAAAAGTTATGGTGTTTCCTCCTAACCCCACAAACCAGCATAAAGCTGAGTCCTTGAGGGTAACATGAAATAATCTTAACTTCTGAGCCTCTGTTGCATAATCATAACTTCTACACAAAATATCAAACTCAAATAGAAAAGAGTCAGGATCTTCATGAACTTTACCATGGAAATGAGGGAGAGTTGATGGTGGATAATTATTCATATGTGACACAGTATCAGGATCCATAATTGGAAACACAAAAGTAGATTGTCATTCACTTAACTGGTTGTCACCAGTTCCTTCCAAATGATCTCCTTGGTTTGCCATTGTTCCCTTATTACTTGTACCGCTCTCCACAGGCTGATCCACACCTGAGATGTTATTACCAGAATCCAGGTGGTTCCTACATGATCGTTTTGAATTGGACTGTGCTTCGTTCTTGTAGAAGGAGAACTAATGTGAGAAAAATTCTTTTGGCCCTTAGTGGGCTTCGAACCCTTACCTTTCTTAGGCATTCATTTCAAAAAAGAAAGAAAAATATCAAAACAATTTCTAGTAAAAATGCTATCAGAAATCACTCAACACCAGTAAAAACTCCTTCAAAAACACTTGCAATAAATAAAGGAAACTCACCTCTATTATACAATCAGAAAATTCTTACCAAATCAAATCGCCTCCCTGGCAACGACGCCAAAATGTTGGGTGGAGGAATTACACTTAAGTAAAGTCCTCAACACTTAAATTGTCAACCCGGAGGATTCGTAAACTTAGAGACAAAGCACAAGCAATGTCAGAGATGGTATGAATATTTCTAATATTCAACTCCCAATTTTTAAAGGAAAAATTCCAAAATCAAACTTTAGATAAAAAGGCAACTCAAACCATCAAAACAATCTGAGGCCAGAACAAAAAGAAATGTACTTGTAGGAGAGATTCGGAAATTAAAAAAGAAGGCAATTACTTTAGCAGGATATTGATCATCTACTGAGAATATATTTTCTTTAGCAAAGACACCTTAGCAGTCTTCAATAGATGGGCCCTTTCAAACCTACTCATGTAAAGATATCCTTCCCACAAGAATCGATCTTGCACTAGTGCGGGAACAACGATCTATGCAGAAAGTGTAAAGTAATGTCTGTACTAAAATTGTTTTTCTTCATGCAAGGGCCCTGAACTTCCTCAAGTCCACCACACTAATATCTGGTACTAAGAAACTGGTTCTTGTACTTGATCTGAGCTTCTTACACTTTAAATTTTAGTCCTTGAAATCAATGATTAATTACTGCAAGTGTTTATGAAAGAAAATTGCTTATCAGAAAGATGAATAGTTGTAGAGAATAAGGAAACAATATTTTTAATTAAAATGTAACTGAAATTAATAAAGCTGTTAGAAGTAACTTAAAGAGACTTGTTGCATCACACTATCCAGCACTGGTGTAGAAACAGTTCTCTTGCTTGCACCAGGCAGAGAAAATAAACTGAACATGCAGAAAGTGAATGGCACACCAACATTCATTGGTGTAGGTAATTTGTCCTATTCGAACCAGGCAGAGAAAGAAAATTTAAATTCAGATGTAGAAAAGGAAATTTAACTACTTCACACTATAGATCTGCTTTCACTCAAACAGAAATTCGAATGTTGTAAATTAAATCACACTTAGCAGACATAAATTGCAAGAACAGAAAGGAGGGAGGATGTGCTGGGTTGGCTGGGCCCTAGCCAGCCAACACGTCTCCCTTTCAAATGGAAACGCTACTCAGCATTGAATCAATTCATCAACTGCTTAATAATAAAGAGATAAAATCCATGAATCATAAGGTGAAGCGCTTCTTAATAAATCCTCAAAGAAAATACATGTGTGATTACATATCCAGCCTAGATCTGGGCGATAACAAAAGACATGCTTGTTACCGCCTCACCGGTTATATTCTCCGATCTATTCAATTCTATCAGAATATTGAACAACTTTTCCTATTTACATTTCTCCTTATTTATATCCTTTTGGTCGTAGGCCAAAAGGATCATTTAACCATTACATAGCAACTTACAGAAATCGTTACAACAAATTACATAACCGATTGCAGAATAAGCTTTTGGCCTTCAAAATTAAACGTTTTAACAAAATGGACCATGGCTATCTCCAGCTGTTCGTTCTCCTAAGTCCAATCTCCGCTACTCTAGATTGACTTGCTATTATCATTGGGACTTGACTACCTTCAGATATGGTGGTACAAAATTAGGCAGCAATCAAAGAGATGCGGATTTGCTGCCAAGATTCACGGTGTTGGCCCTAGTGCAAGATCTGTTATGCACTAAAAATCAGCGGTAAAGATAATCATTTAACTATTAAATAACATAGGAGGTAATGATGAGTTATAAAAGTAATTCTAAGTAGAAAATCACACAATAAATAGTTAATAAATGCTAAGTTAAGTTAAAATATGAAGTTAATGCAAAATGTGTCATCGTTCTCACACTAGTGCAGGATGAGGGCACATGAGATAGGTAAAACAGGGTAAATGATTACGATTTGGAAAGGGGAAAATGGTCAAAAAAGGTGAAAATTAGAGGACCAACATACAAAATCCTGCCTAACGCCCCGCACCTGCAAACGTATCAAGAATTTCCAGACACGTCAAACTCTTCAGATGGGCTAATTGGGTCATTGACCCAAGGTTACCTAGGCAACAATAGTAAAAACCTTGGTTACAAGTATAGTTCTACCCAGAACATACCCCAACCTGGATTTCAAAGTCATCATATGCCTCAAAAAAATTTGACCAATAGGGCCCAAGTGTATCACCAGGGAGGACCTTATCCTCCAGCTCACGGGACCCAGTACGGAGAGAGAAACACTCACAGAAGAGCTCCCCTCCAATAGCTAGGTGGAAACCATGGACCGCATTCTGCTCAGTCCCCAGCACATGACCCACCTATGAAAACCAATGCATAGGTGAACTTTGTGCAACCATCCCAAAAGAAACCACACCAATATAATCAGGAGAACTACCCTCCTAAAGTGGTGAATAAAAAATAAAAAAACAAGCCGAAAGGGAATCTTGGACAGGGGGGCAACAACCAGTAATGCCCACAATGATCCTAGGCTAGAGGCAACTCCAATCGGAATCAGAACCAAGAGCCAAGAAATACCCAATGGCAGAGAAAATGACCACCTCTTCGAGCAAACCATTCTTGTTCGATATGTGGTGGGTACAACCACTATACTCACCACTCTCCTGATCTCCCTGAGATAAACAAGCTATAGAGTAACCGAGGACAAGGAGAATTTTCCGAGCAAAAAAATGTGATGGAGAAACCTTTCCCCCACCAAGGGACTGTCAGCTCCTAGCAACAAAACCTAGAGGACTCTAGGAAAATCAACCATGAAATCTACATGACTGGCAAAGAGACATTTTTCCAAACAAGGAAGCACAATTATGACACCCCACCAAACACTAATACATATGGGGAAAGTACCAGTGCACCGACTGCACCTTTGACCATTTCAAAGATGCCTATAGAACCATTGCCAAAAATGGTGAAGGGACCCAATAGGTGAGTAGGAAACTACACCAAAGAGGCGCATAATTATAACATCGTGGACGATTTAGCACAATCTGCCATTGCTATCTATGCTTTGGAAGTATTTCAGTCATGCCCAAAACAATGGAAAGCCCTACTTTCCGCATTAGGCATTATCGACCTTGCCGATACATGCCTAATGACTTTTAACTTAAGCAAAGCCACCCCTAGGCTTCCTTCCATGGTCTCCTTCCAGATACCAGTGTCAGTATAGAATATCACTATTCATCGATGTGTCATAGACGAGGGTGCATCCACATTCATCATGTCCAAAAAAATTTGGGAGAAGTTATATTCTCCCGAACTAAAACCCTCAGTCATCATGCTTAGAGCATACGATGGTCGTCCTTCAACCCCTGTCGACCTCGACCAAAATGTCCCGGTCAGCTTAGCCGGAAAGACGTTCCACATAGACATTGAAGTCTTGGACACTCAGCTGAACTACAATATACTCCTTTGGCGGAGTTACATGTACGACATGTCTGCCATAGCCTCCTTCATCTTCTACATCATGATGTTACCCCACGAGGACTGCATCATTACTGTAGACCAAATGATGCATAGCGAGAAGTGACCCCTAATAAAAAATGATGTAATTTGAACCTATGTAGATACATCCTTGGATTCTCTCTCACGGTACCAAGAGTATGGCCCTGACCATTTCAAACCGTCATCTGTTCTAGGGTCATTCCTAGGAGATCCTCCCACAATCCCTGAGTCATCGCAACAACTACAGGCACTATACCCATAATTTCCTAGAGATCCCATGATATAGGGACGCCTTACACACCATTGAGCTATCCTATCAAGAGGATCCCTCCAGCCTGGAATTCAGAGATGAACCTCATATCATCCTGTACCTATAGGAAGAAAGAAGATCACCTGAAAGGCTCCCCGCCAAACCCCCTCCCCCAATCGAAAGGCGTGTACTTTGCGATGAACTTGATCATTTCATTATTGACTGCCTAGCTTTGGAAATGTTCCAACGATGGTACCTAATCCATACAGTATACCGCGCCGACATGGACATCCCATATTCATTTCAATATGCGGTGACAACCACCCAGTACGTCATTGTCACTACATACCAATATTCCGCACAGCTCTAGCCTGTATGCGAACAACCATTGTACTCCTCTCTTGAGAAGATGACACAGACTCAGAATCCATGAACAGTTTGAAAACCAAAGAGTATGTGATGGATAGATCCATCCTGTTCTTGTTGACCAAGAGGCGACCAATCAGGGAGATCCTCCCCCCACCAAATGCCGACGACACGACACACACTATACAATTCATATCATCGTGTATCGGAACCATGACTTGAGTTTTCTACTCATCTACCATAGATGTCAAGTCAGCTACAACTACGAGAATAGATATTGCTATGACAGTGCAGAACCAATCTATTTGCACTCTATCGACCGTGTCTCGTTTCGCCACATCCACAATAGAATCCTTCTTGTGTCTCTCAACTAGCTCCGTACAGATTAACCCCATTAAGCATAACCCTACATAGGAACATCCCCCCTTAGGATCCTTGTTTCATTCTGATGAAGAAATCCTAGAGGCCATGACGGAGCCAAATTATCCATGGGATGTAATGTATCGCTGTTTTATTTTTCTCCCCAAGCACACATTCAGTCCTAATAAGACAAAAAAACAAGATATCTACATGATCAAATCAAAATATTTCCTTCCCTCTGGGAAATTCGATTGGTTCAAAAACCCCAATATCTCACCTACAATTAAGGTGAACATATCCCAAAATCCTGTAAAGGTCGAAGAAATATCACTGGAGGAAGCATGCTCTTCAGAGGAAATAACCTCTTATATCCAATTTCTATAAGATTATTGGGATATCTTCTTATGGGACTACTCAGAAATTCCTAGGCTCAGTCCTACTATTGTAGAGCACCATATTGATGCTTGGCCTGTCGTACCTCCAGTGTGCCAAATACAACGTCAACTGCACCCATCTAAGGCAGAAGAAATAAAGCAAGAAATAGATAAGATTCACAAAGCCTGGTTTATCTACCTCATCACCTATACATCTTGGGTTTCCAACCCTGTTCCGATCATGAAAAAATAGGGCACTATACGTGTTTTCACCGATTTTATGGATTTCAAAAAAGCTTGTCCTAAGGACAATTATCCCACTCCATTCATCAACCAAGTCATCGATGCTTACATAGGACATGAGGATCTATCCTTCATGAATGGGTTCTCCGGGTACAATCAAATCCAAATCCACTATACAGACTGGTGCAAAACTGCATTCACCACCCCATGGGGCACATTTGCATATAAGGTAATTCCATTTGGCCCAAAAAACAACGCAGCCACCTTCCAAAGGTCCATGAATTATATATTTCATGACTTGGCACATATTATCCTCGCCTACTTGGAGGACTTGACCATCCACTCCAAGAAGTGCTCATACCACCTCCAGGATCTACGATTGGTATTCCAACAATGTCGTGAATACAACCTACGCTTGAACCTGCTCAAGTGTGTCTTTTGCATTAGCACAGGAAGACTCTTAGGTTTTACTATGTCCTAGCAAGGCATTTGTGTGGACCCCCTCAAGGTCCAAGCCATAAAAGAGGTACCACCACCTTGAACCCTCAAGCGACTTCAAAGCCTAGAGGGGAAGGCCAATTTTCTTATATTCTTTGTCCCAGATTATGCCACCTATGCTCAAGGGTTCCTGCACCTCCTCTGCCATGACGTCCCATTTAAATGGGATGATTACACCTAGAAAGTGTTCGATGCACTGCAAGAAACATTAGCTTCATTGCCCCTCATTAGTCCCCCAGACTATGACAAATATTATAGCCTATATTTATTAGCTTATGATTCCACATTAGCTGAAGCTCTTATCCAAGAAATTCCAGGCAGGAAGGAGCACATAATCTACTACACCATCAAAACCTTATCGAGCCTAGCATTAAGATATGAGCTTGAAGAAAAGACTGCATTAGCATTAATTTATGCAGTCTAGAAACTTTGCTACTTCATCATATTAAGAACCACTACGGTCATTGCAGATATTAGCCCCATTAAATATCTACTCACATGCTGCCTAATGAACCATAAGTACACCCACTGTATAGTCATTCTACAAGAATACGACTTACAGTTTCACCCCCCCAAAAGCAAAAAGGCGCTTTCCTTAGAAAATTTCATTACGGGTCTCACTGGAGATACCAAGGGATCACCGGTGAACGATTTGCTACCCGATGAACACCTCTTCTTCGTAGCAACCAATGACCCTTGGTACGGAGACATTATCCTGTTCCCGCAAACCCAAAATTTTAGACCTCATCTCACTCGAGACGAACTTCGATGCATACGCCAGAAGGCCCCCCCATATCTCCTCATGGGAGATGTCTTATATCAACGAGGCATCAATGCCATTTTATGGCAATGCCTCACCCACGACCAAGCGGAAGAAGCCCTTAATGACTGCCACAGAGGCGCTTGCGGCGACCACCTATCTCGCATGGCCACCACACAAAAATTCCTACGAGCAAGATATTTTTGGCCCTCCTTGTTTCACGACTACATTACAACAGTAAAAATATGCGAACCATGCAAACGCTTCACCCCAAAGCAAGAGAACCTCCTGTTCCTCTACATCTTATCACCATCGTTGGCCCCTTTTGTAAAATGGTGGATTGACCTCATGACTTGCAACCCTACCTCATTAGGAAACCATAAATACATCATTGTGGCTGTCAATTATTTCACCAAGTGGGCTGAGGCTATGCCTACATATGACAAAATAGTAGAGACCGTCGCTCGCTTTCTGTTTAACCATGTGATCGCCCGATTCGGCATCCTAAAAGAGTTAATATTCGATCATGGGAAACACTTTGGGAATGAAGTTTCCGAGGAACTATCTCACCACCTTGGATTCACCCATGAATTCACTTCACCATACTACCCCCATTCCAATGGACAGGTATAAGCTATAAAGAAAGTACTCAAAAATATGTTACAAATCATCGTGAATAACTGTAAAACCAACTGGAACCACATGATCTCTTTCGTCCTGTGTGCATACAACACGACTATCAAGATGTCCACTGGTTTCACCCCTTTCACTTGGTATATGGGGTTGAGGCCTTGATTCCCATAGAATGCGAGATCCAAAATTTTCATGCCACCATCAAACTCCTTGATGATATCCAGCCTCTAGAACAACGCTTACTACAACTAGAGCTCATTGACAAAAGCTGAAGATAGTTGCTGCAACACAATGAGCCCCACAAGGAAAGGTTAAAACCATCATTCGACCGCCACATCAACCCTCTCTCATTCACCAAGGGCGAGCTAGTCCTTCGCTATGATGTCGCAAAAGAAGCCCTAGGGCTAGGAAAGTTCGAAACCTTATGGAAAGGACCCTACATCATCAAAAATTTCCTCTGATAGGGGGCATACATCTTGACGGAACCATACAGGACATGCTCAGCAACCCCCTCAATGGCCTTTACCTCAAAAAATTTCACCCATAATGGATAAGACGACCATTCCCTAGAGTGAAAGTACACAAAACCCAACCACTGAAAATTTTCGACCGAAAGACTTATTAAACATGCTCAAAAGTGCCACCATAGATCACCAACCTGAATCATATTATAGATTTGTTGATGGAGCATCACAATGGTCTCAAATTTTAGCCACAGTTGTTTGGTTCATTTACCAGCCTGACTGGTCACCACTCTGCTCAAACAGTGTGTGCATCGGTTCAACAAGAAACAATCGGGCATAATATGATGTCATCATTGGACTTATGTGTGATGCCCTCTATCAATGCATATGCCATATGCATGTCTACCTCGATTCCCAATTAGTAGTGTCATAGTTAAACCAAACATTTGAGACATGAGATACACATCTGTTTAGAAAATATTTTCGTACAAAAAGATTAAGTGGAAAATTTAACTACATTACATTTACACATGTACCAAGGAGTCAAAACCAAATAGTTGATCACATAGCTAACAACATCCTAAACTGGAATGCATCTCGAACAAACCATCATACATAAAAACCAAGAATATAGATATCCATGAGCATAACATCATACATAAACCGATGCAGGTGACACATCATATAGAGCAGCAAAAAATATCTCTCACACACACACACACACACACATATATATATATATATATATATATATATATATATATATATATATATATCATAATGTATATGTCTGAGTCCAAAAATAGTGTTGTTGGCCCAGCTGCTAGCCCAAAGATACAAAAGGCATAAAAAATAGGGGAAGAATCCTCACAATGGGTGCTTTCCCTTTTGAAGAGCGCCTTTTGCACGCTTTTTTCCTGATATGCATGCAAAGAGAATTTAGGAATTTTTCAAATTTGATTTTCCTCAAACCTTAGAGATTTTTAAATACTTTCTAGATTCTATAATTTCTTCTAGCCTGTAAACCCTTTTGCTTGACATTAAATAATGTCATCTTCTAATGTGCGATTTTCCAGTTTTAATAGGTAGGAACACAAACTATAATGTTGATTGATATAAAATATTGTTTGAAATATGAATAGTTGGATGAATCAATTTTTAAAAGCATATGAAAAATATAATTGACCTCCTTTTATATGCAAGATGGATACTAAATGGGAATGATCAAGTTTGACATTGTCAACCATTTTTAGTAGCATATAATATCTAACTACCTTATACTAAATAATAAATAAACATACCATACCGATTCCTATACCATACCTTTTATTATATTTTTCTTTTAACTTCCATATAAGCATTAATCTCACTAATAATTGTTCACAACAACTAGATTTCTCACCGTTTCATCAAGTTACAAATTTTTATTGGCTTCCAAGCCAGTTATCAACACACATAGAAACATTCATTAATCCTCCATTTTTTCATCGGTAATAGAATATTTCTACAATTTTAACATAAAAAATATGTCCCTAAAACTAAAATTGTGAACTTCATGTAGGATTTTAAGCACAAACACAACATCTAGTTCTCACAAAATACTAAATTGGTAATTTGTGTGGAAAAAGACAAGCAAGAATGAAATAAAATTCAAATAGACTAAGTAGATGAAACACCAATTTAAATACACGTATATTCCTTTGCTTGACTTGAATACAATTAAACTAGCATACCTTCTCAACAAGTGAAATGGAATGTCATTGTGAATGAAGGGGTGGATAGATGGGATGGTCCATGTTGTATACATAAAAAAATAAAATGTAGGAAAGTAAATATAACACACATAAATAAATATAGTAGAGATTACAATAATATGGCAAAAAACCAAATTCTATTAATAAATAAAATAAAATAATATTATATAGCATAAACTCACTATAATGGTGGTAGCTATCTCTAGAAAAAGAGATAAAAAGTACATGCATTCACAAAATATATTACAAGAGGCCAAAAGAATTTACTTTTAATATAATGATAGAACCTGCAGGTACAAAAACATAACCCTATAAAATAAAATGCCAAAATATTTATGGGCCTCGAGGTGGTTAGCTGGTACATAAATTTTCTAGGGGAACAACGTTTACATACAATTTATATTTTGGGTGCACGATAGCTTGTTGGAAATAAGTATCCAACAAATACAATTATTTTTATGGAAATGACTTTCAATTGCAACCATTGGCCCCTGATTTTTCCAAAACACATTTGTAGGGCTCTAAAAGAACCCAAAAATCATAGTAAAAGGGGCTATAAGAAAAAAAACTCGAGATAGTGGAAGAGGTGGGAAGCCACTAATATTCATCTAGATAATTCCTCCATTATTAGGAATAAAGTTTCCTCGTTATATCAAGTCCCCTAATCATATGGGGAAAATTCTACTGAATTTATTCCTAGTGAGCCACTTTCCTTGGTGAAGAAGCTGCCCTAATTTGATAACCTCATAGAATATTATGTGTTGTTAGCGGGTATACTTTATCTTGGTGTCCATGATTTGATCAATTTTATCTTATTTAAAGAAATTTGGGATGGGGTCTATGGGGACCAGTAGCTTGATTTCCTCTGACGTGTCTAGGGAGCTGGATAATATGGTCAAAGCATATCTACATTAAATACTAAGTGCAACCCAAGGAAAGGTGGAATTATTAATTCAAAAGTGTTTTCACCCACAAAATTTATGATTGTGTAAATCACATAATACAGTGGTATGAGATTCCTATGGGGGTTTGTGACACATTGTTTTTATAAATGTTAAGACACCTTATGACCAACCTAAAATTATGTGGAATCCTATGCTAGTAATGTTTTTACTTGTACTTGGAATTAGCATTTGGAAATATATCATGGACATAATATTTGAGGTGTTGGATCCATTCAAATATTTTGGTTACTCTATATGACTAAAAAAACATGGGAGGAATCTGTCAATGAAGATGAAATGGGTATAACTACATCAATTAGGGCCTCTATAAATGAGATATCCAACTTGATGTGAGAGAGTGTCCTCGAAATGAATTCGATTTCCTTCCTTTTATAAGCTCTAGGTGAGGTCGAATATGTGTCTCTTAGGCTGACATGATCCCCTTTAGGTTGAATTTGTGTGGAGGTCACATAGTTCGTATTTGAGTCCATATTAAACCTTTTTACATGATTCAAAAGCCCGAGAAGGGTCTCTTTAAATGTACAATGACTATATTCACTGAGAATAAAACCTAGAAGTCCTCAATGGGGACTTTGACATAAAAAATGGTGACCCAAGCATGAAACCCATGCTTTAATAAGTCATAACAATAATAATAAAATTTCTCTTCTTTATTATTTTGACAAGTACATCACAATGTAACTCAAGTACATTAAATGAATACTGAACCTAGTTACATTTTTTAATAGTTGGTACTATGGTTGTGTATAATAAACTACATAATGGGTTTGAGTCTCTAACACATAAACATGGGATGCTTGCCATCAAATCACTTGAAACAATTAGAGGGAGAGAAGTGATCTTATGGGATATCATGGAATATATTGAACAAATCAGATACGAAACATAAGAGGAGGGATTCGAGGTTACTAAGGACATCATTCTACAATATTCCATCACACTGGTCAAATCTCATATGATGTTTTCATGGGTGTGTAATATTGTACAGTCAAACTCCAAGAACATACTTACGGAGGCATCGGAGGTGAAGATGCGATACAAAGGGAAATTTCCAACTCGGGTCAAAGGCATCGCAAAAGATTTTAGGCATGGTACACTTACCTTTCAAATGGAATCCATGAGGAATAAAATGATTTATCCATTTAATGGCTCTTTGTCCCATTGTCAGTTTTTACTTATTAAGTGGTTGTCTCATTTTTAAATTGTCTTATGTAATAAATGATAAGTAATGAATTCCAAGGGACACATGTGGAATATATATAGTCTGACATGGAATGTAATAATTCATGTATAGAATATGAATAATAATAAAAGTCTAAGAGTCACGAGGCAACTCAAATATCATTGATATTTTTTATAAATACCTCCTCATAACTCTAGTATAGGGATTTTTGGAATGCTTATATTGTAGAGGTCTTGCCTTGGATTGTCTTGTAAGACATAGGATATAGGTCATTCTTTGGATAAGGGAGTTGTGGCTTCATGTTCCACTATTGGATAGAATGTTTCATCCATGTAACATTGTACTTAGGGATCTCACACTTACAATGAAAAGCTCAATGACATGACACTTATTCGTACATGTATCGTACATGTAGTTGGACTATTATAGTTATGCCTATGGTATATGTTGCTTTAATTACATACTAAGTGAATGAGCTAATCTGTTTCTTAGCTATGTCCATTATTGAATGATTGTTTTTATACTTTAAAAATTATTGTTTATTACGTCGACTAATTTGCATGTATTCAACAAGCCTTTCTCTTCCTTTTTGGATTCCCCCTTAGGATAGTAGTTTTACTTTTATAATCGGTGACTCATTTCTATCACTAGCCATGGAAGTCTCCCTCATACACCTTACATTGGGTGTCTCAAAGATATCACATCCTTTCTGCCCCAAAGTGGTGTTGTGTTATTTTGTGTTGGTTTGTAACCAAGGCATATCTTTAAACCTTTCCATCGGTGACATGACCATATGATTGGATGGTATTCCTACACCAACCGATGTGAGGTCTAATTGGGACTTCACAATAGCGAGATCCCTTTACAATTTTGGCGACATCCAACACCTTCAATATGACCAATAACTCAATCTATAACTCAAATAAATGGCGGCAAGATTGAACATAGATAAATGTTTCTAAATTAGGCTAAGTAAGTTCACTCTCTTTGTTAACAAAATATTCATGTGTAACATTGATTTTTACACACATGTGCAAGTTTTTTTACAATTCAGTATACTATTTGAACTTTGAATCATTATAGAATAAAATAATTTTCATAACATAGGTAACCTATTCATTCTCCATTGTAACTCCACTTTGTTCTTTAAAATGACTCCGCTGCAACTCCACCTCGTTCTTTGAAACAACTTCAACGATTTCCTAGTATGGATAATTCTATGCTTTCGTGTATCAATATTACTATGCAAATTGGAATCTCATCTCAATATTACTGTACATCAATATCATAGAAATAGCATTTCCCTAAACAAGCAATGATTAGAAATAGTGAATTGGTAAAAAAATTACCTAATAAAAGTGGTTAAACAATTAATTAGACTGCAAAGTCAAATTAAATTAGATGATAGATTAGGTGGCATGTAACTAATTAATTAATTAATTTCTTTAACATAAAATTACAGGGAAAAATATAATCTTGGGATGCATAAAATCTTTAAAAGAAAAAGAAAAAGAAAAAAAACCACCAAATCTCATCTCCAATAAGAATCTCCATTATATATTTTAATCATATTATATAAATATAATCTATTTTGTGAATGCAAGAAATTCCTAATCAAACAAAAAATGAATCAATACATCGCTAGAATCCATGCGTAACATATTGAAGGTACTAGTAAGATGAAATGGCATTCCATGGTAGATGAAATTTGGATAAGTTAAATTTTTAGTAAATATCTTTAAAATCTTATTTTTCGATATTTTACCGTATTCAAAATAAATTTAAATTTTCAAAATTTTAATGAAAATTTTAAATAGTTGAGTATTATTTGAAAAAAATGTTACATAAATGAATTGATTTTTTCCTTACAATTATTTTTAGGATAAATTTTTTTAAATAAATTATAGTAAATATACATAGTTATTTTTATAATTAAAATGAAACATATGTAAATAAATTTGTATATCAACATAAATATTTAGTTTATCAAATTTATTTGAAAAAAACTAAAAATTATTGATGATGATGATAATGGTTAATATCCAAATATTAATATGGTTTATTGGACCTTAAGAAAGAAAGTGGTTAAGTGAATCTTTTTAATAGTTTATTTATATGATAAAAAATCAGGGAAAAAATCATTTAGAGATCGTTTTGGTTTTGATGACTTAACAATTCAAGAAGGTTGGTTGCATGGAAAATGTTTTGAAAAGGAGAATGGGTGTGAGTAAGGTCCTCGCAATCCAAGAGAAATTTTTTTTCATCTTCCACTCCCTCAGTGCCATAGAGGGGGGAAATGCTTTTGTTCTAAGGTGTTTTGGGAATAGACCAACCCTCTATTTCACTCTAAATCCATGAGAATTAGTTCTCACCTTTTCAATGTTCATTTTCTTCTTAGCACTCGTCAAGGCATAAAGATAATTCTGGTTAGCGAGAACGATTTTGATCACCACCTTATAATATATTAGCTTCATTTTTCACTCTAAATCCTTATCGTCCCAAAAATTATCCTTGAAATTGGAAAGAATAGTGTTTTTAATATTATCCTTATTCTCCAGGATGATCTCCTCTTTTATCCCTTAATGGTTGAGCCAGGAGTGGTCAACCTTAAGTGAGCCTCACTTGAGTCAGAGGTGGGGGTGTTGACTAGAGGAAACAATTTTGGGGAGACTTTTGGATTCCATGTTGTACACTTTCTTCTTGTACATCAGATACCTAAAAATTCTCTCAATAGGGTAGAGGGTATATTCAATCAAGATAATACGGTAGGGAGTATTTCCTTTAATCTTGAGGCTATAAGCTATAAATTTCTTCATCTCAATCTTTCTCCACTATTCTATAGAAATATCACAACCCCAAACTTCACATTAATATAAGATTAACATGGGTGACGAGTCTCCAAGAGGAACTTATTTTCACTCCAAACCCAAATATTGGCAGACTTACAATTGTTTTCAATCTCATAGTAACCTTTATATCCTCATATAGTCCTTTTTACAACGATATAGTTCCAATTGAGTCGGTGGTGAATGTCAATACCTAAATATTTGTATGAGGAAAAATTCTCTAAGTAATTATTATCACAAATGAAAATATCATAGTTGATCGTAGAAATGGCTCCAAATTTGTAGTTGCTAATGAATTCAAACTAAAAACAATAGACCCAAATTTCTTCCACTCACTACAAAGAAGGGAAAATATATAACAAAAACACATGTAATCATTCAATCATAAATAACACAGTATTTTTACAGGGGAACCCAATTGGGAAAAACCCCTCCTTTGTTTGTGTTATATAAGAAGAGAAAAATTGATCTATTACAATTACAACTTCAATACTAAAGAACAACCTCCACTACAATAATAATATCCACATTTTGAAGCTACTTTGTAAAATATTTAGACAAACTGGCCTCTTAATTTCTCCAATTTCCTTGCATAATTATTGCTACTAAATAATAAGGAAGCTCATATTTTGTTGCGTGATTCCCAAAACAATAGTTTCACCTACTATATGCAAACTTTTTACACTAAAAAATATACAAAAATAAATACATTTATGCCTTTTTCCTCCACTCAACTAGGAAATTCGAATTGCATGCGTGAATATAGATATTTTTAGTAAATTGATTAGTTAACTAAAACATCAATTAGTTAAAAAAAATTACAAATACTCAACGAAATTCATACTAACTCTATTCATGACTACAACTCAGATAACTAAGTTTCACTAACTGTAACTCCACTAGATTGCTACATATTAGCAATCAAATCATACAAAACTCTACCTTTTGACCAAAAAATTGGGTGGACTAACTCAAATGAGTGAATTTTCCATGTCACTCCTGCTAACTCCAACTCAAGTCATCCTGCTAGAGTGGAAATTCAAATTTCTCCATTTTAAAAAGGCACAAGTCAAATGGAGCCTTTTATTTTTACAATTTAACACTCCCTCTTAGAAATAAAATGGTTCTTGGAAGAAACCTGTCCACCTAGGTAAGGCTTCAACACTACCAAGTTCTCTGCTACTACAATTTCTCCCTATGAGCTATAATACTTTTTCCTTTCTTCTACAAAACCTGTTTTGAAGACTCATTCTTTCCCATCATGCTCTGTTTCTTGAATATGGGAGAATCAACTCTATTTTAAGGTCCCTTAACCAAATCCTTTGCCCACGTGCCTTCAACTTTCCCTATACTGGAAGTCTCTGACTAAGTGGCTTGCTCTAGTCGCCCTGAGTTAAGGTCCTCATCATCATTTGGTTGGTCGGTCTAACTTCCAAGTAGCATATACCAAAGCTAAGAAATTGGTTGAGGCTCCATCTTGAGAGCTTTATACTTCTCTCGCTCAACCACCACATATCTTATATGACACATACTTTCCTTATTTCTCAAGGATACACATGCATTAACCTCAAATTTGTAGTGGTTTTCAATTCTATCACCACTATGCTTGACTTGTCCTGAAGCAACATGCTTGAAAGAAGCCTTCCCTATATTTAACACCACATTATATCCTATTTCTTCAACTACAACTATAGAAATTAGATTTTTATTTAGGCCAAGGACATAGATTACGTTCGTAAGGTGAAGATGGGAGCTTGAATCCCTATGAAAGGTGACATTTCCAATCCCTTTATTACTATACATTCCATCATCTCCATGATCTATATGTAATTGTAGGTCCCTCTCCTCTAAGCTTCTAAAAAATGTATTATTGCATGTAATATGAAAAGAAGCACTAGAGTATAAGTACCACACATTCCCTCTTAATTTTCTTTCCATGCCACCAATGAGGGTGAAATCTAACTCGAATTTTGATGTGAGACCATATCCTCCTGATGCTGCTACAAGATTCTTACTAGATTTATTATGTGGACACTTGGCTTCATAATGTCCATATTCATGGTAGTCAAAGAATTTAATTTTACTGAGGTATTTCTTCTCACCATGGTTCTAGATAGATTCTTCCTCACCTTGGGTGTTCTTGAATTTGTCTTTCTTTCCTTTGCCAAATAGAGAAAATATTCTTCCTCATCAGTTTTGGATGAAACTCCATTTCTTGTGTTTCTTCTAATCTCCTCCTTTAGTAAGTGAGAAAAAAGTATCTCCCAATTTGGAAGGTTGCCTCTTCTATTAATTGAATCCTAATAGCTATGATTTAGGAAGACCAACGAGTGATAATATCATAGGTTCAATTGGTGGCACAGTCTCTCCAACTCCTCCAAGTTCATCTATGACCTAAGTGAATATAGATAGGTATTGAACAATAGTTTCATTTTTATTCATTCGAATGTTCCTAAGCTTATCTTTCAATGCTAACTTCCTGGCATCACTATCCTTTTGAAATAACTTTGTAACAGTTTTACACAATGCATAAGAAATATTCTTGTGATGTAAACTCGAAACCACATGGTCTCTGACTCCCTCTAGGATAATCCTCCTAGCTTTTGTGATATCTTTCTTCTATTGATCCAACTATTGTGCATCTGATGTTGTTGGTTTTGGAATATCAGTTTTTGTGTACTCTAATAATCCATAATCATCTAGCACAACTTCCATGTTGTATTACCAAGAAATGCAGTTTCAAGGTTTGTCCAATGCATACTCAAGCCTTAATTAATAGAAATAAATTATTCTTGCACTGAATAAATTCTTGCACTTGTAGATTTCGAATTCCTGCACCAAAAGCTCTACTATTTGAAATTTCTCTAAGAGATTATCAGGAACATGATTTCTATGATGTTTTATGTAGCTTTGATACCATGTAAAAATGCTTCGAAATTTCCAAATGCTAACGAATTTGGACTGGAAACAGTAAACACAAATTTCTTCTACTCAACCTGCAGAAGGGAAGACATAAAATAGAAACGCATCCAATCATTTAATCACAAATAACATCATATTTTCACTGGGGAAACCAGCTATGAAAAACCCCTCCTCTGTTTGTTAATATTATATCATATGAGAAAAAATGATCTATTACAAAGAAAATTTCAATCTTGAAGTACAACCTGCACTGTAATACCGATCTCCACCTCCTCAGGCTGCTTTGCAAAATACTTAGCCAAAATAGGCCTCCTTCTTTCTCCTATTTTGTTGCCTAATTCTTGCTCTCAAAGAATAGGGAAGCTCTTATTTTCTTGTGCAATTCCCAAGAGAAAAGTCCCACCTCCTACATGCAAACTTCATACATTCAATAATATAAAACAATAAATAGACTTATGTTTTTTTCCTCTATTCAACTATGCATTTCAAATTGCATTCATGACTAGGGCTAATTTTAGTAAATTAACTAGTTAACTAAGAGATCAATGAGTTAACAACAATTACAAGTACTTTAATGAATTCATGCTTACTTTATTCATGAATAAACCTCAGATAAACGAGTTCCAATAACTATAACTCCATTATATTTCTATATCTTAGCAATCAACTCATGCACAACCCTACTTCTTGCCCACAAACTCAAATTGGTTGACTCAACTTAGTGACATCGCCATGTCACTCCTGCTAATTGCAAGTCAAGCCATCCTCCTGAAGTGGAAATTTGAAATTCTCTATTTGACTAAGGCACAAGTCAAATGAAACCCTTTCTTGCTACAATTTAACAAATTTTAGATATAATTATCATGACTTTAGTCTTGTTGATATTAAAATTCATACCTATATTGGAGTAGAAAAATAAAAATTATTAAAATTTTAAAAAGAACATTTTACATGTAATAAAAATTCACACTATGTTCAATTTTCAATTATATATATCACACAAAAATATTTAAATTTTATATTCAAAATTTTGGTTGTATGAGATTTTAGAATAATAAAAATAGGGAATAAAATATTTTAAATGGTTACAAGTCCAATTTTTCATTGAAGTTAATGTTAAAAATATATCCAAAAAAACTTAAATTAATATTATCCAAACAAATTGGAGATCAAATCAAGATGCTTTCAATGAGGCTTCCAATGAGACTTCATTTTCATGATCATTGCCAATTAAGCAATCAGAGTTGTCTTTAGTGCGACTTTTTGGAGTTTGGTGAAAATTTTTGAGGTAAAATCTTGATTTATGTTATTTAAACTAGTTTTTTTTACTGCATATATGGATTCAGCACCCTAAAAAACTTCTAGGGCACCTCCATTGTGTAAGTTTACCCATTAAACTTCTGTTTTCAATAAATTCGTGCTAGATTTTAAAAAAATTAGACCGGAAAAAAACCACCTTAAAACCCTTCAAAAAGTTGCACTAAAGACTACTCGTAAGCAATCCAGCTAACATAATTATTATTTTTCGAATAAAAATAATTTTGATATAAAATTTATATTTATTTTAATATATTTTTTATAAAATATTTAGAATAAATTTAGTAAAAATAATTTTAATAAAGTATATATTTCTAATAATTAAAAATAAATATTAAAACTGTTTATATTTAATTAGTATTTATTAATAATAAAAATAAAATTTAATTCTGAATTTTTTGTTATTAAATTTTATTTTTAAAGTTGAAATTCTATAAAAACTTTCCAATTCATTAAGAAATGTTCATTACTATAATTCATTTTGTAAAACATAAAAGCCAAATAACAAGTTAAAAAACGATAAAATGTAATGAAAATTGACAGATTATACCTAAAAGATTGTATAATGGATTGTATCATAAATATAGATAAAATGATAATCCTAGAGTAGTTGAGAAATGAATTCTTTCTTATTAGATATATAAACTATAAATTTAATAAATATAAATTATAATATAAAAATTTAGTAAATATTGATTATAATAAATAAAATTTGTGCAATGATAAACTCAAATCAAATGCAATTGATGTCCGTGACAAAAGTTGAAGCATATTTTTTATTTAAAAAAAAATATGTTTTTTTATTTCTAAATTATGTATTAAATATTATTATTATTTTAATATCTAAAGTGATTTAGATATCATATTATTTTTAGGCTTTTATGGTCCTTTAATGGGGCAGGTGAATGGTTGAAACAATAAGAGATGTAAATATCTATAACGATAATTTCATGCGGCAGGAGAAGCCTGTCATGTGTGGTTGAAGCAATTAAAGTTACAAATATTTTTAACATGAAGGTATCACTTACTTTACTTCGTCGAAGTGATAGGAATTGTGAATCAAATTATGATATAGTCAAGTACCTAGTACTTAGTAACTAAGAACAGGTGATATACGCAGGTTAGTAACAATGGACCATCTTATCATATTTATATTCCTAGTCTATGCATACATTCACGATTGAAATTAATAATAATGTGTATTTGTGTGTAATTATTATTAAACATTTTATAACACCATAATAAGTAATATATTTATTATTGATTTTTAAATATTTTTATAACACTGATATTATTATAGTACGAACCAATTTAAGAACAGTGATTTGAATCTTATGCGACACAACTTATGACACTCACCATTAAAATGGAAAATGCTCTTAATTATAATAGAGAATGCCATAAATATGACCATGCTGTTAATTATAAATAGAAAATACTAGATGGAGCATTCTTCCGTGGTAATCAACAGCAGACAAGTTTTATTGACAATAACAAACTCCACCTGTTGTAAAAAAGTCCATTTCAACAAAATAATTAAATAACTATAGATCTTTATTATTATTTCATCCATAGATGAGCCCACTTGAATGTGAATTGAATTGTTTGTATAATTAAATAATATTTTATTTCAAACATTGAATTAGAGTGAGGTTGTTAACATATATAGATGGGAAGTGGATAGGTTTATTGTGAAGTCTATGGTATGTTATATATTTAATGAAAAATTGAGTGAAAATATTTTTTTATGGTCCTATGTTGTTTTATGGTGTCATGAATGCTTATATATTTATTGTCATGTTCTTCACTTCATTCACGTCAAGGGTCTTAGATTTGGACACAAGGTACCTTGGTATTTGTTTGAGAGTCGAAAAAGGTGTCGGAAGTGGGTGTCACTCTCGAAACTAGAGACTAGTGATGGAATTGGATATGAAAATCTTGATTTTTTATCCAATATAGTTTGAAAATTTACAAAATGGTTAACATATTTTTTCGAAATTGTAAAAATGCATTTGGAAGTGTGAAGACTATTAAATTTGACTAGTGGATCTATTTTGAAATTCCAACCTTCCTTGAGTACAAAGTGGAGGTTGGGTTGTACAACCATCCATGGTACCAAAGGTTGGATGAACATTCCGGAGCATGAGTACAAATTAATAATAATTATGCAATAGGATAAATAAGACCACAACCAATCAAATCCATAATAAATAAAATAAACTATTTAAATAAATAACTTAAAGTGTTTTGCTAATGTTAACTTTGAGAATAATAATTTTATTTTTAGTCAAACGTAAATTAATTTCCGTGCAATATAATAAGTTTAAGAAATACTAAAAAATAGCTTCACGTAACTATGATATACCATATTGAACTTTACAAAATAATTACCATATTGTCTATAAAAAATAACACGAAGCAAAACAAAAGAGTTGTCAATGCCATCTTTAACTAATATTAGGGTTCCAGAGCATAACCCTATTTGTCTTGAGTTGTTGTTGTCACCGCCTACATTCCTAGATCTGCCCCCGCGGTTTCCACGGGAGCTTCTGGAGTTGCCCATTGATGGATTCATAAAATAGGTACTTTTCAAATGGGTTGGATCACCTTTCTTTTCACCCAATGATATATCCACATTATTGATGTAATTCAGGTATATTGAGAACATCTTGTTCATATCCCTAATCCTTCCATCTTGTAGTTTTTCTATGTTCACAAAACTGTTCAGAACCTCTTCAATACCTATTATTCGCTGGTCAATAGATTTTAACTGCAATTGTGTCTCAAACTGTCTCCGAGTCCTCTCCTTTGCTGCCACCACTTGAAACTTCCCCACCATTGTCTTGACATTCTAAGGACTCTCGAGAGTCTTATGATACACCATCGTCCGTGTTTTGGATTTCCTGGTGTTGACTATCCAATCCACCTCCTCCTCAATTTTGTCATCTGGCACAACCGTACATTGTCTTCTGACCTCGTTCTCCCATATTTCCACTATCTCCTTCCCTTTTTGCGGGACTGTAGCGCGGTAGTTGATCACAACCTTCGTCATTGTATCCTCCATGCATGTCCATTTGTCGACCTCATAACCCTGAGCATGCTCTCGGGGTCTACCCCTCGATCGGCCTCCAACACTACGACCCTTAGACATTGCACTCACTAATACCTTAGTTTCCCTTTTAGAAATTTCTAAAACACACTCACAGTTAGACCACCTTCCAATGGTATTCCTTATATCGACAAGGCCAGCTCCTCATCTACGATATAAATGAAACAACGAAGAAATGAATTTCCTCATCGTGTTTTGAGTACTTTTTGTCTCTATTTTTGGTAACTCCAACATGCCAACAATGGTGTTTTCCGTTCGTGTGAGCTTTTGGTCATCCTACCTCTGATTCGCCCCTTCAAGAAGTCTCTACATAATCATAATCACCATGGCCATGCTCTTTTATGCCTCCCCTCAGGTGTCGTACCTCCCCAATCCTATTTTCGCCCTCTACTATTAATGAGTCGATATGAATGATGATATATTGCAGAGAAAATCCCCTCCTTCCCATCATTAATCATCACCCCTTCCGTGTACTGCAAACACATTCCCCTTCCCATTTCTCAACTAACTGCTACATATTATCCATAATGAGGGTTGTTCATTAGTATCACCAGGTGGGTCACTGTCCTGGTTTGGGCCCACCCATTCTCTATTGACCCACCTTCCTATAGTGGAGTGATCTCACTTTTCCAACCTTCAACATTCCTCCTTTAGCTCTCCCTCATACAACTCTTACCACACCATGTCAATTAGTGAATGGATGCTCTAAACTCCTGAATTTTCCACCCTATCTTCCAACCCATTTCCTTAATGATGAACTAAAGTGAACTCCACATTTTTCAACCCCTCCAAATTTTTCTGAATGTGTTGGATTAACTATGTCAGGCACCAATTCTTCATTACCTTTCTCAAATATGTGCCACATTGAAACCTATGTGTTGCTTGGATGGCTAACATAGAGTCCCCATCGACTATCGTGTTCATTATTCCTTCTCGAATCACCATTTGCGCCCCCTACTTTAGGGCCTAGAATTCTATTGCATTCTTTGAATACTAGCAGAGTTTTATGAAATATACTCTGCATATTTTTCCTATCGAGTCTCATATGATTCCTCCAACAACTACCTTTCCCAGATTCCTTTTCAACGTCGCGTAAAAATTCCGTTTCAGAAAGACTTCAGGGGGATCCAACAAGACTGCAAGGCCCAGCTAAATATGGTATTCTCTACATCGATGGTCAAGATCACTCGAGTATTCTAGATAATAAAAAAAATAGAATTTGTGCTTCCTGGGGGGAGGGTTGTTCCTATGAGGTTTTATTTCCTCTATTAATTATTGTTCCCTTTAGATTATATCTTCTTCCTTCCACTAGGTTATCGACAGGGAGCTTCTTATCAAATAATAGATGTTGGTTGCATTCCTTCTAGACAACGTAGAGGATGAAACCTGTAAATAAATTCCATCTCATGTTCACCACCTCTTTTTTTGTATACTGCACCAACCATTCCTTTATTGTTTCCGGTATGCTTTCCCTATTCCAGTATGTTTGTCAAAAGATGAGGGTCAACCATTCCGAGAGTTTCCTTGTATAGTTGCAGGTGCTTAGTAGGCTATTAAGGTTTTCTTCTACATTTTCATATAGACAACACCAAGATGCATCTGTAGATCATCTCTTTATAAGGTTGTCCTGGGTTAGAACCTTTTAGTGTGAAATCAACCAGACAAAAAAATGATTTTTTTCCAGTGTGGCGCCATCCATATTTTCTCCACGATGGGTCAGTGGAACTAGTATGCCCTGCACTCAGGTAAAATTTGGCTTCCTTAAGGTTGAACTCCCCTCCTGTTCCCCCCCGTCTAAACTAGTCCTTGTCATCATTAAATAAGCTTTTGTGCTCTCTTAGTTCCTTTGTCAATGCCATCTTTAACTAATATTAGGGTTCTAGAGCATAACCCTATTTGTCTTGAGTTGTTGTTGTCACTGCCTACATTCCTAGATCTGCCCCCACGGTTTCCACGGGAGCTTCTGGAGTCGCCCATTGATGGATTCATAAAATAGGTACTTTTCAAATGGGTTGGATCACCTTTCTCTTCACCCAATGATATATCCTCATTATTGATGTAATTCAGGTATATTGAGAACATCTTGTTCATATCCCTAATCCTTCCATCTTGTAGTTTTTCTATGTTCACCAAACTGTTCAGAACCTCTTCAATACCTATTATTCGCTGGTCGATAGATTTTAACTGCAATTGTGTCTCAAACTGTCTTCGAGTCCTGTCCTTTGCTGCCACCACTTGAAACTTCCCCACCATTGTCTTGACATTCTAAGGACTCTCGAGAATCTTATGATACACCATCGTCCGTGTTTTGGATTTCTTGGTGTTGACTATCCAATCCACCTCCTCCTCAATTTTGTCATCTGGCACAGCTGTACATTGTCTTCTGACCTCGTTCTCCCATATTTCCACTATCTCCTTCCCTTTTTGCGGGACTTTCGCGTGGTAGTTGATCACAACCTTCGTCATTGTATCCTCCATGCATGTCCATTTGTCGACCTCATAACCCTAAGCATGCTCTCGGGGTCTACCCCTCGATCGGCCTCCAACACTACGACCCTTAGACATTGCACTCCCTAATACCTTAGTTTCCCTTTTAGAAATTGCTAAAACACACTCACAGTTAGACCACCTTCCAATGGTATTCCTTATATCGACAAGGCCAGCTCCTCATCTACGATATAAATGAAACAACGAAGAAATGAATTTCCTCATCGTGTTTTGAGTACTTTTTGTCTCTATTTTCGGTAACTCCGACATGCCAACAATGTTGTTTTCCGTTCGTGTGAGATTTTGGTCATCCTACCTCTGATTCGCCCCTTCAAGAAGTCTCTACATAATCATAATCACCATGGCCATGCTCTTTTATGCCTCCCCTCAGGTGTCATACCTCCCCAATCCTATTGTCGCCCTCTACTATTAATGAGCCGATATGAATGATGATATATTTCAGAGAAAATCCCCTCCTTCCCATCATTAATCGTCACCCCTTACGTGTACTGCAAACACATTCCCCTTCCCATTTCTAAACTAACCGCTACATATTATCCATAATGAGGGTTGTTCATTAGTATCACCAGGTGGGTCACTGTCCTAGTTTGGGCCCACCCATTCTCTATCGACCCACCTTCCTATCGTGGAGTGATCTCACTTTTCCAACCTTCAACATTCCTCCTTTAGCTCTCCCTCATACAACTCTTACCACACCATGTCGATTAGTGAATGGATGCTCTAAACTCCTGAATTTTCCACCCTATCTTCCAACCCATTTCCTTAATGATGAACCAAAGTGAACTTCACAGTTTTCAACCCCTCCAAATTTTTTTGAATGTGTTGGATTAACTGTGTCAGGCACCAATTCTTCATTACCTTTCTCAAATATGTGCCACATTGAAACCTATGTGTTGCTTGGATGGCTAACATAGAGTCCCCATCGACTATCGTGTTCATTATTCCTTCTCAAATCACCATTTGCGCCCCCTACTTTAGGGCCTAGAATTCTGTTGCATTCTTTGAATACTAGCAGATTTTTATGAAATATACTCTGCATATTTTTCCTATCGAGTCTCATATGATTCCTCCAACAACTACCTTTCCCGGATTCCTTTTCAACGTCGCGTAAAAATTCCGTTTCAGAAAGACTTCAGGGGGATCCAACAAGACTGCAAGGCCTAGCTAAATATGGTATTCTCTACGTCGATGGTCAAGATCACTCAGGTATTCTAGATAAAAAAAAAAATTAGAATTTGTGCTTCCTAGGGGGAGGGTTGTTCCTATGAGGTTTTATTTCCTCTATTAATTATTGTTCCCTTTAGATTATATCTTATTCCTTCCACTAGGTTGTCGACAGGGAGCTTCTTATCAAATAATAGATGTTGGTTGCATTCCTTCTAGACAATGTAGAGGATGAAACCCATAAATAAATTCCATCTCATGTTCACCACCTCTTTTTTTGTATACTGCACCAACCATTCCTTTATTGTTTCCGGTATGCTTTCCCTATTCGAGTATGTTTGTCAAAAGATGAGGGTCAACCATTCCAAGAGTTTCCTTGTATAGTTACAGGTGCTTAGTAGGCTATTAAGGTTTTCTTCTGCATTTTCATATAGACAACACCAAGATGCATCTGTAGATCATCTCTTTATAAGGTTGTCCTGGGTTAGAACCTTTTAGTGTGAAATCAACCAGACAAAAAAATGATTTTTTTCCAGTGTGGCGCCATCCATATTTTCTCCACGATGGGTCAGTGGAACTAGTATGCCCTGCACTCAGGTACACTTTGGCTTCCTTAAGGTTGAACTCCCCTCCTATTCCCCCCCGTCTAAACTAGTCCTTGTCATCATTAAATAATCTTTTGTGCTTTCTTAGTTCCTTTGTTAAGTGATGAATATCTAATTCATTTGGGACTCGATGTTGAAATATACTCAAATTCCATTTCTCCATTTTTTTTTCTCGAGTCCCTAATCCCAGAATTGGTTAACTTCTCTGTACCCCTGGTTTTCCATGCTTTTTTGGAAGGGATGTCATTCCTCTTTGATTAAATTAGATTTTTCCTACCATGCATCATCCCAAAATAGGAACTCTTTTCCATTTCTTAATTCCCATAAATAATGTTGCTGTATTATACTTTTTTTATTCCATACCAATTTCAAATTGCCAATGCTTGGATTGAACATAAGAGTTGGACTAGGTATTTTGTTTAGTAATTAGGTGCATATTTTTATTTCCACATCATTTTCCATGGTGTAGATCCCTTTTTAAACATATCCACCACAATTTCTCTCCATTTTCTCTATTGGTTATTTCTGGATCCTGAAGACTAAGGCCTCCTTCATCCTTTGGTTTGGACACTATATGCCAAGCCACTAGTGCCCATTTATGTTTTTCCTCTACCCATTGCCACAGGAAGTTCCTCTGGATATATGTGATCTTTTGCAAAACTTCTGTAGGATAAGGAATAATAGATAACATGTAACTTCAAATAGGTTGTAACATATCCTTTGTCAGAACTAGTCGTTGATCCAAGTTCAAGGATCTTATGATCCATCACTTAACCTTGTCCCCAAGTTTTGAGATAACTTTATCCTA
Source organism: Pinus albicaulis (assembly GCA_034641835.2). Taxonomy (NCBI): domain Eukaryota; kingdom Viridiplantae; phylum Streptophyta; class Pinopsida; order Pinales; family Pinaceae; genus Pinus; species Pinus albicaulis. The sequence goes on along the minus strand of MU968420.1, from coordinate 4,243,321 downwards.
ATTGGATTTCTTCTAGGTTTGCACTGTAAAGGGGACCCTAAGGTACTTTGAAGGGATATATTTTCTTTGGAACCGACTTAATCAATTTTTTATTATTTTCCTCTATGACTAGCTTAGGGATATTCCTTAAAATCCTCTAGACATCCTCTCAACTATCCACTTGGGGCTCCGCAGATATTTTTTGGAAGTTTTGGACTAGGAATTATTAAATATCTTGATGCGCTTTTTAGGTTTTCCCCCTCTCATCCATAATTCTAAGAATTCAATTGAAATTTTTATGTTCAATCATTGAGCAGTGAAATAACTTAGTGTTATTCTCACCCTCCCTAAGCCATAACACTCAATATTTTTTTCTCAACATATTTTCCCCCTCTCTGCATCTGTTTTCCATTTTCTTCACTAGCCCTGTCTACTCTTTTCTACTCTCATTTGAATAGTCTTATGTGATGAGCTTATGTTTCAATGTTTCCATCATTTGTTCTAATTCCTTTTTTCCTTGGAAAATATTACCAAATTATATCTTATTCCACTGATTTAATCATGATTTTATATATTTTAACCTTTCATGTAAGATGTCCATCTTGGAGCCCCTAAATAAGATATGTTCTCCCTGCCGTCTTTTTATATTTTCCATAAAGGCAGGGTGATCTAACCAAACTGTCTCAAATCTAAATGGTTTATTGTTAGTGGTGCCTAACATCACAATCATTAATATCATTAATGAGTGATATGATCCTCCATAGAGAAGGGTATTTTCGTCCCCATCTATACCTCGCATCAGAAAATCATACAAAATTAAAAACCTAACAAGCCTTGACACAACTTGATACTGTCCTCTGCACCTATTTCTCATGTAAATCATCCATTTTTTCCATGTTAATAATATTGGCCTCCTCAATGAATTTCTTAAACGATTCAACATCTCTGTCTATGCATCTTTGACCCCCATTTTTCTCCAATAGGGAGGTTATCATATTGAAGTCCCCCTGAGAACCCGCTGAAGGTGACCTATCTTGGTTCTTATCTCTCTCAAATATGGAAGGAGTTTTAGTTTCTCCTCTATTATTTAAGGCCCATAAGCATTCTTAAACACAAGTGATCCTAGAGCCCCTATAATTTTCATTTCCACTGATAGATAGGACCTTATCGCTTTTGCATCAAGTAAGATCAGATATTTAGTTTTCTGAACTATCACAAGTTCCCCTTGACCACCCTGCATTGAAAACTCTTTAACCTCAAACCTTTTTCCCACTTTCCTACGGAATTCGTTAATTTTATCTGTAGAACACTTTGTTTCTTGCAAGAAATAAGGTCTCTTTATTCCACTTTTATATTCTTCTTAACAAATCTTTGTTTCTTGAATATTCTTATGCCTATTACATTTCATGTTAAAAATTTAATGATAACTACGATCAGTAAGTTGCAAGCTTAACACTCTCATATAAATTGAATTAATCAACATCGCTCCCAACTCCTGGAGGGAAACACTATTCAACTTCCACCCTCTTTCTCGGTGGGTGTGTGGTGGTGCCAATACAATCTGAGATCTCATTGCTTCCACTCCCATCTGAAATTCATCTGTGTCCAACCTTGTCTGACCTCTCATTTTTTATTCTTCTCTCATCAGGTATAGATATTGGATGCTATCCACCTGATTAGTTGGGATGGCCTTGAGTCCCTATTTTCTCATTTGTTACACCATATTATACTGGTCAATTCTTTCCCTTTTGATCATTTACTGCAGTTTCGCGTTCTTTGTTCCTACTTCACTTTGGGTCATCTCAGTGTCTCCTTCAAAATCCTTTGATAAATCTTGGATTTCCCCTTGCATCCCCATATCGTCTGCAAGCTGCAATATTTATTCTTCTTTACCTTCTTTTTTATCCTCATTTTTATCTTCTTTAGCCCCATGACTCTCCGAGTTCTCTTATGACATGATTTCAAAGCTATTTCTCTATGCTTTTCTCCCTATCTCATTTCTTTGTTGTTGTCATTTATTTTCCTTTCCCCTTGGGTTGGGTCTTATAAATCCATATGCATCCTTTCTTTCACATTATTTTCCTTATTCTTATTCTTTATTAAAAGGGAATTCTTGGATCGGGTGTCCATTTTCATGGCATCGTCTACATCTAAACATGATCTACTCATAGTCTACAGTTTGTAACCATATTTCATCCCCGAAATCTAGTTTGAATACTTCAATAAGAGCAACATAAACATCCATTTCCGCACATATTCTTGCATTGGATGTGTATCTTCCCTATAGTGTTACCTCTCATGTTTTGATAAAATTTCCTAGTGTATCTCTTATCAACTTTAGAGTCGAAGGTAGCTAGTAATGCAGAGGTAGGGAGTACATCCTAACCCAAACAGGCACTCTGTTAAGGGTATCCTTCTCTGGGTTAAAATTTTCCATCCAATGATGCATGTATAAGCCAGTTGATGCAAATAAGTAGGCACCGCCATCAAATATTGGGTATTTATACTCCATATTGACAAAGACCATTGTAAAAAAATTCCTTTGACCCTAGATTCAACTCTGTCTCCATTCTTTCTTTCTAGTGATGTTTGATCCAATCACAAGAAGCTTTTCTCTTTGGGCCAAATGACCATAAACTTGCATATGACTGCATATGATCTCATGTGATCCCTAAAGGCTTGTTTCTCGAGATCAATGATTAATGTCATCGGGATCACCAATGTTTTGGACTTACACATCCCCCATATTCCTTTTGGTTGTTGTTATTGTTTCTGGTCTGATTGATTCCCTGGTGTTTTTCTTTACTCATCTATTTTCTCACCATTCCCACTTAATATACCCACACCATAGGTTTTCTCTGATGCAGCTTCAGCTAGGACCCCAAATCCTATCTTGAACCTCGTCCCCTTGTTTGTTACCATATTCTAGTAGGAGGAAGCCTTGGTCCCTCTCCCTTTGAACAACATCTGCACCAAATCCTAAGTGTAACTTCTCAGAAACCTTGGTGTACCTGCTTGCAATCAAGTTCGAGGTATCTATGATTAAAACAATCCATATATATATATATATATATATATATATATATATATATATATATATATATATATATATATATATATATATATACATATATAGATGTGCATATATATATGTACATATATATATGTATATACATATATATATGTATATACATATATATATGTATATATATGTATATATGTATATATATATATGTGTGTGTGTGTGTGTGTGTGTGTGTGTGTGATTTATTTATATTTAGTGGATGTTTTCCTTTCATTTATATTTAAAAATTTGTTTTAGTATATTATTAAAAAAGTGGATGAAATTATTCATTAATTAATATTAACAATAGCCTATATTTATTTTAATTCCCTATTTACATGTCAAGAGAGATCAAATCTCAGTTTACTCTACAACATGTTTGCAACTCAAGAAATTTGATATGTCTCATATCTTGGTAGATCCACATGTAACATGAATTTAGGTTAGTTTAACTCTCTCTCTCTCTCTTTCTCTCTCTCTCTCACACACACACACACACTATGTTACAGGTTAATTTGGGCATTATCCCCCAAGACCTGGTAAAATTGGGCATCATCCCCCAAGACTAAGGGATAGGATCTATCATTCCCTAATTCACTTTCTATATGCCCTAAGAAAATTCATTCCATTGATGGATTCAATTATGATATTTTCAAGGTTTGAAGCATAGATTATATGACCCATTGACTCATCAAAGCTCCTTTGCATGGGCCTAACTACTTTGTAGTGCACCTACATCCATGCAAGGGTGCACTGCAGTGCACTTCTCGACACTTGAGGGTGCATTGGTCTCCTGAGAGCGAACTCTTCATTGTTCTGGGAATCTCCACATGTCTGCTGCCTTCTAGAAGAGCTCATAGGTGTCATACTTCAAATAAAAGTGTTCATCCATCAACTCTAAACTTGGAAACATGTCTCACCTATGATTAGAAAGCCACTAGATTCCATTTATTGAGAAACTACCTTCAATTTCCCTATAAATTGAGCATTCATCTAAGTGCTAAAAGAGGGATAAATTTGTGTAATGTTATGTTGTTTTATTCTCAATTTATGAGAGCTAGAAGTATTGTTATTCTGCTAAGATGACGCTTGGTGTGATGAGGAGAGAATGAAGTTGGAGCAAGTTGATGATGAATCGATCTATTGGTTGTAATCTTCTCCTTCTACTTTCTTAATAAAGATATCTATTCATTTTATCATATGTATGCTTACATCTTGTGAATTGCATTCTCAATTGTCTATGTATTCTCAAATATAATCGGTTCGATTTGGTTAAGATAAGTAGATATTTGTATATTTGTATGTTGTTTTTTGTTCTTTGTCTTTGATTTCGGGTATCAATATATAAGCTTTAGTTGGATTGAGAGTGATGGAAACAACGAAAGAAGGAGGAAGAGAGAGAAAGGATTCCAAATAGGTTTCTTCCCTTTCTGTCTATCTATTTATCTTAGAGAAAAGAATAGTTGTCTTTCCTCTGTTGTTCTAAGTGAAGGAACACCACATTTAGGGACTCTAGTTTATCTGTAGATTAGAAGTTTGTATAACAAATTAGCGGCTCCATTGGGGAGAAATCCATCATTCCTGGTGTTTCTATCTCTGTTTACCATCGTCAATAGACATTACATTATTTTATCAGTCATTTGAATGAAATTATTTTCTTAGAAGTGTGTTTAAGCTTCTTGTTTTCCAAACTTAGCTGCACCCAATGCACTATTGGTCAGGGGACAGTGCAATGCAATGCACTATCTCACACTCTGGGGTGCACTGCAAGGTAGTTAGGCCCCTTATAGGGTGTGTTTCACCCTCAGACAGCCAAATTCCATCAACATTTGTCTTTGCATTTAGTTTTAGCCAATTTTCTTTTGCATTCTGAGATGTCTGATTTCTCTTAGAGACCAGTAAACATTACATTTATTTCTCCTTTGAAAAGTTATTTGCTCAATGTTTCAGTAGATTTTTTCTTTACCATAGGAAAATTAAATTCAAAGTGGTTAATTTTTTCATTAGATCAATTCTGTTTCCGAAAAGGAAATTTTTCTTTCATTCCTCATTTCCTAGAGGAAAATTATCAATACATTCTTCATTTTCGTAAGAGAAATTGTTGTTCCATTCCTTGTTTCTCAAAATAAAACTTTTGTTTGATCTATTTGTGCATTTAGTTTATTTCTACTCATTCACATTAAAGGAAATTGAAAATAAAAACATGCATGTGCATTTAGAGATTGTGTGTGTTGCATTAGAACAGATTAGGGAAATCTTCATTTAGTTTGTGGTCTTTGTTGTATGCTCAAAAATATGATTGCTCTTTCCCCTTAGTATCTATTATTTTCATTGAAAAAATGAATTTAAAATTTTCCTTCTCATTTAATTTTCATTTTAGTAATTTCCCATTACATCACACAGTGAACCTCAAAGATAAACTTTTAAACAAGATCAGCATTAAATTCACCTCAATTAACCTAAGAAAGCATTGTAGCATTAACAATAACACTTATAAGGTCTAGGCTAGAGATGTGTTCTGATATGATTAAACACAATAGTTGTCGCTAACATGTCTGCGATACATTGCGAGTATGAAATCCCACTCCACTTATGTAAGTATACTGGAGCTCGTCCACGTACCTTCGGGTATATAGGGTGGTGTTCCAGTACAAAAAGTATAAGGTGGTGCTCACATTGTGCAGTTCCATATTAGACAATGCTAACATGTATTTGGGCCTCCACGTACCATCGAGTACAAAAAGTATAAGGCGGTGCTCTCACTATGCAGTTCCATATTAGACAACGCTAACATGTACTTGGGCCTCCACGTTCCATCAAGTTTATTTGGGAGGACAAATTTAGGTTTCTTACCTTCCTTAGGTAACCAAGTCAGTCGCCTTGTAACTTTTGATACATCGAACACATCATTCAGGGATATTTCCTGCCTGTACTTCTTGGTTCACCAGGAGGTATTCTACAGTTGACAATTACCTGGCAAAATTTTTTCCTAGCATCACCCTTTTATTTCTTTATTTGTTTTTGTAATAAAATCAATCAATCATCGTGGAATACGAACACCCCTTTCCCCATCGTTCGCGTAGAATAGCACTTAAACCACCATTAACACTGGAAGCCATTTCTACTCAGTAAAGGCATTCTCTTTCTACTGAAACCCATACCATCAATACTTCTGGTGTGCCATCTTCATCACATCTATGAGAGTCATCTCGAGTCATTTCTACACATCCTTTTTTATCTCCTGTCGTCGAAACAGAGTCCTCACAGCTAGCTATGGAAACTATACATCTAATCAGTGAGACCATACCTCCCGAACCCGACGTTGCTCAACTATAAGTTGATGTGGATCACATCATTCTTTTACCAGAACATACAGATCACGAAGTCAAAAAACTAGAATTTTTTCTTGTATGGGTTGCTCCTGAGTCGATCATAGCCATTGAGTCTTCGCTTTCGCACAGTCAACCACCTGAAATATATCTCGAGCCTCATGATGAAATTATTCCACCTAGTTTGATTTCAATTGAGGAATAACCTCAACAAGAAAATTGGCCCTCAACTCCAACTCATTTTGGGTTGAGGCTTTATCTTTACAAGTCCATTCCTCGATTGACTTACACTTATTCTTTTGATCCTGTTTCAATTCAACTTCCTATCGATCCTGTAGGGTATAAACTGGGTCATTTGACCATGGTTGAGTCAACATCTTCGCCTGTACCATCCATTAAAGTTGCAACAACATCTATTGTTGCTACTCCGTCGATGTTTACCACATCACCCGAGTCACATATTTATGGTGGTACTTCCATCCCACCAGGTTACCAATCATTATCTGGAACCTACTATGGTGCATCCTAAAATCCATGGAATTCACCTATGTCATCTTCTGGTATTTTATATGGTACATCTCTAATGTGTATTGAACAACTTAATCCTTTATAGACATATTCAGTGCAACATCAAGCTGGTCCATCTGGGTACATTCCATCCAATTCGATTTTGACTGGACTCCCACCATTTGGAGAACAATATATTCCATATTATTACACTCCTCATGCTAGGGGAAAACATATGGTCACCCATTTTGATAGTATTTCATCGTTTTATTATCACCCAAATGTTGGAATGACTTTTTGTCAGTGGCATCCTATATTGTTCGTTTAACCACAAACGATTGTGCATTCATATCAATCGGTCCAACTTATTACACCTAAATCTATTCCTCCTATTAATACTTCATTACCCTTTTACAGCCTCATTTGGATGTACCTCAACCATCTCAGGCGGGTCCTTCAATCCATTACCCTCAAGTTTTGGGCCTCTAGACTCCAACTCCTTCGACTAGTTTAAAACAACCACCTGTATCCATAATATTTCAATCACAATTTGGGTTACCCTTTTATGGGATGTCACAAGATTCTATCGGTCTTACCCGTTCACAACTCGGTTCAAGATATTCTAGTTTGGGTTATAATCTTGGTGGACAGTCAGCTTGGCAGTGACAACCTCAATTGCCACAACAAAAATTCCAACAAGAACAAGCTTACCCAGGTCTTGGTCAATAGATCCCTCAAGCGTTTAGTCATCAAAACAACCCTTATCTAGCTTACCAATAGCAAATTCCTTATTCTGGTGCTCAAAGTCTTGTTGCCAAGAAATTCCATCATATCCTGGCTATTATCAACCTGACTTGAATCGACAGTTTCCCTTTATGGAAACTTTAGAATTACCTTATTTAAACTGGCTTACCAATGATCCCATCTACTATTCTCCTTGGTGGTCGGTGATAAAACATAAATTAACCTCTGAAGTTCCTAAATTAAATGGAAACCCTAGATAAGACCCATCAATTAATGTTATGACTTATCATTTGTGGTGCTCATCAAAATACTTAAATGATGACTCCATTAGACTATGTATTTTCTAGCGTACACTTACTGGTATGGCTGCAAAGTGGTACATTGAATTACCATGAGCTTCATTTGATAATTTCACTACATTAGCCACTACCTTTTGAACCCACTTCCAGTTACCCATACAATATGAAACTGGAATGGAACTGCTGACCAATTTCAAACATACCATTTCTACTTACATTTCTGATAATATTTGTGAGTGGCATCATCATCGTCGTATGATAAAAACATTTGTTCCTGATCAGATCCTGGATGAGTGGTTTATTAAGTCATTATTTCCATCTGTCACTGAAGATCTAGCTAAATGCGACGTCTTCACTAAAGAGCAAGTCATTGCTCATGCCCAGTACTTTGATATGAGTTATACTAAGTCTACCATGCTCTATGAGAAAATTCCAAATGCACTGCGATCAAATTTTATTGTTCCTCCTTTATCTTGTAAGGACTCTCATGTTGGCGATGGTATGATTTGTTCTGCAAACACTCACAAATCTACTACATCCGATCCTCCACCTTGTTCAAAAATTCATGCTGTGTCATCTGACAAAGGAAAAAGTAACAAGCAAGAAGTAAGAAAAAGGGGAAAGCGAAGAAAAAGCAAAATTAAACCCTGCAGGAACGATCATCTAATAAACAATCTGGAAATTATTGGAAACCTCGTTACCCTTGCTTGATATTTAATGAGAAATTTTTTGGAGACTATCCCCACCGTGTCAAAGTCTCAAAATTTCTGAAGACCTTGACTGCATCTACTGTGCTGACAAATCATTTTCTAAATCTAGACACAAAAATGGTTGCTTCAGAGCCCGCTTCTAGTTCCCAATTTATTATGTTCTATGTCACAAGGCCAAAAAATGATGTTTTAGTGTCTACGAGAAATAAATATTATGGTAGTCAGGCTACTGATCAACCTACTAACTCAACCACGAATCCGTCTACAAAATCAATTTTGCCAACTGCAATTCCATAGTTAACAATAAAGCCACTGAAGGGAGTCGTCCACAAATCGAAATTCAATCCTTGAGCCCGAGAAACTTAGAATTATAATATATATGAAGATATAGCTCAGTCACCTTTAGCTATGTCAATGCTTGAGGTACTTCAAAATTGTCCTTCCGAGAAGCAGGCTTTGTTGTCAGCAATTGGTGGAATCAACCCGTCAGATTCCAACCTTGTAGTCTTTAATCATATGGGCTATGTGCCACAATTACTAGCTAAATTAGCCTTCTTGATCCAAGTAAATGTTATAAATAACATGTTCATCACACTATTATTAATCAGGGAGAATCTACTTGTATTATGTCTCTCAAATGTTGGAAGTCACTTGGCTCACCTCGCTTATCTCAATTGCCTATGACGTTGAAAGCTTTTGATGGTCATACATATAAGCCTTGTGGTATCATCAATAACTGTCATGTATAAGTAGGGGGGGAAATGTAACTGTTGAAGTTGAGGTCATTGACAGACCCTTTGACTACAACATTTTACTTGGAAGGCCATGGGTTTATGCTATGACTGCGATCATCTCTACTTACTTTAGAATGATTGCCTTCCCTCATAAATTCGTTATCGCAGTCATTAATAAACTCTCCTTCCTTGACTCTAATTCCCAGGTAATTGGAAGAATTCCATTCATTCGTGCACCCTAGTTAGCACTTCAAAAAATTGGTTTAGGGCTCTTAAAGGATTCTTCCCTAATGGGCAACTTTGCATTACCACCACCTGTGATGTTAATAGAAATTGCAAGATAATACAGTTGCATGATATATTCCACTTCATATGACTTAAGGAAGATTACCAATGATTCTGAAGTTGATACACTGGATAAATTTCTGCCGCCAAGACAAATTGACCTGACATAGTAATCAATTTACTTGGCTTGGGCGGTGCATCATGATTCATTGTCGCTGATCGTTTAGGTCAATCGTTCATTATATTTTGGTACTTTATTTGATACCTTTTCATGCACTTTATTTAATGATGAGAGCATTATGGAGTCCATGATGCCAGAAGGAGAAACATGGGAACGTCATCATCATCATTCCCATCTTCACGATTACAATGAAAATAATATTATTGAACTATATCACCCTACAATCTCTACTTTATTTTTGAATTCTATTCCAATTAATGCCATCGAATTTGAGTGAAACTTATCAAATATCGAAGAAACCATTTCTATCGATATTTCATTCAAGCTAGGCATTGTAGAAAGCATTCATGTCACCGTGTCTTGTTCTCCATCCGAACTTGATACTTATCACTCTCTTTTTCATGAATACCAAGATATATTTTCTTGGTCTTATGAGGAAATTACAAGCATAGTTTCTAGTATCATTGAACACATAATCAAAATGTACCCTGATGTCAGACCGGTACATCAATGTCTTCGTCCTATTCATTCAATTAAAGTTACTTCCATTAAAGCAGAATTTGAATTTTTTTTGCGTGCTGGTTTCATTTACCCTGTTCCACTTACTGATTGGGTTTCAAAATTTTACCTATCATGAATAAACAAGGGACAATCAACGTGTGCATTGATTATCAGGATCTAAATCTTGCTTGTCCAAAATACAACTATCCTACTCCTTTTATCGACTAGATTATTGACAAATGTGTTGGGTGTGAAATATTTTCGTTCATGGATGGATTCTCTAGTTATAATAAAATCAATATTCGCCCAGAGGACCAATATAAGAAAACATTCATCTATCCCTGGGGAAAATTCACTTATTGCAAACTCCCATGTTGTTTAAATAATGTTGGGGCAACATTTTAGAGAGAAATGGATTATGCTTTCAACAACATTAAGCACATTGTTAAACCTTATTTGGATGATTTACCTGCACATTCAAGAAAAGAGACTGATCACCCGACGCATCTGAGAGCTATATTTTTACCCTTTCGACACTACAAGATATGCCTCAATCCACAAAATGTGTGTTTTCTGTTGGTTATGATCTCTTGCTTGGGATCATCATCTCAAAAGATAGAATTCCAATCAAACCACTGAAGTTCTAGGCCATTCTTGATTTGTCTACGCCATAAAAATTACTTCAGTTACAGAAACTTCATGGAAAGGCTAACTTCCTAAGGAGGCTCATACCCAACTATGCAAAAATGGCTAAAGGATTCACTTGTATCTTAAAAAAGGGGATTCTCTTCCATTGGGATAAGGTTGCACAAGCTTCTTTTGATGCTCTTAAAGATACCTTGATCCAAGCGTCATTAATGTATTCCCATAATTATCAAAGTGATTATTTCCTATATATTACTGTGGTAGATATGACCATTGCTATGATTTTGGTCCGAGAAGAAGATGGGATAGAACATTTGATATATTATTTGAGTCTTAATCTCAATTATACAGAATTTAAGTATTCATACATCGAATTTCTCACCTTGGAAGCAGTTCAAGCTGTCCAAATATTTCGCCATTATATCCTGCTCCGAAAGACCATTTTCATTTCAGATTGAAACCCTATGACATACATTCTGTCACGACAAATGCTGGGTTGGAAATATTCAAAATGGATCTTCATTTCTCAGGAATTTTATTTGGAATTCATCAAATCCATGTCAAAGAAGTCTTTAGTTTTGGCTGAGATTATTTTCGACCTTCCGTATGATAATACTAAAACTACATCAGAACCATCCATTCTAGATGAGTCTTTGTTTTTTATTGGGTAGTCTGACCCTTGGTATGGGGAATTGATCATTTATTTGCAAACCCAGACTTTCTGGACCAATACCCCTTGCTCACAACAACGATGTATTCGATACCAATCCAAATATTATCTGATCTTCGATGATACACTTTATTGTCATGGTGTCGATACGATTTTAAGGAGGTCCCTCAGTCATGAGGAGGTCGAGAAAGTTCTAAATGATTATCATGCTGATGCTTGTGGTGGAAACTTTTCTGGATATGCTACCGCACAGAATATTCTCCGCATCGGTTACTTTTGGTCAACCATATTCCGTGACTGCATCCTCATGGTCAGAATTTGTCATGCATGCCAAATATTTTATCGTAAAATCTGCATGCCGCCAGCACTAATGAATCCTGTCATCATTGTGTGACCATTTGAAAAATGGGGCATTGACTTCATGACCTGCAATCGTCATGCGATCGTGGGGGGCATGGTTATATTATTGTCATAGTAGACTAATTTACCAAGTGGACTCAAGCGATACCTACATTCAATAACATAGGAGAAACAACTCCATTGTTCTTTTTCAATCATGTTGTCTCACAATTTAGTGTACCACAAGCTATAGTTACAGTTCATGGTAAGCATTTTCACAATAACATGATGAATGAGTTGATTTTCAAATTAGGAATGTTGCATGATAGTTCTAACCCTTATTATCCACAATCCAAAGGAAAATTTGAAGCCATTAATAAGATCCTTAAGCAAATGTTTCAATGAATGATAGGGGTTCACAAACGAAATTGGAATTTAATCCTGTACTCAGCTTTATGGGCATATCGAACCTCGGTGATAAATGCAACCATATTTACTCCCTTTTAATTGGTATATGGTTTGGAAGATATCTTACCAATACAATGTGAAATTCCATCATTAAAACTCGCTATTAACTTTCTACCTAATACCTCTAATGAAAAAGCACATATTTTTAACCTCATCCATCTAGATCAAACACGCCATGAAGCCACATTGGCCAACGAAGCACATAAGAGATGAATCAAGGCACAATATGACCAACATGTCAAGCCTCACATCTTCTCGGAGGGATACCTATTCTTGCTTTATGATCAAGAAGCTAATTTGATAGGAACAAGAAAATTTCAGCCATTATGGCATGGCCCCTACATTTTCAAAAGAGTTCTAGCTAAGGCCACCTACGATTTAGTTGATTATGATGGAATTCAATTAGTGTAGCCTTGAAATGGGATGTATCTTAAACGTTACTATGCATAATTAAGCGTAGTAAACTTTTGTATTATATTGTATATATGCTTTGATTTTCATTTACTGTCTTAGTTTGTTTTTCTAGATTTTTCTTAAAGTTAGTAATCCAATTTATGTTTCATTACAAATGAATGAATCTTTGGAACCATTCGTTGGGTACATCGAATGTGCTAGTCATAGTATGAAAAACCTATCCTCTGCAACAGGGCCATTTTTCCTCTAGGTGGCGAGTTAGTGAGTTTTGAAAGGATTTGTATTAGTCGATCCGCAAACAATATGATTGAGTATATCGCATTGATAAACTTCTCTCTGATGCCATTTCATTTGGAATTAACCAATGTTGAAAATGAAACAAGATGATGGAGCTTAGTGAAATGAAGTTGCCTTCACTAAGTGGGCCCGCAGGTTATTTTTGGCACAAAGTCTATTTTTAGACATAGGGATCATGGTCTATGAGTTGCAGGATGCTATTTATGGATGATTGGTCGAGTTGGTAAAAATATATGGACCTCTATTTTTAGACATTGGGCGGTTTCTATTTTTAGACCGTCGAGCTAAAAATAGAACAATCAAATATTATTAACCCTTAATAATATTTAGACTATAAACATTATCTTATCCTCTTGGAGCACTTTAGTTTGATGCTTGGATGTGGCACATGCAGCTGAAAGAAGGAAATACACTTTTCCTAAGGGTTAGTTGAGCTATTGCATGGTTGACTTCAGTTAGAACTCATGTGGCAGAGTTTGGTGGAGTTGATGAGACAGTTGGTGGAGTTGTGTTCTGTTTAACTTAGTTGAACTAGTTGTATTTAGTCTAACTGAAAAATACAATAGTGATGAGTGGTGTGAATTAATTAAAATTAATTCACTAATTATTAACTCATAAATCAACTAAATAACACATCAGTTAACCGTAATGCATGGACAGTTCAGTGGAGACTAGTGTTAGAGGTGGGTGAAAGGGTGAGTCTACTATCAGTTGTGACTATTGGCTGTGCATCAGATTTTCACACACATTGATGGAGATTTCCAATGAGGATTGCGCAGTTGGAGCCAGTGGGATTCAAACTTGGATCTCATCATTAATCAACTTGGATTGCGCAGTTGAGGCAGGCAGACTTGTGGAGGAGATTTGAATCTGTGACTTGTTCATCTTCACAACTAGTTTTGTGTGTAGCTTTGAGATAGTGCTGAGAGCTGTGAGAGCTTTGTGTTATGTATTGTTACATGTTATCTATCATTATAATATACAGATATTTGGGGTTTTTGAGCTATTTCTTTCCCCATTACATCCTGTGTTGATATGTGTGCTTGATTATGTTTTAATGAGCGCATGTGACTGCTTTATATTTCCGCATATTGATGATCAATTGTAGAAGAGGTTATGTATTATGCATGAAGCTTAAATAGTGTGTAATCAAGATAATCTTGGAGAATAATTCAGCAAATTATTCAAATTTCTACATGGTATCAGAGCGAAGAATTTATCATCGGGATCTATTACAGTGATTACAATTTATTTCGGTAGACAAAGTCTGTAACGGGCCAGGTAGCCTCTGGATCCATCCTTTCTTTGAAAGGTGATATATCTAGTAAAAGCCCCTACAGTCGATCTCTGTGCTAGAGATATTTTTTTCTCACAGATCTAGAAGCAGTTGAGTTTTGAGCTTGGAATTCAAATTTTGCAGCAGTTTGTTTTCTTGGTGCCGGAGTTGAAATGTCTTTCAACGGTTTGTGACTGGAATATGCCCTTAGGGGTAGTTAGAATTATGTTGCATGGAAGGATAGAATGGAGGCGGTATTATATGATAACGGGCTGAAGGAGTTCATAGATGCTGAGATCCCAAAGCCTACTGATGCTACTCAAGTTGAGGCTTGGCAAAAGAAGATGGCGAAATGTCGAAGGATTCTGTTGGAGGGCATGAAGGATCACATTGTATCCAGCCTGCATGGAAAAGCTTCTCCATACTTGATGTGAAAATCGTTGATAGATATATTCCATAGCAAGAGCGACCAGAGGAATTTGGCGCTCAAGGATAAACTCAGAAACATTAAGATGGAGAAAGGTGACAGTATCGCCAAGTACCTCACGAAGTTCACTCAATGCAGAGATGAGCTGGGAAGTGTGGGGGTGACTGTCGATGATGAGGACTTGGTGGACCTGGCTCTCCTTGGTATTCCAAAGAGTTGGAATTCCTATCAGGACTCTGTCAATGGTCGGGAGAAGTTTCCGAGATGGGAGCGACTTTGGTCAGATCTCATGCAAGAGGAGATAAGGCGGACTACCAGGGACGGATCTTCATCAAAGGCATCTGATGAAGAAAATTGCGCTTTGGCTTCCAAAGCAAAGAAGGGGAAGAGCAAGAAAGCTTCTCAGTCTGGTGCTAAAGGCAAGAAGCAAGACATGTCGAAGGTGAAGTGCTTTCACTGTCACCAGCATGGACATTATGCCACAAATTGTCCGCAGAAGAAGAAAAATAAGCATGCTGATGGATCTGCAGTGGGAGAGGCATTGGACTCACAGTTTGAGCTGGATTTTTCATTGATCGCATGCTTGGTCTCAAGTGTGATGGGATTAGTATGGTTCTTGGACATTGGTGCGTCTTTTCACATGACTGGAGATCGAGATCTGTTTTCAGATCTGGATGAAAAAGATCTTGGAGTGCACATCGATATAGGCGATGATGGTAGATACAGTGCGACCGATATAGGTACCATTTCCTTTGAGAGGGAGTCCGGTAAACCCTTCGTATTGAAGGAAGTGATGCATGTTCTAGGATTGAAGAAGAATCTGATCTATGTGGTGATGTCGGAAGACAAGGGGTATGATGTGGTCTTCAGTGATGGAAAGGATTTCCTGCGTAGTAAGAAAACTGGAGAAACCTAGAAGATAGGGGTTCGAATCAAGAACCTTTATCAGCTGCAAGTAGATGGCTGCGCAGAAATGGCATGCAAGGCGGAAGGAGTGGTGAGCCGGGATGATGGTGAGCTGTGGCACCGGAGATTGGGCCACCTTCACCATGGAGCTTTGAAGATACTGCAGCAGATTTCTACTGGGCTTCCTAAGGGCACTCTTACGTAGTTAGATCAGTGCAAGGGGTGTACCTTTGGAAAATTTGTGAAAGCCACGTTTCACGAGAAGGATAGTCGCGGCACGACGATCCTTGAGAGAATCCACACAGACGTGTGTGGACCTTTCTCAGTAGCTTCGACAGCAAAGCACAAGTACTATGTGATCTTTGTTGATGATTTTTCTCGGAAGTGCTGAATCTTCTTCATGCAGAAGAAGAGTGAGACATACTCAAATTTCTGTGAGTTCAAGGCGCTAGTTGAGAAGGAATCGGGAAAGCATGTGAAGGCTCTTAGGAGTGACAATGGTAGTGAATTCATCTCTGCTGAATTCAAGGAATTTTACAGTGCAGAAGGGATTCAGAGAGAGCTCATTGCACCCCATAACCCACAGCAGAACGAGGTTGCTGAGCGAAAGAACAGAACGATCGTGGGTGCTTCACGGGTGATGTTGCATGATCAGGGCCTACCCCTTCACTTGTGGGCGGAGGCATGCAATACTGCAGTATATGTGCAGAATCGTTGTCCTCACAAGATACTTGGCATGAGTACACTGGAGGAGGCGTTTTCTGGTAAGAGACCTGATATTTCCCATTTGAGGATTTTTGGTTCACCTGTCTACATGCATGTGACGAAGGATGCCAGGAAGAAGTTGGATCCGACTGTAGAGGTTGGAATATTTGTGGGGTACACTGATACACCCCACAACTATCGTGTGTATTTTCCAGCTAGTCGCAAGACTGTTGTGCGACGGGATATCAAATTTCAGGAGGAGAAAGCCATGAAGTGTTCGCTTGAGAGGGAGCCACACTTGCATGCAGATGAGGAGCTATTAGTTCCTAAGGATGAGCTTAAGGATGTGGATCAACCACAAGAGGAAGTTCATGGAGTGGAAGAGACCACTCATGCAACGCCAACCATCAGAGGGCGCAAGCGCACTACAGAAGCTGAGCGACTGGATCAAGATGCAGAGAAGGTTGTAGGATCACCTACAGCACAACGCAAATAGAGACAGCCACTGGACCGGTACACTGGATACATGGCTCTTATGAGAAAATTTGTCGTGACAGAGCCATCCTCTTTCGAGGAAGCTGTGGAGGACCCCGCATGGGTAGATGCCATGGTGGAAGAGTATGATTCAATTGTCAGAAATAGTGCATGGGAGATTGTCCCACGACTGGAGGGGAAATTAGTGGTGGGTTCGTGATGGATCTACAAAGTGAAGCAAGTGGCTGACGGGAGTGTGGAGAAGTATAAGGCAAGATTTTTTTCCCGTGGCTTCTCACAGATCGAGGGGATCGATTATGAGGAGACCTTTGCACCTATCACAAGGTACTCTTCCATACGGACGATTCTAGCTCTCTCAGCACAGATGGGGTGGCACATCCATCAGATGGATGTGAAGACTGCGTTCCTCAACGGAGTCATTGAGGAGGAGGTGTACATATAGCATCCCGAAGGTTTCGAGATCTTCAATAGTGAGTCGCATGTGTACAGACTCAAGAGAGCACTGTACGCGTTGAATCAAGCACCTCGTGCTTGGTACACATGGATAGACAATTACTTCACCAGACTTGGATTCTCCAAGAGTGAGGCGGATCCTAACCTGTACAAGATTGTGGTGGAGGGGAAGTTGCTGATCATTGTACTGTATGTAGATGGTCTGATTTTGACGGGTGATGAGCTGTTGATACTTTCATGCAAGGAGGATCTTGCTAGAGAGTTTGAGATGAAGGACTTGTATTCTCCCCTTCATTATTTCCGGGATTGGAAATCCGGGCAGTCATAGTTGGTGGACTGTTTGTTTCTCAGGGTAAGTATGCCCGGGAGATACTGGAGAAGTTCAACATGCATGACTACAAGCCTGTTGATACTCCTCTTCTTGGAGGTTGGAGGAAGGAGGATGCTACTTCAGCAGAGGTAGTTGATGCCACTGTTTATCGATAGTTGGTGGGGTCGCTTATGTATCTGGTCAATACACGACCTAATATATGCTATGCTGTTAACCAGCTTTCGCAAGTTATGGTTGAGCCTACCAAGCTCTTCTGGAAGGCAGGCAAGCATGTATTGCATTATCTTAGAGGCACATTGGGATATGGCTTGTGGTATAGACAGGAGGATGAGGTGAAGCTTTGTGGCTTCACGGATGCAAATTGGGCAGGGAGCCCAACGGAATGAAAGAGCACATCTGGAGGGATCTTCAGTATCAGGTCGACAGCAGTTTCCTAGTACAGTAGGAAGCAGAGATCCGTGGCACTCAGTTCCACGGAGGCGGAGTATATGGCAGCAAGCTTGGCTGCATGCGAGGATATTTGGATGAAGAATATTCTGGTCGGGTTGTTCGGGTTGCATTTGGAGCCTACTATGATTTATTGTGATAACCAGAGTTGCATTAAACTCTCGGCTAATATAGTATTTCATGATAGATCCAAACACATCGACATCCGGTATCATCATATCAGATATTGTGTGTAGCGGAGAATCATGTTACTTTCATATATTCCCACGGAGGATCAGGATGCTGACATCTTAACAAAGGCGCTCACCAGGAGAAAATTCAAATTCCACAGAGGCAGGATAGGGGTTGGAGATAATCCATATCTTGTTGAGATGGAGTGTTGAAAATTCAACAAGATGATGGAGCTTAGTGAAATGATGTGGCCTTCATTAAGTGGGCCCGTAGGCTATTTTTGGCGCAAAGTCTATTTTTAGACATAGGAATCATGGTCTATGAGTTGCAGGATGCTATTTATGGATGATTGGTCGAGTTGCTAAAAATAGATGGACCTCTATTTTTAGACATTGGGTGGTTTCTATTTTTAGACTGTCGAGCTAAAAATAGAACAGTCAAATATTATTAACCCTTAATAATATTTAGACTATAAACATTATCTTATCCTCTAAGAGCACTTCAGTTTCAGGCTTGGATGTGGCACATGCAGCTGACAGAAGGAAATACACTTTTCCTAAGGGTTAGTTGAGCTATTGCATGGTTTACTTCAGTTAGAACTCATGTGGCAGAGTTTGGTGGAGTTGATGAGACACTTGGTGGAGTTGTGTTCTGTTTAACTTAGCTGAACTAGTTGTATTTAGTCTAACTGAAAAATACACTAGTGATGAGTGGTGTGAAATAATTAAAATTAATTCACTAATTATTAACTCATAAATAAACTAAAGAACACATCAGTTAACTGCAATGCATGGACAGTTCAGTGGAGACTAGTGTTAGAGGTGGGTGAAAGGGTGAGTCTACTATCAGTTGTGACTATTGGCTATGCATGAGATTTGCACACACATTGATGGAGATTGCCAATGAGGATTGCGCAGTTGGATCCAGTGGGATTCGAACTTGGATCTCATCATTAATCAACTTGGATTGCGCAGTAGAGGTAGGCAGACTTGTGGAGGAGATTTGAACCTGTGACTTGTTCATCTTCACAACTAGTTTTGTGTGTAGCTTTGAGATAGTGCTGAGAGCTATGAGAGCTTTGTGCTATGTATTTTTACATGTTCTCTATCATTATAATATACAGGTAGTTGGGGGTTTTCATCTATTTCTTTCCCCATTACATCCTGTGTTGATATGTGTGCTTGATTATGTTTTAATGAGCGCATGCGACTGCTTTCTGTTTCCGCATATTGATGATCAATTGTAGAAGAGTTTATGTATTATGCATGAAGCTTAAATAGTGTGTAATCAGGATAATCTCAGAGAATAATTCAGCAAATTATTCAAATTTCTAAAACTGCATCATAATTAGGTTAGACTCACAACCTGTACTACTACAACTTACTAGCATATATACTGTCCGAAATCCAACACTTCATTGTATGTTCCTAAGAGTTCAAATTTTGGAAAGACATTTTGATTACATTCAAGATCAACACACTTCTAGAAATTTGAACACATTAAATAATTCCTTAGTGAATTATGTTTTAAACAGACATTTGCAACACATATAAAGAAACATTTGCAATTCACATCACATAATTGAATAGGATTATTCTTTAAACATAAGAAAACATTGAAAACAAATAGATATATAGTTTTTTTTTTTTTTTAATTTTTGCCCAAGACTCATTGGTCATCTGACCTCAAAATGTATACAAAATGTCAAAAGTAAACTAGTGATGCTCATGATAACAAGTAACTTCTCTAGCTATACTACGCAATAACTGCATCCAACGGTTAGGAACACCAATAGTATGGTGCTATAGTATCATAGGTAACTACTCAATTTGGCAATCCGGTATCCCAGGTATCAATCCCTCGACATGCTGCTGTAGCTCAGGAAGAGTCTTGGTCAAATCTAAATCTCGAAGGACTTCTCTCTCGATAGTCCTCTCTGCTAGCTCATCTGCTACCTACTATGGTCGACCCACTAGTCAAACATAACCAACATCTGTACACATAAAAACTTTAGTTTATTGTTGGGAAACATAAAAAATACAAAAAAGTGTAGAAACCTTAAAAATAAAAAAATATGGTCAAAACATTTTTACCTATTGCACCCGATTGAGCACCACCTGGTAACATCAAGTGTGGATCTCCATGGAAATCTATGCCTGCATATGGATAATCATCTATGGAAATCATCTGTCGTCTAAACCAGGAAAATAATGCAGTAGAAAATATGATGGTTGATTGACCAACATGTCTATCCATCAATTTGACACCTCTGCATCTAAGGATCTCTAGGAATAGATATGATTAGTGTAACATGCTGCGGCTCCATCAATGGAACCCACTATAAAATGAAGGAAATCATGATTGAGCCATAATTGAAATTCTTATTCTTGCCACCCTTTGCTTTAGTCAATTTTCCTTTCATCTAAAAGAGTACTACTTGAGCCCATTTTAACATTATCAATTCTAGGAACTCAAGAGCATACTACATGTATAATCAGTTTGCAACTCGTAGTGTCACATAAACAACAAGCTTTGTCATAGTAAAAAGGACAGTTCTCAAAGGCAGATCACACACATCACATATATTTATTTTCCCATCTTTACTTCGTTCAGTACTTGGCTGACAATGCTGGCATATGTAATCCCTCACTGTCTCTCCTCCAAGATCAGATCCCGCAAGGGAAATAGCAGAAACTCATCTCAATAATCCAGTGAGAAAGTAAATATCCTCAACCAATATTCAGAGAATTTTGTCCCGAATGTGAAAATCCTGCAATACCAAATCCCATGAACGAACTAGGAAGTCAAATATTTCCATATGCTACCTCATCCCTGATGATATGAAGTATTTAAGCAACCCACAGTCTTTGAAGGCTCTTACTGTACCTGGATTGTTGGAAATATGATGCAGGATGTTGTCCTTGATGGCAACCCATTGAATGAAGATGAAGACATTTGACTATTGACATGTGTTGTCCTTGATGGCAAACCACTTGATGAAGTTATTCTTGACTTGATGGACTTGGTAAATGATGTAAATCTGATGTGATATGATGATGATGAGTGTTGTCCTTGAAAGACAACCCACTTGATGAAGATGATGACAACTTACTTGATGAAGTTGTGCTTGAGAGAATTTGTTCCTGATGAAGAAAATATGATGTATCTACAGTGTGTACAAAAGGCAATGAAGAAAGGAATTCAGAATGTGCTCAAAATATGATGAAAAGAGTATGTCTCTTTGTATACGTGGATTTGCCTAGGGGAAGTCGCGTATGCACGCGGAAAGGAATGTTCCAAGTCGCATATGGGCAAAAGCGCTCAAAAAGTGCAAATCCAGGGGCCCGTGGTATTGAAGACTCATGGTATTGATTTGGCTCGTGGTATTGAAGGCTCATGGTATTGCTTTAACCCGTGGTATTGAAAAAGGATAAACCTATATAAGGAGTAGAAATTCATTGTGCAAAACACAAGTGAGAGCAAGATGTCTGAGCTTGAATGAATACTTCTCTGTGAAGTATATCTGTATGGAAAGGGTAAAGGTTTGATGATAGATCTGAATCTATGATGCACTTATGAAGAAATGATGAAGCGGGATCTCTAGATCTGAAATGTACTTGTATTTGCTAGATCTGTTTATGGAGTGATTAGATCTATGATGAGGCGAACATCTAGACGAACATCTGTCTGAAGTGAAAAGGGTAAATCTGAATTGAACTTCTGATCTGATGAAGTATGCAGCTCTGTAATCATTGAAGATCTATACGCTACTTCGCCGCGGAGGAAGCGCGTATATACGCGGATTATCTAAAGTAAAAGCACGTATGCGCAATGAAATATACACTGAAGTATACGCTGGTTTGTGTGGACAGAAGCGCGTATATACGCGACATCAGTAAAGTAAAAGCGCGTATGAAAACTAGGGTTTGCTGAAGCAAGGGGTATGAAATATCTGATCTGTTCTGCTGTGTTTCTGCTATCTGATCTGTGTTGATATGTATTTGTTGGTGATGTATGTCTGTGCTTAAAAGTATGGAAAGGGTCCAGTCTGAAAATATGATGAAATGTGGCCTGCAAGTTGTGTTCTATTGAAGTTGTTGGATCCAGTGTGAAAATTGATGAAACGTGGTCCAAGGTGGTGCTGAGGGTTGTAGCCTTCAGTCAGGGAGTTGTAGCTCCCTTCCAGGTGAGGCTGGTAAACGAGATCGGGGGGTTGTAGCTCCCTTCCAGGTGAGGCTGGTAAACGAGTCAGGGGGTCGTAGCTCCCTTCCAGGAGAGGCTGGTAAACGAGCGCAGGTGGGTGCCTGCGTGCTGGTCAAGTCTGCGCCAGCACATATGTTGTAAGATGATTTCTCTATAATAAAATATTGAAGGCTGAGCAACTGCAGCGGTGGTTTTCTCCCGATTTGGGTTTCCACCTAAAAATCCTGGTGTTCATGTGTGATGCTTTGTGTGATGGTTTATTTTGTTCTTACTACACATGTTTACTGTTTATTGAACATCTGATGAATGAATGATGGAATAATATAAGTGAAGATTTAATGACAGATCTAGATCTATGTGTATACGCTAGTTTCATAAAGGGGATCCGCGTATATACGCTAGTTTACTGAAGGAAAGTAGCGTATGGGTTTTAAGGAATGAAAAAGTAAAAAGATTTGATTATGCAATAAATACTGATTCACCCCCCCCTCTCAGTATTTTTCCCAACAATTGGTATCGGAGCGTGGTCCTTCTGCAGAAGCTTGATCGCTTGAAGGAGATCCGTAACAATGGGAAAGAGTGAGGAACCTCTACAACTAAATGAAAATGAAGAACTTGGAGCAAAAATCTGGTCTATCATAGAACGTCTACAAGCAGATCTTGAAGAATCAAATAAGAAGAATGAAGAACTTGAGGCTGAAATCATTTCTCTCAAAAGGGATCCAGAAATATCAAATAAGAAGAATGAAGGACTTGAAGCAGAAATCATCTCTCTGAAAGCAAATATCGAAGCATCAAAGAAGAAGAATGAAGAGCTGGAACAAACATGTGAAGAAAATGAAAATTGGTTGAAAGAAGAGATTCTAAATCTAAAGGACCAAGTAGAAGATGGAAGAAGGAAAGAAGAAAGCATGACAAAGCAATGTCAAGCCTTGGAGGTTGAGGTCAACATTCTCAAAGGTAAATTAGAAGAAAAGGTTAAACTTTTGAGATTTCAAGATAGTACTAATATTTTGGACAATATTCTGAGTAATCAAAGGTCTCCTGCTATCAAACTTGGTCTTGGTTTCCATGAAACTGTTAAAGGAGAATCTAGCTCACAAGGAAGTGCCAAAAATTCAGAGAATGACAATGCAAAATCTGAAGTGTTGAAAGAAACAAAAGGTCAACCAACAGTCATGAATTCTCAAAGGAAATCATTCAATAATGTTGAATGCTTTAGATGTCATAACTATGGGCATGTTGCAGCAAATTGCAGAAGTAGATTGTTTCAGCCACAAACAAACAGATCCTACTCGGAAAGGTACTCTAGTCTCTTCAGAGGATATTGTTTCTCATGTAACATGTATGGACATAAAGCAGCTGATTGCAAAAGGAGGAAGATTAGAAATACTCTTTATGATTCTTATGCTTATTTTTATGACCACATGAGATGTTATGCTTGTAATAAGTATGGACATGTAGAAAAGGAATGCAGGATGAACAGATCTGGGAAAGTGGATAACTTCCAGCACTCAAATAGAAAGTTCAAGCAAATTTGGAAAAAGAAGGAGGACCGATCAGAAACGTAGGGAATTCTGACCCTACTGCAGTCATCCGCTTCTGAAGCTTACTTCTCTGATTGACTGCAGGAATGATGTGAGATACATTATGAGAGCTAGTAATGTATCGTCACAGGTGGAGCAATGTATGATGTCTCTCATGGTTGATTTGATTAGTCTGGTTATATGTATTTCTAACAGAGCATCTGGTGTGGAAAAAGACAGGAACAGAAGGTAAATTTGCAGGAGAAGATGAAGGTGTGAAATTTTCTATATTTCACTTTCTATACACTGGTTCTATTCACAAAAGTCGCGTGTACACGCGAGTTCCAGCTAACACAGCCGCGTATGCATTGATGATGAGAAAATTTATCTGATAGCTGAAGATCTGGAGCAGAGGTCCAGGGGGAGCATCAGCATTATTTTGGTTATACTCTTGATAATGAAATGATACATGGGTTCTTGTGTTGAAGATTATGGATGAAGCCTGGTTGCTTTATGATGAAGAGCATTCGTTGTTGAGAAGAAAGTCTTATAATTCAGAAATGAGGACAGATCATGCAGAGATTGTTGCTAATAACTTACTGTTGAAGGTGTTTCAGATTGCACAAGTTAAGGAAAAGCACTGGTTTAGGGGGAGTAGCAGGATGATGATTGCATTGTTGGCAATATGATTGCTTATTCTTTGGTCTTTATGATACTCATGCTCAAATGACATTGGGCTTTTTGAGCCCTGGTTGCCGATAAGTATCTTTGTGTGGATGAGTTGGATATCGTTTGTTTCAGATCATATAGAGTTTGGTTGCTATGGTTGAGATCTTTTGCCTACATATGTTACTTCATGTTACATCTTGAAGATCATGGTGATTTTGGACCACATGGATGATTGCTTGACACATATCCGAAGATGTTGTTCTGGTATGATAATCTCTTTTGGAAAGAATGTATTGGAAGCGTACGTAATATGAAGACTTACATTGTGGTTATGCTACCACCATTGGATGACGCTTGAAGACACAATTACTCCTGGGTTTATCCGTAGTCCAGTGGGAAGCGTGTACTTCAAAAATCTCGCAAAGAAGTCGAAACACCGGTTTTTTCTCGCGCAGAATCGTATCCGGGTTGAATTTTGAAGATGGCTTGGGATACGCCCGTTTCCGAAACACGCGCCGTGCGGGAGCGTCGAGTTCGCTACGAAAACCGCGTATGTCCGTCGACAATTTTTTCGGGAGTCGACTCTCCTTCTGTGCGAAAACCGGCAGCGCGTCGTTTGGCATCTCTCCGGTGGTGTCCCGCTCTCATAATTCTATTTCTAATGTTTTGATAAAGATTCGATGAATTGTTGGTGAAAATGTTCGTGATGCAGCCAAATTAAGGGGGAGCCTTAGTCTTTTGGAAAGATTGCTTGGTTGCACAGATTCAGGGGGAGCATTAGCTTTGCTGAGTATAATGCATTGTTGGCATTATGATGGTTCTGACATATGTTCTCTTTCTTGAGGACTTTCTGGTGTTGGTCTTAAATGGTCATTTTTTTGTAATTTGTTGAAAAGGTCTTGTTGAGACCCATGATGTAAAATTGTAATATTCAGTCATGTAAGGACTTGTCATTTTTGTAAACCCACTTAGTTGGGTAGCTGAGTTGAATTGTGTAAATCCACTTGGTAGGGTACTTGAGTCTTATATGTAAATCCACTTGGATGAATCTTTGATGTAAGTATGAGTCATTGGTGATAGGAATGTCATAGATTCATGTACTTCATTAAAAAATATGTTTCAAGATTCAGCATGAACTCAGGGGGAGCTTGGTCACTTCAGTATACATAAGATCTGCAGAACGCTTCTTCCACATGAGGAGAAAAGGGGGAGAGTGTGTTGGTTTTGATCCGCCCGTTGCCCTTGATGTCAAAGGGGGAGAGTGCTAAACGTCGGTATTCCGTCGGTTTTGTCCTTAACCCTTGATGTCAAAGGGGGAGAGGACATGGTGTTTGAATGAAGATAATGATGTGCCCTTTGCCCTTGATGTCAAAGGGGGAGAGTAACATGGTGTTTGAATGATGCCAAAAATGGAGAGAGTGACATGGCAAGTTAGGGAGAGTGACATGTGGTGTCAATGTACTTACGTATCTATCTCTGTTGTGGTAACCAAACACCATCGTGGTTGCCATCAAGTCCAAAGGGGGAGATTGTTGGAAATATGATGCAGAGTGTTGTCCTTGATGGCAACCCACTGAATGAAGATGAAGACATGAGACAGTTGAAATATGTTGTCCTTGATGGCAAACCACTTGATGAAGTTAATCTTGATCTGATGGACTTGGTAAATGATGTAAATCTGATATGAAATGATGTTTGTTAGCAATATGATGCTAAATGTTGTCCTTGAATAGCAACCCTCTTGATGAAGATAATGGCAACTTACTTGATGAAGTTGTGCTTGATAGAATATGTTCTTGATGGACTAAAAATGATGTATCTACAGTGAGTACAGAAGGCAATGAAGAAAGAAATTCAGCATGTGCTAAATATATGGTGAAAAGAGTATGTTTCAAGGAATATGCGGATCTGTCTAGGGGAAGTCGCGTATGCACGCGGAATAGAACGTGCCAAGTCGCGTATGGGTAAAAGCGCTCAAAAAGTGCAAATCCAAGGGCCCGTGGTATTGAAGACTCACGGTATTGATTTGGCTCGTGGTATTGAAGACCCATGGTATTGCTTTAACCCATGGTATTGAAAAAGGATAAACCTATATAAGGAGTAGAAATTTATTGTGAAAAATATGAGTGTGGGTGCAAGATGTCTGAGCTTGAATGAATACTTCTCTCTGAAGTAGATCTGAATGGAAAGGGTTACACTTGAAGATAAATCTGAATGTATGATGCACCAATGATGAAGAAGGGGATCTAGATCTGAAATGCATTTGTATTTGCTAGATCTGATTATGGAAGGCTTAGATCTGTGATGAGGCGAACATCTAGACGAACATCTGTTTGAAGTGAAAGGGTAAATCTGAATTGAACATTTGATCTGATGAAGTATGCAGCTCTGTAATCATTGAAGATCTATACGCTACTTCTCCGCAGAGGAAGCACGTATATACGCGGCTTCTCTGAAGTAAAAGCGCGTATGCGCAATGAAATATACACTGAGGTAGACGCTGGTTTGTGTGGACGGAAGCGCGTATATACGTGACATCAGTGAAGGGAAAGCGCGTATGCAAACTAGGGTTTGCTGAAGCAAGGGATGAAATATCTGATCTGTTCTGCTGTGTTTCTGCTATCTGATCTGTGTTGATATGTATCCGTTGGTGATGTATGTTTGTACTTAAAAGTATGGAAAGGGTCCAGTGTGAAAATATGATGAAAGGTGGCCTGCAAGTGTTGTTCTATTGACGTTGTTGGATCCAGTGTGAAAATTGATGAAACGTGGTCCAAGGTGGTAACAAGGTTGCAGGATGGGTTAGGGGTTGTAAAGCCCCTTCCGTGTGAGTCGGTAAATGAGATCGGTCGTAGCCTTCCGTGAGAGGCCGGTAAAACTAGCCGGGGGGCGGCTTCCTCTGCAGTGGAGAGGGCCGGTAAACGAGCGCAGTGGGTGCTCGCGTGCCGTCGAAGTCTGCGCCAAGACATATGTTGTAAGATGTTTTCTCTATAATAAAATATTGAAGGCTGAGCAACTGCAGCGGTGGTTTTCTCCCGATTTGGGTTTCCACCTAAAAATCCTGGTGTTCATGTGTGATCCTTTGTGTGATGGTTTATTCTGTTCTTACTGCACATGTTTACTGTTTATTGAACATCCGATGAATGAATGATGGAATAATATAAGTAAAGATTTAATGACAGATCTAGATCTCTGTGTATACGCTAGTTTCATAAAGGGGATCCGCGTATATACGCTAGTTTACTGAAGGAAAGTAGCGTATGGGTTTTAAGGAATGAAAAAGTAAAAAGATTTGATTATGCAATAAATACTAATTCACCCCCCCCTCTCAGTATTTTTCCCAACATGGATCATTTAGGGAAATCATATATTGTTCTTCATGTTCTCTTTCTCTTCACGTAATGGTCATTTTGATCTGATCAGTACCTGAAATCCAATCATAAGCTTCATTAGGATCCATGTCATTTAAAATAATTTGGGAAATTTTTGGCACACAAGAAGAAACAAAAATGAGAAATGCATCCAATGCACCCTAGGTCAAGGGACAGAGCATTGCAATGCACCGAAACTTCAATTCTAGTGCACTGTAATGCACCTTTCGACATTCAAGTGTGTGTTTCCCTCATGATGTAATATATTTACCCTAAGAGGCTCAGAATTCTAAAAAATTACCATGAAATGAAACATAAATGATACTAAAATAAAGAGAAGTTTCATAGCTCCAACCTGGATAAAACGGAATGAGAAAGCATGCACTGAAATTGTCGCAATCAACTGCTGAAGTTCGAGGGAAAAACTAGTTCATAGCTGCTAATTTTCAAATGGTAACTATGGAATGGTAAAATTGAAAAAAACCTCTTTTCATTAGTAATTTTGATTATTTTATTCATATTTAAAGCTGTGACTATGGTTTTTATTCATTTTTACTATGAAACATGTATTTTTAATCTGTTTGATGGTTCTTTGAACATGTTTTACAGCTGATACAGTGAGTTTAGAGTGCACACTTATTCAAGAATTATTTGAACACAAAGCATACTTTTATCCTCTTTTTTAGCACTTGCCTTTTCGATCTCGTAAAGGTAAATGAAACGACATATACTCAGTATAAGTTTAACTCTTTTCTAGAATGAGATAGATTATTTTCAAAAAAGGAAAACCTTACTGGAACATGGCTAAGAGGTTTTCTCAGGTATCATTTTACGCTTTTTTAGACCTGAGAAAAAAATTCACGAAAAAGGACTCATGGAGTTTTCTTTTTGTCCCTTTTTTAAACTCTCTAAACATTAAAAAGGACTAGGTTTTCATTGTCGTTAGAATCGTTAAAACATAAAATAGCGACAAACTTGTAGATCATGGCAAGATCGAGTTTCATTATTGCTAGACTCGTTATATCATTAAATAGCGATGGATTCACCCAAAGGATCAAATTATAGATCAAGCATATGTTACCCTCCTCAAGCTTGTTAAAAAATAAAGAGGTAATGGTAAAAAATGATTCAATAAAATTTGTGAAAAAGAACAGAACACTTTATGGTAGCAGTTCACTCTTGAACAGGACACTTTCACTTCATCACCATGCCTTTGGGTTGGGTAATCTTCTTGATGATCTATCATACCTATGGTCCATCATCCCATCAATTCAGTGTTGGGTAAATGTAGCCAACTCATTTCAGTGTCACCGATATGTTCAAGAGAAGTCATCCAGTAATTTCTCATCTTCTGCAATACTCATAAACCTTCATTTTCATTACCGCCATCCCTGAACATTTCTACATCAAGTCAAAATTTTTCTCCAATATCATTACTCCCATTTCATGATAAAGTTGCTTCCTGTCGACATCAGCTCATCATCTAGGTATTTAACTTAGAAACATCTTTCTAGTACCTTGGAGCTTGCTATATCATCAGCAGATTTTTCGCTTCCAAACCTTCGACCGAAATATTTTGTTTTCCACTCAACATCAAGTCATCTATTCATGCCTCGCAAATTTTACTACAGTACCTTGATAACCATTAACATCAATGGTGGTTTCTCTCACATCTCTTAACAACTTACATCAACGGCTGCTACTCAGATGATATATTCCCATGTTCGACTTCATATCATATATTCGCATGGTTAGACTTGTACTTGAATGATCGAGTGAGCGAGATAAGAAGAACCCGTATATAGTTTCATCCATCTAGGCTGTGATTTCAGGAGTTATACCACATCACCCGTATGATGGGTTTACATACATATCGTCATTCAAACATGGGCCTATATCTGTAGGCATGTCTGTATCTGTAGACAAATTTTTGAATTATGTACATGTTATGATATTTTATGTGCTAAGCATGGGTATTCCTCCCTCAACAATTCATGTCCAAGATGTAACATATCATGATGAAATGTATTGCAAATTGATGCAGGTCACCATCAACTTCAGATCCTACTCATCTCTTCGTAAAGCATCTCATCAAAATATTATCATTATTTTGAATTCATGATTTAGGGGGTAGTTGCTACTAGTAAATTTGGGCATAGTCCCCCAAGACCTGGTCAAATTGGGCATCATCCCCCAAGACCAATTAATATGGTCTATCATTCCCTAATTAAGTTACCATATACCCTAAGAAAAGTCATTCCATTGATGGCTTCAATTGTGACATTTCCAAGGTTTGAAGTATATATTATATGACCCATTGACTCATCAACGCTCCTTTGCATTGGCCTAAGTGCATTTCAATGCACCTACCTCCATGAAAGGGTGCACTACAGTGAACTTCTTGACACTTAAGAGTGTGTTGGTCTCTTGAGAGCTAAATCATCATTGTTGTGGGAATATCCACATGTCCAGTGCCTTCTAGAAGAGGTCATAGGTGTCATACTTCGAATACAAGTGTTCATCCATCACCACTGAACTTGGAAACATGTCTCACTTATTATTATAAAACCATTCAATTCCATTTATTGAGAAAATACCTTCAATTTCCCTATAAATTGAGAACTCATCTAAGTGATAACGGAGGGAATAATTTATGTCATGTTATGTTGTTGGATTCTCAATTGATGAAAGCTAGAAGTACTATTATGCTGCTAAGATGATGGTTGGTGTGATGAGGATGGAATGAAGTTGGAGCAAGTTGACAATGGATCGATCTATTGGTTGTAATATTTTCCTCCTACATTCTTAATAAAAATACATGTTCATTTTATCATATGTATGTTTATACCTTATGAATTTCATTCTCAATTGTGTATATATTCTCAGATCTCAACGATTCAATTTGGTTAAGATAAGTATATAATTGTATATCAATATGTTGTTTGTTGTGCTCTGTCTTTGATTTCAAGTATCAATCTAGCAACTTTAGTTGGATGGAGAGTGACGACAACAATGAAAGAATTAGAAAGAGAGAGAAAGGATCAAAACTAGGTTTCTTTCCTTTTTTTCTATCTATTTGTCTTAGAAAAAAGAATAGGTGTCTTTCTTCAGTTGTTCTGAGTGAAGGAGCACCACACTCAGGGAATCTAGTTTATCCATAGATTAGAATTTCGAATAACACTATGTGTGTGTGTGTATATATATATATATATATATATATATAGTGTGTGTGTGTGTGTGTGTGTGTGTGTGTGTGAAAAGTGGTCTAAATTCATTAGACTAAGTGAAGCTTTACCTGTGGCTTTAGAAATCATGACCCAGGGGCATCTAAGCAATTAGAATCACCTGCGGATTTCATGTGGCCTACGCTACACATGCCCTTAACATGATTGTACTTTTTCCGAGAGTTTTGAACAAGTGACTTTCACATCACAGAGTTACTTAACAATACACCACATCAACCTCTATTTTACCCCCTATGGGTCAATTATATATATATATATATATTTAAAATGTTTATTTTATTTTTATCTAATTCGACCGAATCAAAATGTCAACCAGAAAGAACATGTCACGACATGACAACATCTCTTTCCGTACTAAACTAAAGAGTGCCTCTCTCTCTCTCTCTCTCTCTCTCTCTCTCTCTCTCTCTCTCTCTCTCTATATATATATATATATATATATATATATATATATATATATATATTACTAAATAATTCATGTTAATTATATTATCTTTTATAGGACAATTAGTTATATAATTGTGTAAAGAATGCATTACATTTTAATATGGAGAAATATTGTAGTGTGTATAAATTAAGTGTAAACATTGAAATGTTAGTTCAATATAGAAGAGATGTTACAATACTCATGAAATAAAGTATTAGATCAAAAAATAAAAATAATAAATCAAATTTTTATATTTTAATTTTGTTTTTATTAATAAAGTTACAAATACTTTTTCTTAAAAAAATTATACATATCTGGTTAAAATAAATTTAACTAATAATAATTTATATTCCTAATCATCATATCTAAAAACATGTCATTAATAATCATATAATCATTTATTAAATTATATATATATATATGAGAGAGAGAAAGAGAGTTGTAAAGTAAGATTCATTTAATTATATTAGTTAAAATAATCATTCATATTCTTTTCTCTTTCTATTTCATATTTTTTCTTTTTGGTAAATAAGTTTATATATATATATATATATATATTATGATTCATTTAATCATTTAAGTTAAAATACAATTAATATTTTCTCTCTTCTATTTCTATTTTCTTTTTTGGTACATAAGCTTCTTCTTATTAAACCTAAATTACATATTGAAAACAAAAGTTAATATTTTTTATCTCAAACATTTACATATTATCCGGATACATACAAAAAAGTATATTGACAAATATTTCATTATGAAATCCACTATAATGAAATATACATAAATTCCAAATAGAAAAAACCATAAGTTAAATCAAGCCCTCAATGAAAGTATCAATAGTGATTCAAATGGTTGGATTGAATGAAGGTGGAAGATTATGTTTGTTGCCGAATTTCTCCTTAATGTTAGCTAGTTCAATTCAAGCTAGTTTTTCCACCCCATGTGGGTAAAATATTTATTGATATTCTTAACCATTAAAATTTCATATTTAAATTTAATGAATAAACATATGACAATTCAATATTTACAATGAATGTATTATCCAAGTTATATATCTATATATTTACATATAATCAATGCTATGCATGTCATATTAAAAAAAAACAAATTATAGAAATTATAAAACATATTAAAGAAAAATATTGCCT
This sequence comes from Pinus albicaulis, assembly GCA_034641835.2. Taxonomy (NCBI): domain Eukaryota; kingdom Viridiplantae; phylum Streptophyta; class Pinopsida; order Pinales; family Pinaceae; genus Pinus; species Pinus albicaulis. The sequence continues at coordinate 4,210,355 of MU968420.1, read as the reverse complement.
ATATTTATATGTAACTTTATGTATTATCAAGGTTTTTATAAAATAAAAAATAAAAAATCAGAATATTTCTATGTAGAGAGATGCAAAATTTATATAAATATAAATAATATTATTAAAAATTAATATACATTTATCTTAACTCCAGATTTAGGAAGCATAAAAAAGAATCAAATCTTCGAAAGTGTACAACTTTTTTCTCAAGTTTTGTACTGAAAAAATGTTTGCATCTTGAATTTGCACTTGGAAACTACAAAGTTAAAATAAATCTACACTGATATATTAGAAATGAAATTATATTAAAAAAATTATTTTTAATTTATTTATAAAGTATCTATAATGTATATTTTAATTCCTTAACAAGTAAGCAAATATAATACAGACATTTAAATTAAAATGAAATGAAGAAAGAGTGATTTTTATGTTCTAATAGTCAATTAGAGTTATCTTGGGTGGGTGGGTAGAATGGTTATTATATTCCCCACCTAATTTGAAATCCCTACTAGTGACATGATGAGCTATAATGCCACTCTATCCCTTGGGATCAAAAAGAGCCTAACCATTTTTCTTTAAAAAAATATGAGAATCATGATGATGATGATGATGATTACAGTTAAGACCAATGCAACAACCTATTAGAACTCAATAAAGGAAAAATAATCTAGGTTTAATTCTTTAAAACCTCATTTCTATGATCAAAGAAAGCCAATGGTGAATATATGATTATCACAAGTTTTATTGAGGAGAAAATTTATTTCCATCTCATCACTTTATGTCCAAAATAAAATATAATCTTCTAAAATTTTGATAAACAATAACTTTTAAGTTAAGTATCTTTTAAAACATTTATAAATAATTTATTTTCATATTAAATTTGAAATTAAAATTTTTTAAGTAGTAAATTTCCTTAAAAACCTAAATTATATATACATAATTGAAGATATTGTCTAATTTAATTTAATTTAATTTAATTTCTATATGAGTAGAGATTCGAAATTTAAATCTTACTTTTAATTAAAAAAATAATAACCAATTAAAGAACAACCCATAGGATTATCTAATTTAATATTAATTTAAAACATAAAATTTAATAAATAAAAATTCTAATCTTTTAAATTTTACAAGTTTCAATATTAAATATCAATTTATTATATAACTAATTCATTATACAATTTTCAACATTAAATATAAATCTATTATATAAGTAACGTTTTTTTCCCTCACAAATTTCATACACGATTATAATAAATAAAACACGATTATAATAAATAAATGGGAGAAGGGCATTATGTAGGTTTCCCCCCCTCTTATAAAATATTGGTGGTTTCAATCGAAATATTCACGAGGTTACATTCAATTTAGACATTATTTACGTATTCTACAATTTTCAATATTAAATATAAATTTATTATATAACTAATCCGGTATATAATTTTCAATATTAAATATAAATTTATTATATAACTAATGCTTTTTTTTTCATAGACGATTTTAATAAATAGCTGGAAAAAAAGGGAATAGTGTAAGGCTTCTCCTTTCTTACAAAAGATGGATAGTTGCAATGGAAATATTCATAAGGTTACGTTCAGTGTTCAATATAGACATCATTCATCTATGAAGGTAATTGGAAAGTTGATGGAAAGAAGTTTTTAGGTGTGATCTGAGAGCTATGTTACAAGGTTTATAGAACTTTAATTATGGGGTTCGAGTTTTGGGGAATTTTTAAAAAAATTGAGGTTAGAAGAAATTTATAGAACTTCATAGTCATTGACCAAGTTCATAGATCAAAAGGCATAACTTTGTGTCACAACTCAAGCTTGTAATTAAAACTTGTAGTTTCCATGTCAGTGATAAGGTTTTTGATGTTTACTAATGTTGATCTCTTACTATTTTGTCCCATAATTCATTTTAAATTAATATATGTGGATATATATAGATGAACCTAATGGTGAACCTCATAGGAACGTCATCAAAAAATTCAAACTCAAATCGAACCTAATGATTGTCGAACCCTTACCATGTGACACTACTGGAGAGACCAGTTGCAATTTCTTGGAAAATAAACTACAACAAATAAACATGAAATGGTTTGCAAGGTTATGAAATGTTTCTCAATTGTATTCTATTTGTTATATATTTTGGAAGATTTATTTGTATATTTTTAGGTTTATTTTTTTATAGGGATTTGTTAAAAGCATAATTTATAGTTGTGAACTTGCCACAATTCAAGGGTCTCAAAGATTTTTTAGGGTGTTGAATCTTTATATGTAGTCAAAACCCTGTTTTATATGATCAATGCCATTGATTTTAAAAGATGTAAAATGAGGCAAATAATTCTTAGTGTACTTTTTATCCCAGTTTAACAATTGATGAATATCTAAGAAGAAGAACCCTGATGGGTTCCCCCCTTGTCATGTTTTTCCTTCGTCTTTGACCTAAATCCTAGTGTCTATATTGTGTAATTTTTTCTTCTATTTTTCCTTTCTATTCCATTGCATTGTTGATGTTTTTTTGTCTTTACATAGTTTCTAGTTATGCTATGATACTATGGGGTGAATGTAATATAAAATGTTGAAAAGTTTATAAATGCAATTATCTACGACAAAGAACAATTCCCCCCTCAAAATTAACACAATTCAAGTTGGCTAGGGCCAAGAGACCCATCCATTTACCCAAGAGAGACTACTATATAAAGGTAGATCAACATCCTCAATTGGAAAATTTCACATTCTCTCACACAATGCAGTTTTTCAGAAAGTGAGTGAAGGAAAAGAAAGAGAGAAATAAGGTTGTGTTTTGTCTCTTCTCCCTTTGTAGAAACTCTCACGTGTGGAGTAATCTCTTTGTATGGTTCACATTTTTTAGGGGAAACTATTGTAGGGGGCCAAATTTTGGGTTTCCAAAATTTTGGGGCCACTGGCTATTGTAGGAGGGTCGAAATTCTGGAAGTGTGGGATTAAGAGAAAAGTACATTATCAGATTGAGTGACTTGAATTGGAGGAGAAGACCAAGTTTGAACATAGGTTTAGGCCTATCTCTCATTAAACAAGAATAATTTATCTATTGAAAAAGTTGTTTTGTTTTCGGGTGTAGTGGGTTTTCCTAGGGTAAATATTGTGCATTGTTCTCTCTGCTCTTTTACTATTCTTTATGGTTCAATTTATAAAGTATAATTGTTCACCAATATATTTGAATAAGCTAAAGTATTATCTACATCAAATGTAATTATCAAAATTTCAAGAATATTGTGCTAACCCTAATTGCACTAATAAAATCAACAAACTGAAATATAACAAGAAAACTTGGGCTAATTTCAAGAAAGAAAGAAATACTATTATTTCTACTATTGACAAGAAATAAAGCCTATTCTATGTTTCAATGAAAACAAACACACTACTGAGATAAAAGCTCCCAAACGATAACCCTTAATTATGTAGGAAAGAAGAAATGTCTATAGAAATTCATATAATGGCATCTACATTATCTCTCTACCTCTAAATTCCATTCTCATGGTTCCAAGATAATTATAATACATAAAAGTAGGCAAGTCATCAGTTAGGTGCAAATATGAGTGAGTTTGAGAGGTGAATTGCAAAATTCCATAAGAGTCTTTGTTTTTATATAGGAGTTAGTGTAGAGAGTAGGAAAACATGTTAAAGGTAAGGTTGGAAAGAAACAAAAAATAACTAAAGGATCAAAGATTATAAGGCACACATGTCAAATTCATTAGATCAGTTGAGGAGGGTTCATTTAATAATATAGAAAGATGTATGGTTTCCTATAACTACAAAACAATTGATTTCAACAATATAGCAAAACAATGAATGACAGAAAACAAATAAATATAAAATAAATTGAACTACGTGATTTAAAAATAATGTTATTTGAAAAATGTAAACATTACCAATATTATCATACAATTCTCAGATAATTTGTAAGGAAATTTTGTTCATGAATCATCTACATAAATACTGATAAAAGCAATGCTCATAGATAAATTGCAAAGATAAACACATAAATAAACAATAATAGTAAAAAAAAAATACTAAGCACCTAGGATGGGTGCTAACCCAATGAATCTTAGATCCTTTAAGTAAAATCCATATTAATAAGTAAATCAAAGGTTACTTCCATTAACTGAAAAATTTCCTAAAAATGGAAAAAGCTGCATAAATTTGTAGACTTATCCTAATTCTCTATGTTGCTATTCTACCGCTCCTTGTTCTACCTAGCTACTCAAGCCATATATTTATAAAAAAATAAATAGCGGGAAGCATCCTTTAGGGGATGATTTATTTCCCTCCAAAAAATCAAAAAATATAGCTCATGTTTCTTGTGTCACTATGCATCAACTATAAGGAATAATTATTATTCTTATCCAGTGGAGTTGGAAGACTTCTATGACAGGGATAAGGTCCGATAAATATCTCTAGTTTGATATCCTTGAAATATATGTAAAATATCCATAATATCTTGCATAATAGTCAAACTAAGAAAATAAAGCATAAAAAACTCCTTTACCCTCATAAGAACTTATTAAGTTACTAAAACATTATTAAAGGGAAAAGGAAAGGTTTATTGCATCCTTTATGTGCCTAGGAGTGGTTAGGTGGGCCTTATGTTTCACCTAATTGGCAGGCCCAGTACCCTTATAAAAAAATGACACACTCCTACCATAATATTTTTTTGGGTCGCTCCTCAAGGTGCGTGGTCAATCAAAAGTATTTAGAACTGGTACATAGCCCATACTCCTAGAAAAACTCTTTACATCTCCCATTCCTTCCTATAATTGTTACTAGTTGGATGGTTCAACTATCAAATAGGAAATTGGAAAATTTAATTTAGGTAAAATAGGAAAATTCTCAATCCCCTTTGCAACTTCCCCCTTAGGAATCAAGATTCATGTAGGCTTATCTCTTCTTAAGGTCTATAAATATATTGAATATAAATGAAAATTTACATGAAATGAATTCTATAAAAACATGAATGCTATACATTCCAACATTATCATTCTAGAGCAAGAAAATCTGAGTATTTCTCATTGTTGCCAATTTTGTAGACTATCAACTTGAATAATTCTCTTAACATTTCCTTCCGTCAAACATATCTTTCAACCAAATAGCACAGGTAATGTATGTATCAGTTATTGCTAGACTATCATTAACCGAGCCATTCTCTCAAAATATGTTTAGCCTCGATGGTAAAAATTTTATATTTTATTTTATTTTTTGTAATTTTGATCCATAAGTAGGTAGAAGTACTTTGTAAAAGGTTTTAAATTTGAGCATGAGAAATATGAAGACAAACTTGGTAGAATTAGATGATGCTAGGAGTGGTTATCATATGAGTAAAACCAATGTGAAATAAATGATGATGCGTGAAGGAGGAAATATGGAATTCTTCAATTATAATTCATAGGGTTAAATGATATATACTAGATCACTGTATTATTTTTCATCTACATCGGTGATTTCAAATAAGAGAAAATGAAGGAATATACTTACATAATACTTTTTTTTACTAAGATGGAGTTTGGAGAATTGAGGTATGAAACTTTCGAGGGCTATCTTGAGACATTAAATAATTATTTTTTGGGGTAAAAAATCTCCACTAAAGTGAAAATTCCTATGACATTGTTCTACACTCGAATAATTTTCCAATAGTGCAATAACTGCATCAACAAGAGTTTATATGTATCAATTATGCCTACCATAAGTTGATCTATTGTGATTGGCCACCATAACTTGAGAATAGTTCATGTTAGCCCCTATTACTCATGAAAAATGGTTTGGCCATGTGGAAAATATGAATAATATTCTAGAAGGGTTGAGTTTTAACTTATGTTGATGGTTGAATGGGTCAAATTTAACCACTAGTTAGATATGAGGCTATGTTATAACTAGGCCACTAAGACAAAAAGGGGTTGCACTCTATTTTCTAACATTTTGTTTCATGGTAACACAGAGTAGCTAAGTGTCCATAGAGATAAAACATTAAAGATAAGGTTTCTTTTCTACATCAAACATATGCCATAGGTATTAGGATACTCCATAGAGGGTGATTTCTCCTTTGTACTTGTATCATTTCCATTCTAAAAAAGAGATAGAGAGTAGTCTTACCTTCCAGCTAGGTTTTATCGAAAAATGGTTATCAAATCATATCTTGGTTCTATATTTTCAATATAATATATGTTGCATGCATAAATAAAAAAATAATGATTTCAAATATGGAATCTAAAAGGAATTAACCTCCAATAGTATAGATTTTCTCTTATTATCATAAATATGTTATGAAAAAATATCCAATTTATTTTAGAGGGAATATTGGTATCCAGGTACATTAGAGGGAATATTGGTATCCAGGTACTTTTCATTGGGTAGTTTGTGCAAATTTTGAAGGGATCATATCAGTTTAAGTAGAAATTCATAAAATCCCATCTATGGAAAAAAAATTGGCTTATGAGAACCCTTGAGATATAACATAGAAGAGGTTTTCATACTTAGAGGCACAAATCATGGATGTAGGCCATAATGTGAACCTACTCATGGTGGTCCTAACCAATAAGATTGACATTTTTAGAGATGAAGGACATTACAACTCAAAGGTCATATCATATGGAAAATAAAGGGATCACTAAGTACTAGAGGAGGCTTCCGGGAAACCTAAGAAGGAGTAGTTGAATTCAGGCATTACGAACCATTCAAAATATCTATTTAGAATGAAAGTGAAGGTAGAAATCAACTCATATCAAGGTGAGATTTATTATTTGAAATTAATACACTAGTCACAACAATTAGAGGTTTACTTCAATGTTCATCACATATATGATGTACAAAAAGAATCCATTAGAAGGTCAAACTAGACGGAAAATCCACAAGAAAATCCTTAGGCTTGAGGGATATCCTGAAGTAAATAAGTGTAATGATTTTAAAACTCTCATAAACTCCCAGGTCTAGCTTATAGATTATGTAGATAACTAGTGGGTCCAATGGAATTACTTCAAGCAAAGATAGGGGTATAGTGTACAAGAGTACACAACATAATTAAAGAGGATGGGAATAATTATAGGTGTCTCTCTAGTGAACCTGAATGTACTAAGTTATTTAGGGGCTCTACATAACCATATTATTATAAATAAGTTATCATTGATGGAAAATTTATGGCAAAGGAAAACAAGGTTATAAGGAGATTCATAAAGTAGCATAGATTTTGGAGCTATTTTCAGTATAATAAATTAGCCAAAATGATTTTGGAAACTACTCAAATGGATAGAGCTCTAAAACATATTAAAAAAAATGGTATATTGAAGTCTTAAAAAGGATTCCTACATCAAAAATTATTCCAGGTCAAATTTCAACATTTCAAAAGGTGAAAAGAGTAAAATAAAATAAGGTTCCAAGTTGGAAAGGTTCTAGCTTGGGCCTTTGGGCTATCGGTCCTTTAGGCCTAATCGAGATTTATGCTAGTGCACATGAGTGGAGATGGTAAAATAGAAAATGATTCTCTCAATCGAACCCCCAACCATGTAATTTATATTAGGATCCTCTTAATTTTAAAAGGAAATTCAATGAAAAACCCAGCTCTTTGAGCTCTCTCCCACTGTACGAATTTGCAGCATGGACCAATAAGAGGATAAAACATCTTCCATTTTGATTGGTCGAAAGAGATGACATGGAAACACATGTGGATCCATGTTGCACATGACATCAATATGATATAAGCATAGGTGACATGGTAGTCTGGACCGAGGATACATGGTATGTTGATTTAGACTTTTTGGGTGGCCAAGTGGGAAAATTTTGAATGACACGTGGCACCACTTGAGAGAAACCACATGGAACAAATGAAAAAAAAATGAAATTAAAAAGATGATGTGGCAGTACATCAGAATCTTGATTAGGGGTCATGTTTTGCGAATCGTTTCTATGTAATTATTTTTTCAGTAAAAATAAAAGAGTGGGCTAGTTGAAGGCAAAGCGCTACGAATGTTGGTCCTATAACTTGGATAAACATCTAACCTTGATAAACCCTTGGATAAACATCTAACCTTGATAAACCCTGTACATGTTTAACGCTTTCTCATAGCTTCATGTCTTATTAGTGAAATCGCTGACAGGAAAGCTCTCCGACAGTCAACAAAGAACAACAACAATTAGTAGAATGCTGGGTAGAGTATGTCATATCTGGTAGTTTGTCAAAGTTGGTGAAACACTAAGTGGATTTTGGAAAATTAAATGGATGTTATAGTAGTTCTGAAAGTGGCATGGAAAAAATTAAAGGTATACTTGGAATTTTTCCAAATATGGTGGTGCACGAAATTTAGAAAAAGTTTCGTTAAAACTTGTAAAATTCTATAATGAAAATTTGGATAGTTTCACTCAGGTTTTCTTAAAGAATCATGAGATAAGAATTCGAAGACTTTAAATGAACATTAGAATACTTAGAAAGAATTGGTAGATGAGAAAAATAAATAAATTTTTTATGCATGATAGAGATGAACTTAACTCAAAGTTCAAAAACTAAAAATATTTGCTCAATTTCTATATAAGCATAATCATATTTACTAAAATGGATTTGTTAATGTATGTGATGGTGTGTGTTAAATTGTGTTAAAAGGTGTTTATGTTGGTTTAATTAGTGATTAGATATTGCTAAAGTTTATTTAGTGGTGATTAACGTATGTGATTAAGGAGGAAATTATTTTCTTTATAAAAGGAATTCTCCTTCATGATTCTAGTTTCAAAATGGTATGAAAGATGAATCAAGGAGGTGAAGCAAGTAATAGAATTCATATTAGGGGTTGTATATCCTTCTAGTAGTGGTGAGTAAATAATCGGTGCTTGGATCTCCTTTCAGTGGTAGATGATAAAATTATGGCTGTAGCTCTTTTTAGTAGTAGATGATAAGTTAGGGAATAGTAACTTTCTTATTGTTGTAGATAGAAAATTTTGTAACAATAAGTAGAAGCTTGCTTGTGTGAAGTAAATTGAAGAAAAAATGAAAGAATCTATGTGTTTTATTTGTACTTATTGTATTTATTCTTGTGATTCTCATATGAATTATTTATGAAGTGTTTATTGGTGTCCTAGTATCCTTTACTATAGAAAGAAAGTTTTAAAATTTCCACAATACTGATTCATCCCCTCCCCTCTCTCAGTATTGTCCTAAATTGTAACAATTGGTATCACAGAAAGAAAGTTACTTTAGGATCATTATAATATATGGAATAAATATCAGGAACAATGGGAAAATAGGAAGGAGGATACACCAATATGACACCAATGTTAAATGGAACAAACTAGATATTTTGGAAGGTAAGGATGAATACATATATTCAATCACTTGTGTTGCTGCATGTGATATAATGGAAGAAGAATATCAATAGCTTGATGTCTTAATTACTATAGATGAGAATATGGAATGTCCATTTAATTCTAAAGCTATGAATGCTTTCCTCCCTGGCCTACCTGAATTAAATGTAGTCAAGGTCATGGATTCCACAACTGCTAAAGATCTTTGGGACAATAAGAGTAGCTATTATGAAGGTAAAAAAAAAAAAAATAATCAAGCCAACATTCAAGGTTTTAGAATTAAATTTGAGTATTTGAATATGTATCATGTTGAATATATTTCTAAATATTTTCTTAGAGTTGATGAGGTTGTAAATACTATAATAGGTCTTGATGAAACATTGAAAGAGCATGTAGTAGTTCAAAAGGTATTGATATCTCTCCTCAAAAGATTTAATATTAAATTTTCATCCATTAAGGAGATGATAAATTTGAAGACTCTAACTTTGGAGAAACTACTTAGCATGCTTACTACTTATGAGATGAGAGTTTCTATGGAAATCCTACAATAAACGAGTCATCCTTCAAAGAAGATAAGTAGTTCAAGGAATCACATAATGATTAATGTTGTTAATTAGATGAGAATGAATCTAATTTCGTGAGGAATATCAAGAGAGTCCAAGAAAATTACAAAGGTTGTTTACCTTTAAGTGCTTTAACTATGGTAAAGTAGGTCATTATGCTTTCAAGTCTCCTGAAAAGAATAAAAATGAATATGATCCTAGAGAAAAGTTTAGAAAAATACAAAATGACAGAAAGAAGGATTAGAAGAAGATTCTCTACACCCAAGATGCCATCTCCTATAAAAATGAAATAAACCAATCATCATATGAGGGGAAATATTATAAAGTATCAAATAATTTATGCTCATGGCCATAAATAATCTAGAAGTATAAGTTGTTGATTTTGATGGAGAAGAGGTTGAAGTTGACTGAGAAGAAGATTTGGTCAATCATTCTTGAAGAAATAGGAATGATGAGAAAGAAGAATAAAAATATGAAATAATTATTGATCAACAACAAATTTGAAGTTATTGAGCCATTATTTTTGCAAATTTAATAAGGTAAGAATAAATAATAAATTATAAATAAACAACATGGTTAGAAAAATCAAGCTTTTAAGCAACTTGAAGGATTCATTATTTTTTCTAAGGAAATATCTTGAAAAAACTAAAAATCAACTCGGATTTAATGAGAAATTTTGAAAAGGTACTAAAATTTTGAATGAGATCGTTGATGCACAAAGGGTCTCAAATAAAAAACCATGTTTTGGATTTGAGGCCGAGACAAGCTCAACGTCTCATGTCAAACTTAGGAAAGTGATTAATTTTGTGCAAGAAAACAAAATTGGAGACTGTAAAGAAACAAAAGGAGACCAATGCATCAACAGAGAGAATAAGTGACCAAAGAATCTAATATGTGGCCAAAGGAAAATGGAGTGTAGAAAAACAGAAGTAGGAATTCGATTAATCAAAAGATAGTTATTATATGAGGGAAAATTGAATTTTATAGAAAACAACTCAACAAATATTGAGAAGTCGATTTTATCTAAGGTATGAAGACATATTTCTAGGATACTATTTTACTTGTATAAATTATGGGCACAAAGCAGAAAACTGTAGGGTGAATTTCCCATTCAGATAGCTCAGCACACAAAGAATAAATTATCAGCCAAATAATCAATCTATTAGACAAAGGGTGAGCAGACCTAAGTACAACAATTGATTCTCTCTTTTGAAAATTTTATTCAATGTTACGTCTGTCAAAATTTTGGGCGTGGAGAAGCTAATTAAAAACTTAGAAATAAAAGGCTTGATTTAGTTATCAAGAATACAAGAAAGGGACCCAGAGTCTAGAAGGAAAACAAAGAATACGAAATTGTAATATTGTTTTATATGCTCATAATTACTGAAGCCATTGGTATGTGAAAAATCATTGTTCGAGGAACATGTTAGGAGACAAAAGTAATATTTTGTCATGTAAACTAGTTGAGAAAGGTATTGCAACCTTTGGTAATAATGCACATGGTAATATTTTGGGTAAAAGAGATGTCAACCTAGCTAATGGAAGAGATAAATACATGAATTTGGTGTTCGTTGAAGAGCTAAAGAATAATTTACTTAGTGTCTCTCATATGTGTGACTAAGGATACGATATGTTGTTTATAGCTAAAACATTTCAAATTAGGTTTGCAGGAACATGAAAAATAGTAGTTGAAGCTGGTACAATAGAGAATAATGTTTATGTGCTAAAAGACAAGACAATGAGGTGTTGTTTTTAAAATATTAATGAGAGATGGTTGTGGCATCGAAGACTAGGACGTCGAAAATTTGATAAGATTGACAAATTGGGAAAGAAGAATGTTTTTAGAGATCTTCCAAATCTTCAAATCCAGAAAATGTTATTTGCAAGTCTTTTCAACTGGGAAAACAACTGTGAGTACCATTAAACTCCAAGGAGAATTCAACAAATAGGCCATTTCCATTAGTATATATGGACTTATGTGGTCGTTCAAGAACTCAGACACCTTCAGATAAACTATATTTCATGCTTATGATTGATGATTTCAACGAAATGATGTGGGTAGTATGTTTAAGAAAAAATCAGAGGATTTTGAAAAGTCTAATAACTTTAAGGCCAAGGTTAAAAATGAGACAAATTTTAAAATAAAGTGAATAAGGTATAAAAATGGAGGTCATTTTACTTCACAAAAATTTGATTATTTTTGCAAGAAACAGGATATCAAAAGGAAATTTTCCATAGCTTAAACTCCACATGATCATGGTGTAGCAGAGAGAGGTAATAGATCCATTGAGAAGTTGGCTAGAGCCATGATGGGATAAAGAAATATTCAACAAATATTTTGGGTTGAAGCTATTCACATAGCAATGGTGATTCTAACTAAAGAAAACTTCATACCAAGAAATGATAAAACTCCATATAAGCTTCGATATGGTAGACTTGGGTTTAAGAATTGAAAAGTGTTTGGAATCAAGTGTTATATCAAAAGGAATGATGAATATATTGTTAATTTTGATGCAAGAGCTTATGAATCTATTTTTCTTGGATACTCTCATAATAGAAAGGGCTATAGATGCTTCAAAAAGAATAGAAAGATGATAGCTGATTGTATTGATGTTAAAGTTGATGAACACATTTATTTTGAAGATAATAAACCATTAAATATCAAATCCAATAATTGAGTCATCAATTATGAGAAGGATGATTAACTATTTTCAGATGAATATATTGAATAAACCCTTAATCCACAATCCAAATATCTTGCAAGGTATGTGAAAAAACATAACCTAGTTGACCAAATGGTTGGTAACTTAAATTAAATTGTGTATACAAGAAGAATATTGTTAAATCCCCCTATTCAAGAACAATTAGCACTAATATCTATGATGGAACCAAATCATTTTACTTGGGCTAGAGAAGAGGATAATTGGTTAAAGGCCATGAATGAAGAGCTTGATCATATTGAGAAAGATGAGACATGTGAGCTTATTCCTAGACCAAAAAACAAGAATGTGATGGGCACGAAGGGGGCCTTTAGGAAGAAAATTAATGAACATCGTGAAGTGGGAACAAATAAAACAAGGTTAGCTTGCAAAGGCTATGCAGAAATTGAAGGTTCATATTTTGATGAAACGTTTTCTCCTCTTTATATTTTAGAGGAAAATCACATATTCTTAGCTTTTGCAACTTTCAATAAATTTAATATCTATCATATGGATGTCAAATATATCTTGTAAATGGAGAATTGTAGGAAGAAGTATACATTGATTAGCATGATGGTTTTTAGTTGTCAAATAAACATGATTATGTTTGTAGGCTAAAAACGACCTTTTATGGTTTTAATCAAGTCCCTACTCATAGTAATTTAATTATGTTGGATAGTTATTTGACCAAGAGTGGTTTTAAAATAGTTTATATTGGTAGTAATTTATATGTGAAATCTAATAATGGAAAATTGTTAGTGGTGATTGTCTATGATGATGATTTTATTTTTTCCATTTATTTAGATCAACGAACTTGTCAGTTTGCAACTAATATGAAGGTTGGATTTAAGATGAATATTCTTGGAGAATTTTAATATTTCCTTGTTTTTTTATATTTCACAATCTTCTAAGGGAATTTTTATCTCTCAAATAATGTATATCAGGGAAGTTTTCAAGAAATTTGGCATGGCAGAATTGTTCTTTGGTAAGCACCCCAATGGTTACAGGATGAAAACTCAGAAAGACTAATAAATAACCATAAGTGGATCATACTTTATATAGATCTATTACTGGTAACCTTATATATCTAACAAGGTCAAAATAGAACATCATGCACAAAGTTGGCATTCTTGGAATATTTCAAGTAGCCACTGAAAAAATTATCTCCTAGTAGCAAGGAGAATTTTAGATAACATAGATCCACAATGTAATATAGAATTTCGTACCCCATGATAGAAAATATGGTAGCCACTATTGGTATTTTCATAAAAGGATATTTTCTTCCCCTAAATTTACTAGGCCATTAGTGTTGAGGAATCAAAGCTAGTAGAATTAGGGTTTTCATTCCTCTTTCTTTATAATTACTTGTTAATTATGTTGGATTATTTTACTTCTTTGTTATATTATATTTCAACAAGAAATTACAAAATTATGTTTGTATAAAGATCACAAAACAAAAGATAGTAGATGTAGGCACTATGCCAGGGAAAAACCCATATCTAGGGGAAAACCGAGTCAAAATATCTTCCTTCAATAGTTTTCCTGAGATAATCCAAGACTCTTCGAACAAGAAACAAACTTCATCCAAAAACCAAGTCAACCCTTCCTTCCATAAGCTCTGATCTATACATTCAACCTTGTAGTGAAAAAACTTCAATCTATGCACTAACAACACTTTGACCTCAACAACTTCGACCCCTACAACTTCGACCTCCTACAGTTTCAACCTCCTCCAACTTCAACCTCCCACACCTATAGAATTTTGATCCTGGAACTTCAATCATGAAACTTCCTAGCAATTTTGTAGGAGAGAGAGAGATAAAATAGCCCAAGAACTTTGATCCTTCAATTCTCCTTCTCCTTCCTGCACTTCACACTTTTTACTACGCTACTTCTTATATATCAAACTTATTGAGTTGGTGAGCAAGTATATTGAACTTCACTTGTATATATACGATTCTTGTGCGCCAAATTTGCTTCCTTTCATGCTGACTTCATCAGGTAAGGGCTAACTTGGTGTGGAGGTGAAATTTTTTATTTTTCACTCAGAAATAATTCTTTTTACGTGATTTAAAAGCTCAATAAAGGTCTCATAAAATGTACAATGACTCTAATGACTCAATATAAATTCTAGGAGTCATAAATGGGGAATTTGACTAATAAAATGATCATGCAAGCATGAAACCTATGTTTTAATAAGTCAATGTAATAATAATAAAACATTTATTTTTCATTCTTTTGATAAGTACATTTCATAATGACTCAAATACAATTACAAAGACCAAACCTAGTTACATTCTTTAGCACTCCCTCTTAACTAGGTAGGTATTCATAAGTACAAGGAAGATGTAAAAAATATGAACTTTTTAGGTACCATAATGCCATGAACTAGATTACTGACTAGGGAAATCTATTTAGGGTCCTCAAACATTTTAGGCACTTATAATGCCAGAGACTAAATTCCTAACGAGGGAAATCTATCCACATGGGCCTAAGATGGAATAAAGGTTTCAACCTCTCTATGTACCAACATGCTTACTTTCTAACCATCTACCCAAGGATCGAGGTGTGTATCTGAGGTCATAGCTCCATGAATAATGCCACCATCCCTACTTTGGGATCTAGACATCAACACATAGTGCCAACCTGATGTCGTCGCAATAAATGTGTCTCACACACAAAACCTCAACAAATATCTTCCACACTTTTATCATCATCAACAAGATCAAAAAAGATGAACTAAAATAAGAATGGTTCTAAGATGTTATAAATTCTTATTAAGAGAAGACTTTGTTAGTATATCAACTACTTGATTGACACTTGGGACATACTGTAGCATTACAATCCCATCTTGTGTTAGGATATTCCAACATGAAGGAAATAGGTAAGTAGAACTTGGTCTAGCATAGAGTTAGGTAAAGTGTGTTTATTTACTATGTAAATTTTTAACTTATAATTTGATGGTCACGATATGTAGTGATCTCATAGTTCACTCTCTCCTCAGTATTATCGACACTTGATCCATGGCTTAACACCTGATTGGTCCATTATATCTATTTAAATAGCATGGAGGGTAATGCTTTTGGTAACCATTAATGAGAGAAGCTTATGTAAATTTTACTTATTTATATTAATAAATTTCCTGAAGTGGTCGCATTGGCTCAAGTTGTGAACTGTTTCCCTCTTCAAGGGTTTTAACCACATCAAATACTAGTGTACCAATCAGTGATATGTTTGTGGGTAGTGAGTTTTGATGTTTGATCTAAGAAATTTGCCTTGTAAATTCCTACATGGTATCAAAGCTATTTTGAAGACCACATTCGTTGTTGATCCAAATACAAAGCCGGTTTGAATGCATGTAACTGTCATTTTCCAGATCCACTATTTCTGACCAGTTTCAGGCCAGGATAACAACTATGTTGTGTCCTAATTATCCATTATAGTAAAGAACTCCTTTATATTAATGTGAAAATGTTTCTATTTTCCCAAGTTATTTCATTTTAGATATTGAGATATAAAGCATTTTTTTCACTTATAGTCTGTCTATTTTTTGCAGTTATTAATCTCTTTGTTTATTTCGGTTAATAGACTTTTTTATTTCTGGATCTATACCCTCTTCTCTATGTATGCTCTTTGCTTTTCACCGTGTTCGATATTGGAAAATCATAGACATGAAGACAAGATTTTTTTTGCTACATATGCTCTTTCCCAACAACTTTGTGCGATCTCGGGAAATCAGAAATAGTGAGAAAAAAATATAGTTATCAGACAGACTAACTGGAAATCTAACATTTTTCCATAAGGATTGTATTTTTTTGTTGTTGTTGTGTGCACAAATTTGTGTTTTTTTGTAGGAAAAAACACACATCGAAGAGAGAAAAAAAAAAAAAAACCTTTCTTCCTTTTTAAATAATTACAGAAACCTTTTACTAGCTCACTTGGTGTAAAGTTACTTTATCAGAAGAGAGGTCTTGGGTTCAAGTCTCTTTTTCTAAAAATATTTTTGTCAAGTTACTTTTTCTTAAAAAAATATTTGGCAAGTTGCCATTTTTTTAAAGGGGATTTATTTAAAAAGCACAATTGTGAAAGTGACTCTCACTTAATTATAAAAGTGGGTCACCTAAAGTAGTATTTTTTTAAAAGTGAGCTTTTCATATTAATTTTTAAAAGAAGGGGAGATTTTTTTTTTAAAGTAAAACTTCATCATCAACTTTCAACATATCACATAAGTACTTAGCATCTACTACAACATTTCTTCAAAAGGGCACAACTTCTTCATCTGGAAGTTGTTTTCTGAACCATTTTTTTTAAGTGGCCTAATTTTTTGAGATCTTCCATTGAAGCAATTAGTTTTAAAATTTTCAACTTCATTTTTTTTTTAATGGAAAGTGCATGCTTGCTTATTCTTAACAACAACAATTATTTCCAATGGCTATCCTACATGGTAGAATTACTTGGAAGTAAAGGGATTTGTAGAATAGCCAATGGAAAATAATCTAAACCTACTGATGCAGATAGAGCGACCAAATGAAAAAATAAACAAGATCAAGCACGAGTATCGATAGGAATGTCCATCACTCAAGATCTTCGATTTCATATCCAAGAAATTGACTTCCCTGTTGAAGCTATGAAAAAGATACATAATGTTTTTCGCGTTAAAAATGAAATCAGAGCCGAATAGCTTGAAA
This sequence comes from Pinus albicaulis, assembly GCA_034641835.2. Lineage (NCBI taxonomy): Eukaryota > Viridiplantae > Streptophyta > Pinopsida > Pinales > Pinaceae > Pinus > Pinus albicaulis. Next base: position 4,193,097 of record MU968420.1, on the reverse strand, counting down.
ATGAGTTGCTCACTTTGGACCCCAATTATTCTCCTTTATTGAATAGTTTTTGTCCAAATTCAAGACCCTTAGACTTCTTTTACAAGGTTCTAAAGTCAAAAAGGAAGAGGGTAGCTTTATCTATTCCGTTATTGCTAAGCTCGAGCTTGCATACTCTGTATTTGTTTCCATCTTCTATTCGACTAGAGAAGCCCTCATTTCTCAAGGAATAGCCTACAAGTCCCCCTCTTTTGATGCCTTCTGTGATTCTTTGATAAGAGAACAAGAAAAAATCTTACACCCTTTTTCTTATTAACAATGGAAAATCTTCTAAGAAATCCTTAGCAGCCTGACAGCAACCATATCTAAAGAATCCTTGGAAGAAGCATCCTAAAAGAATAGTCCTAAAACAAACAAGGGTCCTAAGCAATTTCAACCACAAATTTATAAGGAAAATAAAAACAAAGTGAAGAATACACATATAAATTGCACCTTTTGTAATCATGATGGCCACGTAGAGTCAAAAATTTTTAAGAAGATGGAAGCCTTGGAAGCAGAAATGAAGAAGTACAACATCGATTTGGAGAACTCTTCAACTTCATCTTCAGGAATGACACTTTTTGCTTTTGGTTCAAGCATCAAGATTTGTGATATGTTTGTGAGTGGTGACTGTTTTACTATTTTTGGTGCATGTATGTAGGAAATAACACCATCCTAAGGGGAGTGGTTTACCCACTTAATTTATTGGTAACAGGCGGAAAAATAAGTGGAGTCAAGCAAGTTAGTGGAACAAGCTAGAATCATAAACATACTAGATAGAGAAATAACATGCATATATGAAATAAAGCTAAACGAAAACTAAAAAAAATAAACAAAAGCTTTGGATGGAGTCAAATGACAACAATAATCTAAACGGTGGCTCTCAGCCCCTCTTATTGAGTATTGGTAGGAAATGACGATGAAACTTTAACCCTCTTGCCCAACGGCCCCTAGAACATAGGTTCTAAGTCCTGATGCAAGAATGTTTTTACTCCCAAGCTTGCCTTGGTGCAAATTATCCCTCTCTCTACTATGGTGGAATGAACTTGTTGGATGGCCAACAATTGATTCCCCTCTATCTTCAGCTCCAGATCACACACTGTTGGTATTTCTTGGGCAATTCTGGCGAGCATAACAATGTGTTCACAAGTTCTTCATCTCTTGGTGGTCTTATATACGAGAATTCCAATCCTCCTTCCCTATCTTGGTACATTGTGGATGGCAACCCAAGAGAGGGGGATGATTCCATTGGGTGCCTCAAATATTACTTTGTGTGCTCCCTTGATGTCTAAGGCAGCTTTGGTGGTTGTCCTTAGGTGACTTCAAGTGAAATCGTTGTCTTGAAGTGTACTTGTGGTCCTAGAAAGTGACATTTCACCACTCCCAGGGTTGCACGCATATCGGGTCAAAATGCATGCAAAGGCGCTCTTCATGAAGGATAATTCATGCAAAAGAATTTATGACTTGCTCAAATTTGATTTTTCCTTAAACCTTTGAGATTTTTAAATACTTTCTAGATTCTTTAATGTATTTAAGCCCTATAAATCCTTCTTCCTGATATGAATTAATGTCCTCTTATGTTGTACTATTTTCCAGTGTTAACAGTTGCCCCCTAATGTGTGAAGTCTAGGAAGAACTGTATAGCCAAAAGAAATTATGGTTTATTTTCTGTATATTGTGCGTAGAGAGAGAGAGACCTGCGTGAAGTTTGGAATTGGAAATGCCCTGCACCAGTTCCAAGAATGATCATGTCCTATGGGAATCCTGTAAGAAAATATAATATAATACATATACAGATTTTCTACGAGGCGAGCATTTCCCATTCTCGTGATGTTATAGCTAGTTGAAAAATCTATTCAAGATATATATGTTCTATCTGTGTCACTAATATGGTAGTTATTTGGTGGTTGTTGATGATGATTACTGACGCCCTCCAGGGAATTTTTTCTTTGAAAATAGGTGGAATGTGGTACCCATATGCGTAAACATGGTATGGCATATAGTTGCGTATTGTACGCATAGGTGATGGCTGGTACCTTCCCGTGTAAGCATTTATGAAAGAGATGCTTATGAAGGCATGAGTCTTTGATGAATTTGAACAAAGTGTAATGGTTTTAAGGTATGATACAGTCCTGACATGAAATCTTTTGTTGTAATCAAATGTTAAGAGGGTTGATGACATCTATGGACAATGATGTCTCCCATAGTGCCACCTGAGGATGCCCCTTCTGTGGAGAGGGGTGATCCAAGGCATTGCTTCCTTTTTGGAAAATAGTTGTCGAAGTCGAAAAAAAGGAAGCCTCAACCAAACGAGGGGTCGCCGACGTGAGGGGTCAGGGACCTAGATGTGATGAGTTTAACATAGGAATGTTGGTGAGGGGTGACTAAACTGATTATGGGGATTCAGTGGCCCAAGGTCAGAGTATACTAAACATCTTGGCGGCAATCATAGTTATTTCTAATGGGGAAATCCTTGGAGTCAGTAGGACTTCCAGGGTGGGTATAAACTGTCTATGAATGTCATGGTGGCTTGTGTGTGGGGGTGTAATACTCTAACCAAGGGTCTTTAGGGACTGCTACCATGGGAGAAAAAGATGAAAGAGAGGGTGGGGGATGTAGTGCATTGTTTGCGGTCTTTGTATAGTTACCGAAAGAATAAAATAAAGGGGTTTGGTTTGTACAAAACATAGAGACGAGCACTCCAAAAAATGAAAGTTTTCGCTCACTGATGTTGTAAGGAAGGTGTTTTGTTGAGGAAGGGGGCCCCATTGGTTGGTATCATGTGTGGAGTTGATGAACTGGATGAAAAATTATCATAGATGGGATTATGCTGGTGGAGGTATGGTGGGCCAAATGCGAGGCGCGGTAGTGTGCTTTTGATCTGCTTATGCAACCTGGTCGTCCAGGAAGGGGGTTTTTTTTTTATGGTAAAAATTGACCTTTATGCATTGTGGATGGATGGGCATGAGGTGCTTTGTGGACTAGAGTGATATGGCCATGGCGTCACTTTTTCTATGATATATGGTCTACTATGGGTGTTGACCGCCATGGAGGGGGGTCTCTACCGACCAACGAGGATGTTTATCATGTCTAGGGTGAGGTGATGATAAACAGGGTGAGATATGAGGACCCTCTGGTTGATTTTTGATGGAGAAATGATGTTAAGTTATGCAGAGTTTACTGGGACTCTATCATGTTGCAGGGCAGAATGATACCTGCTCTAGAACTTTTAGTGGATGGAGTTGTGGATGGTTTGTGAGCTTTTCCTGCAAAAAAAACTACCTCAAGTGAAAGAAGCTTCTTTATCAAATATTATTTAAATTCATGGGCTTTAAAAAAGAATATGAGAGAGGGCATACCTGCTGGCACTGATTTGTTTTTTGGGAGTATGAATGTGTGGCTTCGCCTCTGCTCATTATGGAGTGTTGCTCACGGTGCAACTTACGGTTCGGAGAATGGACCTTTTGAGCTCTCGTTATGGTCCTCCAAATTTTTTGAAAAGGGTGATATATATGTGAATATGGCCCTAATTAAATTCATTTCTACTTGTTGAGTTCTTGAGAGGTCAGAGGCTTTTGTGTAGTAGTTCTTGTCATTGTGGTCAGCCTGAGCACTAGGGATTAGTGTTATCTTGCCCAGGTAACCTCCATGACATCCTGCACTTTAATTTTTTCATTTTGATGGTGCCAGGGTCCGTACAGACTTGGTTTTAACAGATTCTGAGTGTTTTTTGCCCTAGATTGCGCAGGCGATTAGGGAAAAAGTACGCCCTCTGTGGACATTTTCCGGGGATAAGCGCGCTGAAGGCACTCTCTTCCCCTTCTTTGGTATGCTTTAAACTTTCCTGTGGAAAAATAGGTGCGCCTTAAGCGCACTTGTCTAAGGGACAGGTGAAAAAAAGGTTGAGCCAAATTTTTTTTGAATTTTTCCTATTTTTTATGTTTTTTCTGTTACTGATTGGTACCTATTTAGATGAAAGGTTGTTATGGAGAGTGCGGGATTGGCCTAAGCTCCGAACTTCATTGGTTTTTGATGCTGGGGCACACCATCAACTGGCACAATGGGGGCTCCTGAAGTTTGCAGAGAACAAGCTTCTTTGGTTGTAAGACCAATATGCTACTTGATCTGACACTAACGCAGGAGGCGCAACATGTTTGTGTTGCATGGGACTAACCTAGTCATCTGTCTTGAGATGGATGTATATTGTGTGACCAGGTTACTGCCTCATGGTGAGGCACTAAGCTATCCACTCCCTTCCGGGAGAGTGGAGTTGGAGAGGTTCCGGAGACGTCACTATGGTAGGGTGCCTCTTTCAGAGGGGTGCATCAGTATTGCATCAGTGATAGATTTGGTAGAGTGATGTGTTCTGGCAGTGATTGTGTGACTTGTAGGGTCGTCAGCTCCTCATCGGGCATCAGGCTTGCAGGTTGCAGTATTTCACTAGTTGAGGTCCGGGCATTTTTATGATTTTATCTATTTCTACTATGAAGGGATGGTGACACAACTCAACAAGTACCATAATGGATCGAAGTTGTTTGCATATGCCAGTATCTTGTGCATAATTATGTATGAGAGGGTAGTGCTGCTGAGCCTAGTGGTGGTAGTGACCCTTGGGGTGTCACGAGAGCCTTGTATGAGGAGGTGGGCTCCGGTGATGCCGCAAGGCAGTGGGGGCATGGTGGGGCGTTACTAGAATGCCACAATAGAGGCCTGGTTGGAGGTGAACCTGCAGATGTTATTTCCATTCCCCTATGAGGTGATGAACTTCCGAGGAGACCCATATATGGGTCTCCCTCCTGGTTATGATTTGGGGCAAACCGGTATGTTTTCTATGATTTCTGCATTTATTTGGGTATATATGTGCTTATATGTTTTTTTGGTGACATTGACATAGTTTTGGTTACTCTTATATATGTTTCTGAGGTAGGTTGCCCCGTGGCTCGATTGGTCGACCACGATCCTATTTAGAGACCTAGGGGCAATCTTGAAGGGTAGGGAGGAGATGTTGCTAGGGGGCCATGTGTTGGGCCTAGTGGTGGTGCTCACCCTTTATGAGAGGGCAGCAGTTCCACCGCTGCCAAGGTTGTAGTCGAGCGAGCTTGTGCTGACGCAGTGGTGGCACGTGCAGCGATAGAGGCTCGTATTGCAGAATTGACTACTCGGGTGTCAGTTCTAGAGGATGCCTAGGGTCGAGTGGACCGCTTGACCCATGGAATTCCTGCTCGGGGTTTTATAGATGATCTCGAGGAGGTCTGGCTGGTGACTGTGATGGCTCAGGAGAGGGACTATCAGCCTGTTTTACATCGGGTGGCAGTCTCAGTTGTGACGGCAGCTCCAGTGGTGTCACTGGGAGCAGTAGGTGTCCCACTTGAGGGAGCACCGCCCTAGAGTATACTTTTACACGGGGAAAGTACCCATTATGAGGATGATTCCCCTATTTTTTATGAAATTTTTGTGTCTTTGGGCTGGCTGTTAGGTCATCGACACTATTTTTGTACTCAAACATATACATATACATATACATATATATATATATATATATACATATATATATATATACATATATATATATATATATATATATATATATATATATATATATATGAGAGATATTTTTTGCGGCTCTACATGGTGTGTCACTTGTTTCTATTTATGGATGATTTTATGCTGATGGATCTCTATATTTTTCATTTTTTACGTATGATGGTTTATTCGAGATGCATTCTAGTTTCAAATATTGTTAGCTATGCTATCAGCTATTTGGTTTTGACTCCTCAATACATATGTAAATGTGATATAGTCAAATTGTCTACTTAATCTTCTTGCACACAAATATTTTCTAAATATATGTGTATATATTGTCTCGAATATCTGGTTTAACTAGGACACTACTAACTGGGAATCGTGTTAGACATGCATATAGCGTATGGCTTGATGGAGGGTGTCGCACATAAGTTTGATGAGGACATCATATTATGCTTGATTTTTTTTTGTTGAATCAATGTGTTTGTGCAGAGTGGCAATCGGTCAGGGTGGTAGATGACCCAAGCAGCTGCGGTTAAATTCTGAGACCATCATTAACAAATCCAAAATAAGGTTCATGTTGGTGATCCATGGCAGCACTTTGAGCGTGTTTAATAAGTATTTTTGTCAAAAATATTGAGTGGTTGGGTTTGTGTATGTTCACGCTAGGGAAGGGTCGTCTTGGCCCTTATGGGTAGAATTTCTTGAGGTAAAGGGCATTGATGGGGTTGCTGAGGCATGTCCTGTCTGGTTCCTTCAAGATGTATGCCCCCTATCAGAGGCAATATTTTCTGATGTAGGTTCCTTTCCACAAGGTTTCAAACTTTCCTGGCCCTAGGGCTTCTTTCGCAACATCATAGCAAAGGACTAGTTCACCCTCGATGAATGAGTGAGGGTTGATGTCGTGGTCAAATGATGCTTTTACCCTTTTCTTATGGGCCTCGTTGTGTTACAGTGACTGTCGTCGCCTTTTGTCAACAAAATCTAGCTATACTAGGTGATGTAATAGAGGCTAGGTATCATCGAGGAGTTCGATAACAGAATGCTAATTTGGGATCTCACGGAAATCAATGCAAAAGCATAAGGTACCTTGATATTTTGCAATAGGAATAAGGTGTAAATCCTGGGATGTGGGGGAGGCTACAATGCTATTTATGATATGTGATGATACAAATAGTATATGGTGGATTGTGTCATCGGCATTCAGTGGGGGAAGAATCTCCGTGATGGTAGTTTTTGTAAACGCAAATTTGGGTTCCCAGCTAGGATGGTCAGTTTCCTGTGGGTGGAATTTGTGCCTGATGTAGAGTTGCCATAATGTTACCATTAGCGGGCATACCTCTGGTGTGTGATTTTGGCCAGTGAAAATGGTGCATGGTATCATAATGCCAACAGAGTAGATTTTATGGGAATTGACACTACTCGTTATCCCTGATGTGGATGCTTGGAAAGGATCTGTCATAGAAGAGGTTGTCTTCTGCTTCCATTTTCATATTGTTGGCTTCGACATGTCTAACTCTTTAGGGGAGTGTCGATTCAATGCTACTCATACCACTCTTACCTTAGGGAGATGCACACATTTAATCATATGGTGAAAGTGTGAAAAAATCCGATAATAGGTACACATGATCTTCTCCTATTTAGAGAGAAGTTTCTGAGGGAGAGAAGAGATTATGCCAAAAATGTTTGCAAGGGGCTTCAGTTCTTTGAACTGATTGACCTGGTGGTCATTTTGGTCACATAGTCTGCATGTTATGCTAGGCTTGGTCTGGGTCACGCTTGGTTGGTGTGTTGTCCTAGTTCGCCCATTGTGCCTATGTGGGTGTGGGGTTGCTGGTCGAAGGGCAATGTACCTTTTATACCATTCACAGAGGTCATCCTGTTTCTTCTCTATGGTATGAATCATATCGATGGTGGGATGAAGCTGCGAGGCATAAGTACAATGCCGCTCATAATGATTTCCTTGACATATTAAGAAAAATAGCCTAGATATGGGGGTCCCATCGTGCTCAGTTTGTGGTCTGGTAGGGAACAAATGTCGTAACGTTGCTAAATTAGGGAAAGTGGCGACCGCATGATTAGGCATTTTGCATAACATGCATGTTGGTATTCTCTGTAGAGAGCAATTAGGGGTAACTGGGGGTTCCCTGATTGGTTGCTTTTCAACTGACAAGAATAGGATGGATCTGATCGTCACATCTTCTTGGGTTGAAGAGTTATCTGTGGATTCTTCTTCCATGTCATCTTCTTAGGAGAGATGGGCTATTGCTGAGAAAAAACTAGCAAGGGAAAACCAGAATCGAGGGATTTAGGGAAAATCCTCTAGAAGGTGATTGTCGACGCACAAAGGACATGTGAATTGTGTTGCATGCAATCCAATGTAGTAAACCCTTTTTATAGGATACCATCTATGGATTAGCTCTATGGCTGCACATTTTTCGAGGAAGTGGCCACATTCGTCACATAGTGTGCAGCGTAGGATGGAAGGTGGAATGATTGGGGGTCTTTCTGGTGCCCATCGTTCTTCCTGTAGGTATAGGATGGTACGAAGTTCATTTCTAGATGCCTGGGTGGAGGGATCCTCTTGATAGTATCATTCGATGGCATGTAAGGCATTCCTATATCATGGGAGCTCTGGGAAATGATGGGTATAGTGCCCATAATTTCTGCAAAGAGTGCATGCGTGATTGGTACGCAATGCTTTTCCTTTACCTTCAGTGGCAAGTTCCTTTTAATAGGAACGCGTCATCGTGATGTATATTTTAGAGAAAAGGAGTGGTTTTAATTCATCCATATTTGGGAAGATATGGGCAGGGTGACCTATTACATCACATATGGCATGCACTGGTGATTCCCAATTTACATCAGGAGTCTCCATCTTCTTTCCTCTTTGCTCGGTTTTCTTAGTCGTGATCACCAGTTTTGCAATGGAGATTTCATTTGTGGGGGTGTGTTACATAGTAATTTTTCATCGCCCCTGCAATCCCCGTCCCGCACATTGGAGGGCTCATTTCGTGACCTATGAGCAGTGACATGGCTTGAAACCACTTTCATGACATCCCTCTGAACAGGAGCTTTCATTGCCCTGAAGACATCTCCTTGTGAAAAACCCTAAAATTGACCCTTTTTGCATTAGCGCAGGCAGACAGTTTAGTACCCAAGCCAATGGGGAAAATCCTTCAAATAGGTCGTGCCAATTGGCGCTCTGTCCTAGAGTCGCACTCGTGCCAGCCAATTTAAGGAGTGTTTTTTAAAAATAAATGCTGGAAGTTTCATCCTAACCAATTCATGAACTGGTATCTATCTTGAGTTGGGAGGTTTGGCTCCAGATTTCCATGTAGAGGAAGTGGTTTGCCACCTCTCATGCAAGCTTCCTTGAGGATAGGGCCAATCCCATGATTATAGGGATCCCAACTCCCATTCCTCCATCTATAAAAGCTTTCCCATCTCCATTGCAAGCTAGTTTTCAACTTCCCAAATTCCCAAGAGCCTTATGCTGCAAGAGCCTTCATAATTCCCTTAAGGCCAAATCCAAGCAAGGAGACTATTGTCGAGATCCGAAGAGAGAGTTCTATCCCATCCTTGACAGGCTTTTCGAGACGTGTTCTGCTGGCGACCCGCCGAAGGAGAATTCAACGTCAAAACTATGGTTGTATTCTTCCTTTGATTGATTAATAATAAACGACTATTGGTTATGGTTCCACTCTTGTTGTTATTTATGATGATGAGTTATGTCCTTTCTGACTAACATATAGTTGCATCTACTAGATTTTACGCTTGCGTTTGATTTTTTTTCTCGCATGTGCAGGTGTCCTATCATGAAGATCGTGGGGATTGTGATCTACCAAAGCTAAGGAATGGGAGCGCTACCTCTTCTACAAAAAACAGCGTTGGATATCGCTACTTTGTTTATTTGCAATTAGGAACCTACACTATAGCGTGAATGATTGTTGCTAGACCCTGTCTGGGCTAGTAGGGTTCACCTCTATCCGCAGGGGGGATTTACCTCCACAACAAATTGGCGACTCCACTGGGGAAGCGTTAGCTTGTTGTCGTTCATTTTATAAGCTATAGATGGAGCCTAAAGTTGGCCAGATAGCCTTCGAAACACTTTTACTCTGCAATTGCGAAGTAGATCAAAGCTGCTTCATTCAATCTCCAGTTTAGTTTGTAAACTGAACACTTGGAGCATTGTCTTGTCTTTTCGGTCGATTCTTGATCCTCCTTGCTTGTTTAGCTCTTTTGGGATGGTTCTTTCTGTGAATTTGGGTTTTTGATAGCTTGGTCATCACTGGTCTGCTTACTAGATTGCTTTTTTTTTATTTTTGACTGGGAAACTCGACTGGTGCACATTTTAGCTTGACATGCGGGCCCATTGGCGTAGGTTTCTTGTGTATTACCCGCGCCAATTCATCTCTAGTGCTAGTTTCAGCCTCACAGTCGCGCCAATCCTGTGAGGTACTAAGGTTTGCTTAGTTCTGAGCTTCCTGAGCCTGATCTGTGTGTTTGGTCTTGATTTTTCCATTGATTGAGTGTTTTGGAGCCTTGATTGACTCACTGTTACCTGCATCCTTTGGTTGTTTTCCCATTTCCATCGATTTTGCATTCTAGCCCTGGGTCATCTAAGTGCTATTGTGTGTCGAGCCTCCCTTGGGATTTTTTTCGGTTTCTATTGGTTCAGTCAACCTTGTGATCACTTCTGTTCATTCGTTTGGTGGTTTTCTATTGTCTCATTGCATTTTTTGAGTGATTGTTCCCTTCTCCATTCAAATTCCACCTTGTCTCGTTTGGGCCTAGATTACACGGCTCATTTGGAGTCTTTGGGATCCTTTTCATTTTGAGGGACTTTTTGTTGATTTGAGGTCTGATTGTGCATTCGCTATTGAGTGAAATTTGTTTGTTTTTCTCTCTTATCATCATTTCTCAAATTTCTCTTGCATTAGTTTTCATTTTTTTTTAGCGCGCTTTGCTCTGAAATATTGAAAACATAAAAAAAATTATCTTTTGCTTTTCATTAGTTAATGTGAATTAGATATTTTCGGTGTTATTAGTGATTGGTAACCTTGAACGAAAAGCTTTTTAGTTTTCATTAGTTGCATTAGAGACATCATTGGTTGTTTTCTGTTCATTTCGTTATTGTGTGAAAATCTCTCGACTCTCTCATAAATAGCTTTCATCGAATGAAATGATATACTGTGGCATATAGAGTGCATTTAGGAGATTTTGAGACATTACATTCGCTAGGGCTTGAAAACTGAAATGTAATTGAAGATAAACTTTAAAATTTACTCAATTTACACTAAGGTAGCATTGAAATCTAATGAAACACATTTAGTGGTCTAGGCTAGAGACGTGTTCTGGCGTCTTTAAACCTAGTAGCTGTCATTCGCCTCTTGGCTTTAGACAGCGCTAGTACGGACTTATGCTCCCCGTACCGTCAAGTATATAAAGGGAGAGCCCACTAGGTTTCAATCCTTTATCCATAGGAAGCCGAGTCTGCCACCCTATACCCAGATACACCGGACATAGAATTCGGGGAGATTGCCTACACGTACGTTAAGTCCTTGGTTGATTTCTCTTTCATTTTGAAACCAAGGTGTATATTGCAGTTCACGGTTATTTGGTACACCCTTTGCCTAGTATTCCTGAGTAGTCATTTGATCTTTTCTGACTCTTTAAATTTGAAAGGATCACCAAGCACTTGTCCTTTCACGCTTGCTTCAAAACTGAAAGAGATAGAGTCACCTTTTCAACCGTTTCTCGACTCTTAAAACATGAAACGGTGAAGTTTCTAAAGTTTCAATGTGGTGAAACAAAACACTCGCGATCACATGCCCTGTTAGATCTTGCTTGTTGGTCGTTTGATTGTGTGTCTTGACTCTTTTTCAACCCATGTGTGTGTTTGATCTTTTTCTCTTATCGTTACTACCACAGTGGCAGAACCCTCGGTTTCGTCTATTGGTAGTCCTTATACGGACGATTCATCAGAGGCTTCTGAATCCTTTGCTGAACTTCAGCAGCCCATTCTTTCTGAGTTTCTTGATGGGGGACCAGTTCTTTCTGAGCAACCCTTCGGGGAACCAGTTGAGTTCAATTGGCCCTTTTCTAACCCTTGGTCTGAATTAAGAGTAGGGGCAGATTTCCTTTCTCTTACATCGGGTTCGCCTTTTATAGCTGCTATTTTTCCTCCTAGTCCTCGCCGTCTATTATGAGATCTAGTGGCAGGATCAAACATGAGTGAATCCAGTGAGGAAATCCCAACGTCTAGAGAAGACTACCAGCTCTTTCCTCAGAGATTATTTCCAGGAGACAACCCTGAACCAGCTGTTATGTCATCACCCGGTCCCTCATTACCACAAGGGTATAGATCCTTGGGTCAGATTATTGCTGCCGCAGCCTCTATGGGAGTGTCAGCTCCTTCTACGAGACCGGTTGCTCCTTCATTGGGGATGTCTCATCAGACACCTGCCACGTCATCCCCTCAAGTCACTTCTGTACCCGTTCGGCCCACTATCTGTGTGGCCACATCTGCGCCCGCTGTCACGGCACCCTCCACAAGGGCTGTGCCACCTCCTGAAGACGTTCATATAGCAGCTGCTATGCCAGAGAAAATTTCTCTGGAGGAGTATCGGTTGTCCCTACAACAGCCGAACCCCGAGGTTGGACAAACCTCTCAAGATCCCAACCGCCCGTATTTTTCGCACTATGCACAGGATGGTACACCCATGTATGCTTTTCCATATCAGTATGATGAGCACAGGGACATTTTATGTTTACCCGCTCTAGAGGCTCAACTTCATGCTCAAGGTTTACCCTATAACCAGGCTGGACATTCTTATAACCCGCAAGGGCAACCTTTTCAAGGCCAACCTTCGGGCCAGTTTGGCTATCCTTATGACCTGCAGGGGAAACCTTTACAAGGCTATCCTGTGGGCCAGCAAGGGCCATCGCACGGTCTGCAAGGACAGTATTACAACCCTTCTGGTCAATCTGTGCAGCCTCAGCCGGGGTACCAACCGGGGCTGGTATATGGTCCTAGGGGGCAACTCCAACCTTCCCAACCCATGAAACCTCAGTATCTTGTTAATCCAAACGTTGCACACCAGCCAGGACCATCTTATGGTCCTGCTGCAGGTCAAACCGATTACCAGCCACCACCTAGCCCCATTCCTCCACCAGGCCAACTGGTCTATCCGGCACAACTTGGTGTTCCTCCACCAGGCCAACCGGTCTATCCGGCACAACTTGGTGTTCCGCCTCCAAGCCAACCGGTTCTTCCAGTACAACCTGGTGCTTCTCAACAGCCAGGTCACCCTGCGCAACCGGCACAGCCTGTTCACCCGGGTCAACCTGTTAACCCAGGGTAGCCCGCTGAGCCAGGTCAGCCTGCTCAACCAAGCTAGCCTGCACATCCTATTAACCCTGCACAACAGCCAACTTATTCGATGCCGCAGCCAAACCAACCACTGCACCCTAATTATCAGGCTTAGCAGGGTCCCACCTACCAGCAGCCCACTCAACCTCAGGGAAGTTACTATTCTCATGGTCCATACCGACTGAATTATAGCCAGCCCCAAGGTTCTAACCATCGTCCTCAAAAACCAGGTTACACCTATACTCAGCAGCCAAATCCAAATGCTGCTTACACAAGGCCGACTCATAATCAGGGTCCATACTCTGGTTATCAACCCTCGTACACTAGTTACTAGCAACCGAATCAGGCTGGTTACACCACCTATACCCCCTACGGTCTGAATCTTGCTGGACAGAACCCCTGGGGGTAAGGATATTCCCAACCAGCATGGAGTACAGGTACTGGTCTTTATCCAGGGCTAGGTATGTTGTCCAATTTGCCATTGTCGTTTCTGGCTACCTTGGAGTTACCGGATGTTTCGAAATTAATGAATGATCCAATTCTGCATAATCCTTATTGGCCTCTGGTTCCTACCAAGGTGCCCTGTGATTTCCACAAGTTTGAGGGTAAAGCTGGGGAGGACCCCCAAGCTCATGTGATTACCTACCATCTTTGGTGTTCGTCCAACTCTTGGGTGGATGATTCAGTTCGTCTATGCCTCTTCCAGTGCACTTTGACTGGCGCTGCAGCTAAGTGGTATATTGAATTACCCCGTGGCATCTTTCAAGATTTCAATAAGTTAGCCATGGCTTTTCTGACTCACTTTCAGTTACAGGTTCACTACGAAGCCGTGACGCACCTCCTGACTTCTTTGAAGCAAGACAAAGCCACCCACATTTCTGATCACATTCATGAGTGGCGACATCGTCGTAGACTGATCAAGTTCCATATACCTGATCAGATACTAACTCATTGGTTCACCACCTCCTTTGTTAACAAAATCACCCAAGATATTGCTATGGGAGCGTGTGTGACTGAAGAACAAGCCATAGCACATGCTCAATATCTGGATCTAGTATACTCACAATCCGGTACGCTGTATGATATTTTTCCTGATGCCCCACAGTCTGGAACCTCTAAAGCTCCACCTACCCCAACGGTGGATGGTGTTATTGGTTTCGTGTCTTAGAATTCGAAGAAATCCTCGAATGGGAAGCAGAAGTCCAACTCATCCAATAATTTTTCTCCTCCCGCCCCTACCGATTCTGGAAAAAATGTGGAGGTTAATGCAGTTCAGGCCAATCTTATGGAGAAAGCCTCCAAAGGGAAAAAGAAGGGCAAAGGTAAATCCAAAACCGATGCCCCAAAGCCAGAATCCAAACCTCGTCCTGAGGATGGTTCTCAAAGTAAACCGAAGTACCCCTGCCTCATTTGTGAAGGAGATCATTATACCAAGGATTTTCGACGACAATCTAAAGTTATTCAACTTCTCAAAGGCTCCAAAGGGACTCTGGCAGTTCTTAAATAACCTTTCATGTCTCAGCAGACCCATATGGTTGAACAGCCTTCACCATCTGCACCATTTGGGCCCCAGGTCTTTATGATGAATGGTGCTGCACCTATCTCTATTTCTACGCGTTCAAAGGATTACAATGAATCGCGCCAGGCACCGGGGAAGGTAGTTGCGGATGGTCCACCTCCCCCACCTGTCTCCGGTTCGTTGGAAATTAAGAAGCCTACTACTGAACCTGTTGTGAGGCCACCTTCTAAAGGTGTTTTACGAAAGTCCTCCTACAATCCGAATGCCCATGCCGCTCAGCACTACAGTATTGTTGAGGATCTAGCACAGGCGCCTTCTGCCATATCTGCATTAGAAGTCCTTCAAAGTTTTCCTTCGCAATGGAAAGCTCTATTATCTGCAATTGGTGGAATCGATCCCGCTGATTCTAGTCTTCTCACCTTTGAATTAGAAAATTTCACCCCCGAATTCCACATCAGATCGCTCTTGTTATTCAAGTTAGGATCAACGGTCTTAACATCCATAGGGCCGTTGTGGATGAAGGTGCTTCTACCGATGTCATGTCATCCACTTGCTGGAAGGCCATTGGCTCTCCGGCTCTTTCATCATCTCCCAATGCCCTAGAGGCATTCGATGGTCAGGAATCCAAACCCATGGGTGTTCTCGAGAGTCTAGTGATTACTTTACAGGGGAAGACAGTCAACGTAGAAGTAGAAGTGGTTGACGCCAAGCTTAACTACAATACACTTCTTAGTCATAGCTGGACTCATGCCATGCTATGCATGCCATCCACCCTCTTTCGACTTCTTAAGTTCCCTCACGAGGGAAAAATCGTTACGGTGGATCAGTTGTCTTTCTTCGCCTCCACCTCCGAGAAAAACGTCCCGTACGTGGATCAGATCCCAAATCCCCCTGACAGTGTAGGGCCCAGTCTCTTCAAAGACCCCGTCCTCATGGGTATTTTTCCTGCACCACCACCGCACACCGCTCAAGTTAATATGATCTCTAGGTCTGATGACCCATGGCTCATCCCTTCGCCTGAGCAGGTGACTGAGTTTGGAGAATCGATGCCCTTAACTCCGGTAGAGATTAGTTACTGCGAAATCATTGCCGCATCTCATCCTCCTCCTCCTTAGCATGCTCCTTTGAGCATGGCTTTAGATGTCTACTCTCAATCCCCCTGGCTTGGTCAGGCCGATTCGCCTGATCCTCTAAAATCCTTCTAATGAAGCCAATGTTGAAACAATGTCTCTTGAGGAGCTGCCTTGGAGAGATGGATATCATCGTTCCTCCTTTATGCCCTGCCTGGGGGCAATGTCAGATTGTCTAGAGAGTTTTGCATCTCAGGTTCCCACTCCACCTCTCCAGACACCCATATTAACACATGAGGTGCTTTCAGAGGGAAACCTAAGCAACAGCACTCAAACCATTCCAATCAACATCTCCGTTAAACCGGGGATAGTTGAGAATATACACGTGGGAGTGACTTGTTCTCCTGATGAGATATGAGTCTATACTGATCTTTTTCGAGAATTCAGAGATTTGTTCGCTTGGTCCTATGAGGAAATTCCTGGGATTGATCTCAGTATCATAGTCCATGAGATTCCTACCTATCCTGGTGCAAAACCCGTGTGCCAACGCCTACACCCAGTGCATCCTCGCAAAGCCACTGCCATTAAAGTATAAGTTGAGAAACTTCTGAACGCGGGCTTCATTTACCCAATTCCCCTCACAGAATGGGTCTCAAATATTGTACCTGTAGATAAGAAACAGGGTACTATTAGAGTCTGTGTTGATTATCGCGATATCCTAAGGACAACTATTCCACTCCTTTTATAGACCAGATCATCGATGAATGTGCTGGGAGTGAGATTTATTCCTTGATGGACGGCTTCTCTGGGTATAATCAGATAAAAATTCTACCTGAGGATCAACACAAGACTGCATTCATCTGTCCATGGGGTACTTTCACTTATAAAAAGGTCCTGTTTGGCTTGAAGAACGCTGAGGCCACTTTCCAGTATGCGATGTCTTACGCTTTCCACGACATACGCCATATCATTCAGCCTTATCTGGATGACTTGCCAGCTCACTGAGCTAGGCGAGAGGACCATCCTGAACACCTCCGCCAGATTTTCCTTCATTGTAGGCGCTATAATATTAGGCTTAATCCTCATAAATGTGTCTTTTGCGTAGATTTTGGCCGTCTTTTGGGATTCATAGTCTCCAAAGACAGAATTCGCCTTGACCCTTTAAAGGTCGAGGCTATCATCAATCTCCCATCACCCTCCTCATTATATCAGTTGTAGAGTCTGAAGGGAAAAGCTAACTTCCTTCAACGCTTTATCCAGAACTACGCGGAGGTGGCTAAAGGATTCACGTGTCTCTTAAAGCAGAACGTTCCCTTCCATTGGGATGAAATCGCCCAATAATCCTTTGAGAATCTCAAGACATTACTCGTTAATGCTCCTTCGCTTTGTCCTCCTAACTATCACCGTGATTTCACTTTGTATCTTGCCACTGCGTTTAGCACCATAGCTATGGTTCTGGTGTAGGATGACGATGATGGAAATGAACATGTCATTTATTATCTGTCATGGAACCTTCTCGACAAAGAAACATGTTATGCTCATGTTGAGAAGCTGGCGTTAGCTGTAGTACACGCTGTGCAGTGCTTTCGTCACTACATCCTGTTGCGCACAACAATCGTGGTTTCGGATTGCAACCCCATGACATATATTCTGTCTCGACAATTACTGGGGGCCAAATACTCCAAATGGATTGTTATCCTTTAGGAGTTTGACGTAGAATTCACCACTGCTAAGTCGACCAAATCACTGGTTTTTGTGGATCTTATTTGCTCGCTCCCGATGGACTCTACCCCATCTCCTTCTGAGGATCATATCCCGGATGAAACTCTTTTCCTTATCAGCACTCGTGACCCATGGTACGGCGATATTATTGTGTATCTTTAGACCTCAAAATTTCAGTCTGAGTTGACTAAAGATGCCTGACATCGGATTCGGCATCAGTCTCAGCCCTACCATATAGTAGGAGATACTTTATACCGCGTTGCAGTAGATTCGGTGCTCCGCCGATGCCTCACCCTGGAAGAGGCTGAAAGGGTCCTAAATGACTGCCACAGTGGCACCTGTGGTGGTCATATGTCCAGATATGCCACTACCCAGAAAATTCTGCCAGTAGGTTACTTCTGGCCATCCATATTCAAATACTGTATCGTCGCAGTCCATAAATGTCATGCGTGCTAGGTCTTTCAACGCAAGATGTGCACGCCGCCTCTCCCTTTGCATCATGTTATTACTTTCGGCCCTTTTGCGAAATGGGGTGTATATTTTATGACGTGTAACCATCACTCAGCCGGGGGGCATGCGTATATAATCATCGCCATAGACTACTTTACGAAGTGGGCCGAAGCGATGCCTACACTAGTTGTCGACAGTAAGACAGCTGCCCAATTTATCTTCAACCATATTATTGCACGTTTTGGGGTCCCTCAGGCCATTTTTACCGACCATGGTACTCATTTCTAAGATTATATGATGGCCGAGCTAACATCAAGATTGGGCTTACGCCACGATAGCTCAACGCCATATTACCCCCAGGAAAATGGCCAGGTTGAGGCTGTGAACAAGGTTTTGGTCACAATGCTTCAACGGACAGTTGGTATCCATAAATCAAATTGGCATCTCCAACTGTTCTTATCTCTATGGGCATACCGGACGTCAGCAAAGAGTGCAACTAGATTCACACCTTTCCAATTGGTGTATGGTCTGGAAGAAACTCTTTTGGTTGAGTGCGAAATTCCTTTTTTGAAGTTAGCTGTGGAAATTTTGCCCGGCACTTCTCTTGAGGAAGAGCGTCTTTTGTATCTGGAATGGTTAGATGAAACCCGCCGTTTGGCCGCTTTAGTCATTGAAGCACAAAAGAAGCGGGTCAAAGCTCACTTTGATCAATCAGTTTCTCCACGTTCCTTTGTCGAAGGGGACCTCGTCCTCCTATACGATCAAGCGCATGACAAGCTTGGGGCCAGTAAGTTCCAACCTATGTGGCATGGGCCCTACATAGTAAAATGCGTTTTGAAAAATGGGGCTTATGAGCTCATTGATTATGAAGGAGTTCCATTGGCGCAACACATAAATGGGTTGTACCTCAAAAAATACTATGCCTGAAGTGATTTTTGGTGTGGTGTGTGTACATAGGTGTGTATTTTCATTTGTGTGCATGTGTGGTGTGGTGTGCGATGTAAACATATTTCTGCTGATCAGGTCTTCCTGATTGTGCAGATGTTCATCAATCCATTTGTTGGTTTTTCGGATGGTGCCTCCCGCAGTACCAGGAATCTACCTTCGGTAGCCTGGGTAATCTACGATCCTGTTGGTGAGTTGGTCAATCTGCAAGGGGTGTGTCTGGGATGTGCTACAAATAGCATCGCGGAATATAGTGTTGTGATAGAATTATTAACTGAGGCTGTAAACCTTGGTATCCATGAATTACTTGTGTATCTAGACTCACAACTTGTAGTATCACAGCTTAACGGTCATTATTCAGTCAGAAACCCATCCATTTTACGTCTGTATCTGCGTATTCATTTACTGGAAAGAAATTTTGACTATATTACATATCAACATATACCTAGACATATGAATACATTAACAAATGCAGTAGCTAATTTGGTGCTAGATAGACATTTGCGCAATTTTTAAAACAACATCACATGTAAAAAGAAAGATCCATCCAGAAACAGATATGTATATACATAGATATAGAAATATTTACATAGTGTGCGTCGCATAAAATCAAAAAATATACATGTTCGTCTTAATACATCTAGATACGACATGTCTCTCAAAAAATATGCATGATAAAATCCCTAGGTGTCTAATCTGCGTGGTGCTCATGATAACAAGTCATCGCACACACTAGGCGTCTCAGGAGACGGTGGAGGCAACTAGGCACTCCCACCATATGTCTCCGGTATGCTAGTGGAACATCTGCCAGCCGGGCATAGTTTGGAATCCCCCGGGTGATTCCCTCGAGGTTTTGGATCAACTCTCCTCCTTCGGCACCCTCCGCCTGAGGATCAGCTGCGGGTTGAGTTCTCCGTGAAATGGGGGACATACCGGCTGGTCTCTCTGGGCCGACATCTACATATACATATAACTGTTGTCAGAACGGACATGTATTAACAAAAAATCATAAAACACAAAAATCAAAAAGACAATCTTACCCAACTCCTGGTCCCAGTCATCTCCCTCCAGGAGGGGAAGATCTGGATCACCAGTGAAATCGGTGCCTGCATATGGCCAGTCTTTGACTATGATCAACTAACGCCATAGCCAACCAAAAAATTCTGGCCTCCAGGACATCTGTTGGCCTCCTCCTAATCTGGGCATCAGTGCTGCATAGCGAGCCATTCTCGGCTCTCGTGGTACCAACTCAACTACTATGGCCCCTTGGCCCTGGAAGATTGGTAGTT
The DNA here is from genome assembly GCA_034641835.2 of Pinus albicaulis. Taxonomy (NCBI): domain Eukaryota; kingdom Viridiplantae; phylum Streptophyta; class Pinopsida; order Pinales; family Pinaceae; genus Pinus; species Pinus albicaulis. The sequence goes on along the minus strand of MU968420.1, from coordinate 4,173,186 downwards.
GTTCCAGAATGAACGATACCAGGATAGAACCGTAGCCAAAATTCTTTATTTTTTCTTGCTTGCACTTCGTGAGCTACCTTTTCATATTTATTGTCACTGCTGTGGCCCAATCAAACAGTGTAGGACTCATACACTCAAAGGCGAGTATGAGTTGGGCTTTGGTTGCCTCGTGTGGAGCTTGCGATCATGCAGCTCCTGTAATGGTGTGTAGCACTACTCTGAGTGCTAGATCCTCGATAGTGTGGATGTCCACCTTCCCGCTTCCTGATCCGGTCCGTGCCCTTGGGCACACCCTCGCAATTACCTACTCCATCTTCTCTCCAGATGGTCTACTGCCTGTCAAGATGGGCACCAGACCTCTGTGCGACAGTTCGGTTATGAAATATATGTCAGAAACCTCAAGTTCTAATACTTGGTCCCGCAGCTTGAACACTTGTTCATTTTCATCCCATATGCTGATCAGGTATTGCAGGAGCTCCGATTGAGCTCGTAAGAAAGCTGTCAGGAAGAAATTTTTAAGCCCACAGTTCTTGAGGGCATTCATACAAGTTTCATTTTCCATAGCCTGTTCATCCTCTTCCCCATGGTCCCTCTCTTTCCATTCGATAACCATTTTTCTCGGTTTCCTACATCAACATGGTCAAAAACCCTTGATTAGATCTCTGTTATGCTTGAAATTTCATGTAAATCACTAGCTATTTGGAAATTTGAAATGGAAAACTGCGCTGCACCATTGGCGCGGCTGTTTCCTTAACAGTCGTGCCAGTTGGTGCGGGCCCTTTGTATGGAAAATGCCATTGGCGCGAGTCCGTGCCCGGTACCCTCGCTAATGGGCGAAGCCCTAAAATTACAAAAATCTTCCACAAAAATCTAATGAGAAATGGAAAACTATAAAAAATGGATTAAAATGGAGTACAGGGAAGTGCCTCTTACCTAGAATGAATGGGAATCTGAATGGTAGCCCGGATCAGTTGCAATCTCCGTCAGAAATTCGCACACAAACAGCCCACTGTTGCTCTCCAATGAGGTAAATAGTAAAAGTAATTTTGTTTTTACCATTTGAGACTTATTTATAAATTTTTGAAATCTCATTAGGTTTTAAAAGTCATTTTTTATTAATATTTTGATATATCTTGTCGAAAATGGATTTTACACTTGCCTTTGTGTGCAGCAATAGGTTTTTTACGTGACTTTAATGGTGAAACGAGTTGTATTTTACACCTTTTTGGACTCGGTAAAAACATGAAAAAGTCATTTTGGAGTCATCTTTCAGCTCTTTTCTGACTCTCTAAACATGAAAATATTGCTGAGGCCCTTGTCGTTTTGATCTCGTTAAAGTGGCTGCGAAACGACATCTACCCGGTATACGTTTACCGCTTTTTCAGGTTGGGATAGATTATTTACGAAAAAGGAATATCCTAGCCTATCGTGACTAGGAGGTTTTCTCAGACATAGTTTTCTACCTTTTCGGATCTGAGGAACTATTTACAAAAAGGGACCATTGGAGTTTACTTTTCAGCTGTCTTTTTAAACTCTCTAAACATGAAAAGACACCGAGTTCTTCCTTTTTCAGACTCGTTAAACCCTGATGACATCAGATTTAGTCATTACAACACTACTCGAGTCTCTCCTTCCTAGGGCTTGTTAAACGTACTAGGATGGACTTATATCACAAGCATATGCTATCCCCTTGAAGCTCGTTATCAAAAATAATTGGGGTACTCGCCAGAAATGGCGGGGGAAAAATGGAACCAGCATCATTGTCGTGTCGGCAGTATGTTGCTCTTGAACATGGCACTTGTCTGCATTCGTGTCGAGTTGGGGACATCTCATCTCGTTTTTTCACTTGCCTCCGTGGGTTTGGGTAATCCCTTTTGACCTCTCATCTGCGTTTCACTATGACCTCTGATCTTTTGATGTCAAATACTGCCAATTCCACTGTCGTGCCGTTCATATGTTCAAGAGAAGTTGACCTCTGCAAATATCAACCTCCCTCTGATTCTCATCTGATCATGATTCATAGAAACATCATGTTCCTCTATCTCATGTTGATGATGTGGGAAACACTATGGCCCACCTTCGATCAAGGTCACTTCCTATCGACTTCAGCTCATTATCTGGGAAGCTGATCTAGAGACTACCTTCTAGTGCCTTGGAGCCTGCATGCCTCAATGGCAGGTTATTCGCATTCGATGCGAGGTTTTCATCATTGGCCTCCGATCGAGTGATTCTACGGGTGTTCAAAGCCAGCTCATTGATTCACATGCCATAGATTGTACCTGTAGTACCTTGAGGGCCATCGTCATTATTGGTGGTACTTCCCGCATCTATTAACAGCTTTCATCATTGGCTACTAATCAGACGATGTTCTTGCATGTTCGACTTCAGCTCACATATTCGCATGCTTGAACTTGTACTTTGTTCGGGTCGATATGGAGCGCAAGACCCTGGATTGTGTCTGTTGTAATCCAGGCTGTGATTTTGTGGATTATTATGATTGGTTACATGACTCACTTACTGGATGGCTACAAGCATACCTGAGTCTATTTATCGATCCTCACTGGATGGTTGTGTCCATGCCTTGGATCTAGATTATTGTATTCTCTGTTATGGATGGTTGCGGCCATACCACATATATATCATGTATCTGAGATATCAGTTGTACTTCTCCACGCAGGTTTTCCAACGACGGAGTTTTCAGTTGGACACGTTCTCGTAAAGCATTTCACCCCTCTCTCTCTTTCGGGCCTCATGCTTTAGGGGGCATCTGTTACACAGTAATTTGTCACCGTCCCTGCAATCCCCGTCCCACACATTGGAAGGCTCATTTTGTGACCTGTGAGCAGTGACATGGCTTGAAACCACTTTCATGACATCCCTCTGAACAAGAGCTTTCATTGCCCTGAAGACATCTCCTTGTGAAAAACCCTAAAATTGACCCTTTTTGCATTGGCGCGGGCAGACAGTTCAGTACCCGCACCAATGGGGAAAATCCTTCAAATAGGTCGCGCCAATTGGCGCTCTATCCTAGAGTCGCACTCGTGCCAGCCAATTTAAGGAGTGTTTTTTAAAAATAAATGGTGGAAGTTTCGTCCTAACGAATTTATGAATTGGTATCTATCTTGAGTTGGGAGATTTGGCTCTAGATTTCCATGTAGAGGAAGTGGTTTTCCACCTCTCATGCAATCTTCCTTGAGGATAGGGCCAATCCCATGATTATAGGGATCCCAACTCCCCTTCCTTCATCTATAAAAGCTTGTCCATCTCCATTACAAGCTAGTCTTCAAGTTCCCAAATTCCCAAGAGCCTTATGCTGCAAGAGCCTCCATAATCCCCTTAAGGCCAAATCCAAGCAAGGAGACTATTGTCAAGATCCGAAGAGAGAGGTTTGTCCCATCCTTGACAGGATTTTCGAGATGTGTTCTGTTGGCGACCCGCCGAAGGAGAATTCAGCATCAGAACTATGGTTGTATTCTTCCTTTGATTGATTAATAATAAACGACTATTGGTTATGGTTCCACTCTTGCTGTTATTTATGATGATGAGTTATGTCCTTTCTGACTAACATATAGTTGCATCTACTGGATTTTACGCTTGCGTTTTTTTTGTTTCTCGCATGTGAAAGTGTCCTATCACGGATATCGTGGGGATTGTGATCTGCCAAAGCTAAGGAACGAGAGTGCTACCTCTTCTACAAACAACATCGTTGGATTCCAGGTAAGCCTTCATCGCTAGTTGGTTTATTTTCAATTAGGAACATACACTATAGCGTGAATGATTGTTGCTAGACCCGGTCTGGGATAGTAGGGATCGCCTATGTCCACAGAGGGGATTTACCTCCACAACAGGGTGGTTTCAGCTATTTCTTGGACGGGTGGGGCCTCCTTGGGGCTAAGGGGATTTAACCCTATAGAAGTGATGTGTGTGAATCATGTCCCTATAGGGGGGATGAGATACCAAATAGGTATAAAAAATTATATGTTTGGTAACACCAATATTGCCAAAACCTACTAGGAGATGAAACCAGCTGGGAGGTAGAACAAAGGGGTTTGGGAAGCGGTGTAGGCTAGAGAGGTTGTCGTGGCCAATGACTTAGTGTCATTGCTACTTGTGTCTCTGTCCTGACTAGCTTCGGTGCTTGATGTGGATATCATGCAAAATGGAGCCCCTATGACTTCTGGTGATGACTCAAGGAAAATGGGAGGATCTCCTAGGAATAATGGTAGAATAGATGATGGTTTTAACTGGTCGGGGCCATATTCTTGCTACCATGAAAGCACATCCGAGTATGTATCTACATAGGGTATAATTACATCAGTGATTGTTAGGGGTTTCTTCTCCCTATGCATCAATTGGTCTATAGTAATGATGTGGTCCTCATGGGGGAACATCATAATGCGGAAGATAGAGGGGGCTATGGCTGACATGGTGTACTTGTAACTCCACCCAAGGAGTATATTGTAGTCCAAGTGAGCATCCAAGACTTCAATGTCTATGTGGACTGGCTTTCCTGCTAAGCAGACCGGGACGTTTTGGTAGAGGCCGACAGGGGTCGAAGTGCGACCATCGTATGCTCTAAGTGTGATGACTGAAGGTTTTAGTTCGGGAGACCCTAAATTCTGCCAAACATTTTTTGACACAATGCACGTGGATGCACCCTCGTTAATGGCACATTAGTGAATAATGAAATTTTGGACCGACACTAGTATCTGGAAGGCGACCATTGATGGAAGCCTAGGGGTAGCTTTGTCTAAGTCAAAATCCATTAGGTGTGTATCCGCAGGGTCGATAGCACCTAACGCCGAAAGTAAGGCTTTTTGTTTTTTGGGGCATGATTGAAATACTTCCAAGGCTGACATAGCAGTGAGAGATTGTGCTAAATTATCCACGATACTATAATTATGGGCCTCTTTGGATTAGTTTATTTCTCTCCTATTGGGTCCCTTTGCCATATTTGGCAATGGTTCGATAGGCATCTTTGAAATGGTCAAAGGTGTAGTTGGTGCACTGGTACTTGCCCCTGACATATTGGTGTGTGGTGGGGTGTTGTAATTGTGATTCTGTGTTTGGAAAAACATCTCTTCACCAGTCATGTAGATTCCATGGCTGCCTTTTCTAGAGTTGTCTGGATTTTGTTACTAAGTGCTCAACATCCCTTGATGGGGGAAATGTTCTTTCATCATAGTTGTTTGCTAGGAAGATCCTCCTTGTCCTCGGTTACTCTATAGCTTCTTCAGCTTAGGGTGATTGGGATAGTGGTGAGTATAGTGGCCATACTCACCACATATCGAACAAGAATGGTTTGTTCGGAGAGGTCACCTTTTTCTCTACCATTGGGTATTTCTTGTCTTCTAGCTTTGATTCCAGTTAGAGTTGTCTCCAGCCTGGGATCACGGTGGGCATTGTTGGTTGTTTCCCCCCTGTCCAGGATTATCTTTGGGCTTGTTTTTTATTTTTTCTTCACCACATTAGGAGGGTAGTTCTCCTAGTTATATTGGTGTGATTGGTGTTTCGGGAAATAACTCCCTAGAGGTCGTTGGGTCAAAACCTCCACAGATCAGGGCATGCTATTCAAGAAGGACTCACACAGCCACACTTGTATGCTAAAAAATAGATGTCATCGATTGTAGAAATAACTCGTAGATCCTACGTTTGATGTAGATCCCGCAGGGTCGAAACCCCCAGCAACCCTTCTTCTTCTTCAACCTGGAAATCAAGAAGAAACTTGCATGGAAATCTAGTTGTACAACATATATCTTTCCTAAATGTCAGGAAAATCCATGTGAAACATCATATAAACAATAGTAAATTTTTAATTAACAATTTTTGCACATATACAAGTAGATATTAACACGTGAATTTAGAAACAAGATGGTTCTTCTTCATTACAAACAGCATGTACAGTAATAGAAAGGTGGAGAGATCACCTGAATCCTGCCACGATCTTCGAACAGACCGTCATCCGGATTTTCCCCGCCCTTGCCTTGCTAGGATTCTTTCAAGACTTGTGCACACGAGATGACATATAAGCTGATGAACATCTCCAGGAAACAAGGGTTTCCTGTAAAAATCTGGGAAGTGCAGGAGGCACGGGAAATCAGACTTGAATCGGGCTCCAACATAGTATAATGTCTATAATTTTTTCTCTCTCCCTTAGGCCATGCATATGAGGGGCTTTTATATTCCCTCAAAGTAGTTTCAATCAGTTGGAAACAATTGGCCATGGGATGGGGTGGTTGAATTACGGGAATAGCCATCAACCCAGCCTCGAAAATAGGGATTTTTATATATTTTTTAATGATTTTAATGGAATACGCGGAAAAGTATCTCTGGACTCATGTATACACGTGGAAAAGTCTGGGTATACCCGCGTATGGGATTTTAAACACTGTTTTTTATGAACTTTATTCAAGTCTGTGGGAATGGGTGCCCAAGGCCAAAGAAACAATCATAAATCACATGAGGGTGAAAAATGATGCTATAACAGATGCCCCCTAATATATGAGGTCAAAAGGGGTACATGATGGCCGAAATGTATTATGTTCATAGGAAGAACTTCGCGAGGACAAGAGAGGACTTCACCAGATTCTAGCCTACCAAAAACCAATGAAAGAAAATAGAGAGTCAACTCATGTCTAAGGTGGGCATACCCATGCTCAGTCAAAAATATATACATATAGAAAGTAAAGAATAGATCCAGAATGTATACAAGTATAGTTGAACTGAAAGTACATAATGAATCATCTGAGCACGGCCTGTAAGTACAATTCGAAATCAATGTCCAAGTATCACATATAGAAAACTGATCAATGATGCTGAAAATAGATGTCTGATCACAAAAGTAACTGAATCTCCAGGTACCAAATCATAAGGGGTGGAACACATGGTACAATCACGCAACTCAGAAGCCAACATATAGGATGTTGCTGTACTGACACTGCAACATATAAGGGTGGACGGCATCACTGGTAGAAACTAAATGAACTGTCAAAAGTGAACCGAAACATGCTGATGCAACCCGAGGTCTTCACCGATCACTATGGCACAATCCTACACAATGGGAATAAATGAGATGAATTCGACCATGTGAGAAATCATTTGATTACCGGTCAATAATGAATATCGTTAACAAATGCGAGAGAACCCACCGATAATGAAAATGAGTGTCAAGGTGCCCCAGTACAATCTAACAAGTCTGAATAAATGAGTTGAAGTCGAACACTTGGAAGAATCTACCAATCAGGAGGAAATGATGAATCGCCACTGTCGATAGTGAAGATTTTGCCACTAAGGACTGCAAACCCTAAGGTACTGACAAAATACTCTAGATCTTATTCCCAGAGCAATGAGTCGGAGTCGATGGGAAAAAATCCACTGGAAGGAAGGCATTAAGGCATCCCACATCAGTCCAATGCGACTGTAACCCGCAAGCCAAGATTTGAAAGGAATCGGATGAAGCAGAGTGATGGAACCAAACCAAAGTACGTTTCCGATGTGCACAAGATGAAGCTAGCGCGCGAAAGAAACCCTCTGAACCAACCAATAATGAAAGCTGACACATAGGCGACATATTCACCGATAGGGTCAAATGGAAATCAAGGTAATGCATGAATCCCAAGTGTGATAATGTATGCTGACGTTGAACACAAGGAAAACCACTCAGTCAAAGACCCATAATGATGATCAAATGTTGAGCACAAGGTCACCTATCAATGATGGAAATAGGGCCAGGGTGCTGCTCTAGGTTTGCTCTCAGAGCAATATGTCATAGTCGATAAGAGACAAACCCGCCAACAAGAATTCAATGGAAACCTTCTCAAACCAGCACGAGCAGAAGACCAAAACATTTGTTGTGATAGAACAAGATACTGACAAGACCGGGAAGGCCGACTAAATAATAAGTTAAGAGACACCGCAGAATGGCCGACTCTGGTTAAACATCCCTTGAACAAAAGCACGACTCGTGATGACCATGGCAGTAAAAATGACACTGTATAAGTCTATTATGAAGGAGGAAAAAACAAACTCTCCATATGATTGGAAGAGATAACCAATCGGGGGAGGACTAACCAGTGAAACAAGGAAAAGGCTGCACCTAGGTCAAAACTAAAACCATCCCAAATGAAGGAAATATATAAGTGTATGTGCTTTGTTCAAGGGTGACAAACTGATACTGTACTACCATCAAATTATGAAGTAACATCCCATTCCCGCTCTTTTTGTTATATTTGATTTTTTTGTCTTTTTCATATAATAAGCCTGAAAAAGAATAAAAGAATGTTATGGTACAATGGATAGAATGAGTATCAAGAAACAGATGCACTAGTTCCTGGGATAGGAACGATCCTATGCTCAATGCAAGGTGGTGGAAACTGGTAAGCGATACTCAAAGGAATGTTCCATCCATGGGTAAAAGGGTGTCAAGTCGCGATAGCTAAGTGCATGCAATGGTTAATTTGTACAGACGGTCAAGGTCAAAATATGGCTTAAACATCAAGTCCAAATGAAGTTGGCTAAAGGCCAGGATAAACAAGTATCCAATATGCAATACAGTAATACAACTCAACAACACCAGGGAGCCTCTAGGGTAAAAGCCAGAAAAATGATAGTGAAGAAGAAGAAGAATGAAGCTTCAACACATAGGTCATGGCAAGACTAAAGAGGACTCCTGAGCCTACATAAAATGCAGCATGGGCAACAAGTGCTAGCGAGGAACTAACTAGGAAGCCCATGTAAAGGAAGGCTCTACCACCAAGTCATGTTTAAATAATCAACGAGTGAAATGGGTTAAATACTCATGACCTGATGGGATCGACCCTATGGCAAGTGATCAGAATGGAGGCTAGTATGCAAAATGAAACATAAAATGGATTTCCTAACCTATATGCTAGTGAAGATCATATACCTACCATGACAGGTCAGCAGTCATGGATCAAAAACCAGAAAAATCTCAATTTCATCAAAATGTACCTGAAAATATACCAATCTGGGCACTTACAACCATCCGAGTTATGCAGCTTAAGATAGATTGAAAAAATAGGCATAATTTTTTTTTTCAAAAATTTTCAATTTCTGGGCATAAATACACATGTTACCTCATATTTGGTTCATTGTTACTTGCTGATTTGGGAAAAAGAGCTCTGGAGAAAAAACCCTCTTTCGTCAAAACAGGAGCAATCTGCTGTCAAACTTCGCCAAATCAGTCAGGTAAGCTCTTAATCCATGTTTATCATCAATTTTGTCCATTAATAGGTTTAAAATTTTGAAATTTCATCGTGAAAATATTTTTTTTAAGTTACGATTCTGCGCATACGCGGGTTCGTATGGACCAGACCGCGTATTATACGTGATTGTGTACAGGGTAAGTCGCGTATGCACAACTCAAAATGTAAAAAATTTATCTAATGAAAAAATTAATGAATTTTTTTAGGATGACCATCTCTTGGAAGGAACGTGAGCATAGTGTGATTGATAATGAAGTAATGCAAGATCAACAGTCGCTCAATGTCCTTCGAAATTGTGGATTGCTTAAATTTTTCAAAATTCCAAACATGAAGAGTAGTGTCCGGTTGCTTGAAATGCTTGTAAATTATTGGGAACCGGAGGAATATTGCTTCATGATAGATCAAATGCATATACACATAGAGGTATAAGACATCTACTTCATTACCGGACTCTCCCGGAGGGGAGACCCAGTAGATTTGCACGGTAAGCCTTTGGGAGGGCTTACAGTGGATGACTATGTCCACGTCTACTGTGTAGAGGGGTCCAAAAAGGTAGGGACTCAAATTACTATAAAAGATTTAAGAGAGTTGCACATGAAGATTCTCCTGTTTACCATCAGCAGGGTAGCAGGATCTGATTCCTTACATCAGGCATCCAGGACGCAGATGAGCATAGTAGTAGAATGCCTAGTTCACCTATATGATTGGTGCACAACTCTAATAATGAACATGAAGCAACAACTGACCTCCATCCGGAAATATAAAACAAATAATTTCGGGTATGGAACCATTTTTACGACATTCTTCTTTGAGAAGATTCCTGGGCTTCGACCCAAAGTGTTCTCCTCAATCAACAGCCCAAGAGACCCAAGAATTGCCCGGTGGGCAGATTTGATGAAGAGAATGGGGGGAAGTGAATTTCCCCAAACCACTTGGGATGACGAGTTCTTCGAATGGTGGGCACAACAAGTCATAACAGTGGAAGACTACCCCTATGCCGGGATGGATTTTCGCAGTGATCCAGACCTCGTCCTTCCACCTGGTGCGGCATGGGGCACAATTGATAAGATGCAAATTTTTTTATTATATAATTTTTTTTTTATGATTTTTTCAATATATGTGAAAAAATGTGAAAACAAAAACATGTTTTTGATTGGATTCAAAATGACTTATATTATTATGATGACCATGATATAGATATTGTACCAGTCCGTCCTGAGGGCTACCCAAGGCACAAGCGCTGCAGAGGCGAAGAAGATACTACAGACCCAGATAGGACCCTCCATGCTATTTAGAGGAACTTGTAGGGTTTGACTCGCCAAGTACCTATGGCTGCAGTGGAAGATCTGCCTGAGGCTATCCAGAGACGGGTAGTGGGAGTACCATGTGACTGGGTGTGATTATTCCGTCGAGTCGCAACTGCGATCATGTTCTATAGGAACACGAATATTGGGCAGGGGTCATAGGATTAGATAGATATGATTACCGAATGACTGTATATTTTTTGATTTGAACATGATCGGGCATAAGCCCAAATTTTGTATGACTTTTTGGATCCAAATTTTGTATAGTTTTTTGAACACTCTGATGATATATATATACAGCGATTTATGATGTGATGTGACAAATGTATAAAAAATGCATGATGTTTTTGATGATTAAATTTTAATGTATGGAATGATTAATATGCCAATCAATTGCTTGATTAGCTAATGAGTCTGCCATCCAATTGTCTGCTCAAGGAATATGAATGAATGTTAAAAACTAAAATGATCTTTGTAACAAATGTACCCTAAGAAAAAATCAGAGTAAAAATGGATCTCGGGCCCGATAAGTATTGTTCAACTGCAACACCACCAGCTGGGAGTCCAAGAAAACTACCAACGAATCAACACCCAAAGATATTTCCTTCAAGAGTAGATAAATAACTGCAGTGTACTCCGCTATATTATTGGAAGCAGGACCAATGCAGACTCCTTTTGATACTAACAGCTAACCAGATGGATGATGAAGCACCCAAGTTGCGGAAGCCAAGTTCTAGGTGTGTCTACTAGCACCATCGGCGAAACCATAATGACTCATGAAATTCGACACAACCTGCCAAAGCAGATCAAAAACATCACCATCACATCAAAGACCTAAAAAACAGATATGTACAAAACAAAACTACTATATACAAAATAAAAATTCTAGGCCGAAGCCTAAGCATAATACTTTTTCAAATAGAGCCCATTTCTGGGCTCCGCCAACTCATTTCCTTCAAAATCAACCAAGGTATATGCTCCTTTTTTAAGGAATTTTTTAACGATGAAGGGGCCATACCAAATAGACTTAAACTTTCCTGCGCCCAGGGCATCCTTCTCTTGGGCATAGACCAAAACGAGGTCGCCTTCTGAAAAAACCCTAGGTTTGATCGCCTTATCGTACTGAACTTTGACTCATTTCTTATGCACCTCATTCATCGCAGCAGCATCTCGACGCTGCTCATCAAGATGTTCCAAATGAAGGAGAAGTTCTTCGAGACTAGAAGTGTCAAGAAGAAGCTCAAAAACTAACTTAAGAGAAGGAATCTCACATTCAATGGGAAATATGGATTCCAGCCCGTAAACTAACTGAAAAGGAGTAAAGCCAGTTGCAGTTTTTACTGACATCCAATATGCCCAAAGTGCAGGATAGAACATGATATGCCAGTTGGATCGAGCCTTATTAATCGTCCTTTGAAGAATGGTCTTCAAGGATTTGTTCATGGCTTCGACTTGCCCATTGGCCTGAGGATAATAAGGAGATGAATGCTCCTGCCGGAAACCTAATTTTAGAGCCAACTCGGCCATCATGCTATTCTGAAAATGACTACCATGATCAGTGACAATATCTCTAGGAATACCAAAATGAGAAATAACCTATTTGAAAAGAAAAAGAGCTGCTGTCTCACCATCATTCCCAAAAGTAGGCATAGCTTTGACCCACTTCGTAAAGTAGTCTACTGCTACAATAATGTACTTGTGACCTTTAGCCGAAGGTGGGTTACAATTAGTATAATCAATACCCCACTTTGTAAAGGGACCGACAGTAATGACTAGAAAAAGTGGAGCTGGATGAGCGCGCATTTTTCGAGTATAGACTTGACATTGATGACACTTTTTGACCGACTCAATACAATATTTCAAAATCAAAGGCCAAAAGTATCCAGCACGCAAGATTTTTTGGGCTGTAGCAAGCCCAGATAAATGACCACCACAAGCTCCACTGTGGCAATCATTCAGCACGACCTCGACTTCTTCGAGATGAGTGAAAGCAACGTCTCGGAAGTTTTCTTCAAACCCTCGACGGTAAAAAGTATCACCAATAATTAAGTAATTTTTAGCCAAGTGACACAATTTACGGCGCTCATCTTTCGAAAAATTAGAGGGAAACTTCGCAGTATGAAGATACACAATGATATCTCCATACCAAGGATCTTGGGCAGAGATGAGAAACAAATGCTCATCTGGGAAGGATTCATCATAGACTATCTCTTCTGCACAGGGAAACTCAGAGATTAATTCCGCGAAAACTAATGATTTCTTGGACTTGGCAAACATAAACTCAAGATAAAATTCCTGCAAAATCACAATCCATCTATTGTATTTGCCCCCAATCACTCGCCTACTGAGAAAAAACTGAAATGTTTTTGCTGCTGCCAAAACATAAGTTTTTCGTAGAAGGATATAATGTCTGATTCCGTGTACAGCATGAACAGCTGCTAAAGCTAGCTTCTCTATCGGAGTATACCAGAGTTCAGGTCCTACCAAGCCTCGACTAAGATAGTATATAACATGCTCTACCAAAGCATCGTCCTCCTGAACCAAAACCATACCAATGCTAGATTCTGCTGCTGCAAGATACAAAAGGAAATCCCTGCTATAATCAGGTGGACTCAATATAGGAGTAGAGGTCAATGCTTTTTTCAAAGCATCGAATGAGCGCTGAGCGAATTCATCCCAAAAAAATGGAACTCCCTTCTTCAACAATCTCATAAATCCTTTGGTAACTTCAACATAATTTATGATAAATCTCCGAAGAAAATTAGCTTTTCCTCGTAGACTTTGAAGTTGACGAATAGACGACGGGGGAGGCAACTGAAGTATTGCCTCAACCTTGAAGGGATCTACCCTAATCCCTTCTGACGACACAATGAATCCCAATAACCGACCAGATGTAACCGCAAAAACACACTTGTTCGGATTCAACCTAATATTGTAGAAACGTCACCGTTCAAATACTTGACGAAGGTGAGAGGGATGATCAATTCTCTTTCGAGAACAAGCAGCTAAATCATCCAAATATGCCTCGATAATATGTTTGATGTCGTGGAAGGCATATGACATGGCTCGCTGAAAAGTGGCCCCAGCATTTTTAAGACCAAAAGGCATCTTCTTGTAAGCAAAAGTACCCCAAGGACAAATAAAGGCAGTCTTATGCTGATCTTCAGGACGGATAGTAATCTGATTGTATCTGGATAAATCGTCCCTGAAGGAGAAAATATCATTACCAGCACACTCGTCGATAATCTGATTTATAAATGGTGTGGGGTAATTATCTTTTGGACATGCTTTATTAGGGTCCGTAAATTCAATGCAAACTTGAATTGTTCCTTGTTTTTTATCCACAGGAATAGGATTCGAAACCCACTCTGTCAAAGGAACAGGGAAAATAAATCCCACCTTGAGCAGCTTCTCCACCTCAACTTTGATAGCTGCAACCTTCCTAGGATTGACCAGATGAAGCTTTTGCCTCACAGGCTTAGCATTTTCACAAGTCTTGACCTCATGCTGGAAAATAGATGGATCTATACCTGGAATTTCCTCATAACACCAAGCGAATACATTCTTAAACTCTTTAAAGAGATCGGTGTAAATCTGGATCTCTTCAGGGGAACATTCAGCTCCGATGAAGAAATTCTCTATAACATTGGGATCCTTGGAAATGTTCACCAGGATAGTTGGAGAAATCATAGCCTTTTTCCCTTCAGCATATACCTGTGTTGGTGCTAAAGGGTTTAGGACTGGGTGAACAGGACCAGGAGACAAAGGACTTGGGAAATTTGATTCAACTTTTCTCAAATTAGGTGAAAAGTAAGACCGATGATGCAAATCATCCCACGGTATATCTATACCAGTCATAGCTTCCAGGACGGACTCTTCAAATGGAAGAGTGGTATCAAGGCAATCCTGGGCAGAAGAATAATTAAGTGTCCAAGCTAGAGCCACATCGCCATCCAACTCCTCCGGAGAAAGAGAAGCTGGAATGGAGTCTGCAGAGTCAACAATAGATTGATAAGCAATCTCAGCTGTAGACATCAGAAATGCCATTCCACCCACTTGACCTTCCACTAATGTGGAGGTAGGGGAAGGCAAGGTCCAAGGATCCGAAAAATAATGAGTTCTGAAGAAATCTCTTCGAATAGGATCCCTGGAGGATGAAATCGCATTTATATGAACATTAGGAGGTGGAATATCGAAAGTACCCATCAAAGAAGAATACATTCCAACCCCCAAATTCTAAACAGGTGGCTTGGTATTATCCAAATTTGGAATAGCTGATTCGTTATATGCATTCAAGTCTACAGGAGAACAGTCCAATTGATCAACTGTAACAATCCTCCCTTCGTGAGGGAAAAAAATAATCCGAAATAATGAGGATGCAATGTCATCCATCTCATATATCCAGTTTCGCCCCAACATAAGGTTGTAGTCCAAGCTTGCATCAACTATCTCAATTGTTTGTGCTCAACCTAGTCTCCTAAATTGAGTTCATTTAATTGTCAACCAGGGTTGGTAAACTGCTGAAGTGAGGTGCATTGTATGTGCCTAGGTGTTTGTTTCTTATTGCGCTATGTTTAGTGTTTTATGATGTTTTTGGTATTTTTATTGTTTTATGTTCACAAGGGAAAGAACTAAATGCTGGTGGAAAGAAGCTACTGGTTAAAAACAGAGTGAAGCCTAATTTGTTGATGACAAATGACAAATGCAAATACTGAGACAGAACCAAACCTAAACTATGACTTGGAAAAATACAAAGCTTGATAATGAATTCAAGAAAACAAATCACAACATGAACTTAACTTGTCCAATTCTTTCATTAAAGATATTTTGGAAGAGCTTGAGAAATGGGCAGCTAAGTGTAAAAATTCTCCTAACTAAACAATTAAACAATCAACTTATAATGATAAAACATCTTATCCATGATTAAAGGTTTGTTGAAAAATATTTGGAAAAGAACATTTGTAACATCATAAGATCTCTACTCTAAAACTAGCTCCTAATTCTGTTCTGCCACTTAGTTTAACACCACTAAACCTCACTCAAAAGTTATAGATTTCCTTTTAGAATAGTTTTTTGAGGAAAGGTTTGTTTGTGAAATGGTAAAAAGGTTGCAAAAGTACTCCAAGCCTTAGACTGATACTATCTTCTGTCCAGATGATTATGAGTTAATATAGGTTTGGAACAAAATAAGTTTTGTAAATAATGAAGACCGTGGTATTTAAGTCTAACAACTAATGCAATTCAAAAATGAAGTGGATGGCAACTAATCTTGGAATGTAAATACAGTGAGCTAAGCTGGAACTGAACTAAGGTGCTAGTAGTCTACAATGATCAGTGCTAAACTAAAAATCCATTATCAAACTTGGAACGAAATAACAGAGCATGAATTAAATGCAATTTGCCTCTAGAGTGCCCTAACTAAGTTATCATGCCATTAATCTATGGGATTCTACAGCCTATTTCGTTCATCATGAATGGTATTTTGGAAGAGCTTATTAGAACAATCCTGGCTGTACAATTCAATGCAATTGAATACAAACATGAAAGCTGAAACAAATACAGTTCAAAAATAAGACATCAAAGCCATTTCCTACTCATTGTTATGATGTTTTGGAAGAGCTTTTTAAGAGTAAGATCAGCTATGCTACTTAGTGTAAACAAGCTACTGAAACCTACAGTATCACCGTTAAGCCTTAGTCCTCATAATGATACCTTGGAAGAGTTTACTAGAGTAATTTTAACTGTGATAATGAAATAAAGGAATTTCAAATAAAATCTATAACACTACAACCATTTCTCATTCATTATAATAATCTTTTGGAAGAGTTTCTTAGAACAAGTATATCTATAATTTTTAATGAAATTAACTATGAACGTAAACTTCAAAAACTGGAAAGCAAACTAAGATACTTATCTAAATTGCAAAAGTAAAGCCACTCAGGAGGCAGGGGCCCTCTACCATCAGAGTAGCATGAAATCTAGCTCAAAATCAACTCAACGCGTTCAAGGAAATGTTGTCTTCTTCATTAAAGGAAAATAACTTAAAACAGAGTATTCTCGGTCTTAAGAAATACAGCAATCAATCCACGAAATATAATCAAAATCCAGCACTTGTCTCTCGGTTTCCCGAGTTAAATTTATAGCAAATCTAAATAACAGAACTTGAGATAATACGGGGATCATTGTATTTTCCTATCAAAATCGTACTATAACTCTAAATATGGCAGCGTAAAGTGGCAAAGGACATCTGGATTGTCCTTGTCCTATTAGGAGTCTGCCTCCTTGTGTGAGTTCCCACGTACAAAACCACATCCAGAATTCTGTTCATTCTTCATGGTGAGCAAAAAAAGTTGAGGACATGATTTGGAATATACCCATGTGTGTATTTTTCTGAGAGGACACCTAGAACATGCTTGAATGTGAAGACAATTGCAGAATCGGCAACTAGCTACGGAATGTCTGCATTCTGTAGCTAGTTTCAGTTCAAAATGTATTACAATGACAAAATCACAAAACTTAGCAAGTTAGCCATGAAATTCATTCTTAAAGTAATTTTAACTAATTTCACTGATCATTTGAGCCTGGGATAACAATGAAAAAAAGAAAATGGAGTGAAGTATGATGGAAGAAAGAACAATATTGGGGTTCAACATCAACCTTTATATTTACAGTTTTTCCCCCAACACAGATGGGAAAAATTGGGACAATACCATGCGGTCTGTGAGAATTACTATCAAATGCAGTTAGAAGAGTAGCATATGGAACAACTGCGGGAGATCCAATTCCTTCCAACATGCGAGAGACATCACACATGTGGAAGCACCCTCCTCAATGACTGTTCAAAAAATATTGAATTTCTGAAATGACGATTTGATATGAAAAGCCATATGATGGGCGAGTCTCTTTTTAAAATTAGACATATCGAATGTAATCACAAGAGAGTTCTTTGGATCGACAGCCCCAATAGTAGTGAGCAGAGCACTGCACTGAGCTAGACAAGACTGGAGCACCTCAACAGCAGACATAGCACAAGGGCTCTATGCCAAATCTTCTACAAGAGAGTAGTTTTGGGCAGCGCTGGCATTTGGATTAATTGTCATACGCTTAATAGATGCTTTTGGCATCCGAGGTATAGGCTCAACAGTAGGCCTCGTAATATGAAGTGGCTCAGTACCATCGGGAGTACCCTTGGCTTTCGAAGACTCATCTTCACCATAATCATGGGATCTCGTGCCGATATCCACGTGAGCACTCATCATGTGTATGTTTGATGTATTTTCCCCTTACTGGGTGCCCCCAGAGGAAGCCCCAGTATTTTGATTTGCGCCAACAACTAGTTGTTGCCCTTGGGGAAAAGGGTTTGTCAACACAGCCTGGGAACTGGAAGAACCCTGCTGAGCTAACAAGCGCTACGCATACTGAATTTTAGGGCAAAGGTGAGAAAGATTGTCTCCAGCACATAACTTGCATGGAAACTTCACTTTCTTTTTATCCTTTGGACCCTCGCCAACATGCTTGTTGGATTTATTTGCATTACCCTTCCCATTCTTTCCCTTTTTCTTATTATTACGTCCCTTCTTCTTCCCTTCGGATTGTTGATTTTCTTTAGGGTTGGAAGTTTGAATGGCATTTACCGACAAAGATTAAGAAGGCGATGACTCAACAGGCACAACTTGACCAGAAGGAGTAGATTGTATGGACAACTGCTGCAGTTGACTAAGCAGGTTAGCTGCACCACTATTGATTGACCCAATAAGTCGATCACCATGAGGACTGGGTTTATTCTTGGATATGTCTAATTTGGAGCGAGGAGCATTAGGAAAATATTTATGAAGGACACCAGACTGAGAATATATCAATTCAAGCTGTTGGGCCCTGAAAATGGCCTGCTCCTCCGAAAATACCCCTGACAGGGATACATCCTTAGAAATATCTGCCTGTAGAGATTTCAAAAACCATTCCAAAAGAAATTCTCCCAGAATATAAGCTTTGATAAGCCTCTTCCTTCTCCTCCATTCCTGAATATGATCAAAAATGTGGGTTGCATCGTCCTGCTTAAAATTAGCTAGGAGTTCAGTCCCGACATCATAATGGACAGCCAACTGGAAATGGTTTAGAAATATAGTAGCCAGATCTCCAAAAGTAGAAAAACTGCCCCCAGTTAACTCAATATACCACTTGCTAGCATTTCCAGTCAAGGTGTGTTGAAACAACCTCAACCTAATCGAATCCTCTATCAGGGAGTTAAATGAACACCATAGATGGAGAGTGGTGATGTGATCAGCCGAGTCCTCTCCATTATTGCCTTCAACATTTTGAATGTCTGAAGGTAGTTTGGTAGGAACTGGAGGCCACCCCGGACTATATCAGATTGGATCATTCGTTAATTTCGACAAATCTGGAAATTTTAAAGTTGCCAGAAAAGGTAAACGAGGAGGTGCCTGAGAACTCCAACTTTGGTGGGATGGGTTCCCAACACTCTGAAAAGAATAACTTGGATTTTATGAGGCACCAGGTTGCCAAAAAAAACTCGTAGAAGATGTTGGGTGAAAGGAGAATCCTTGTGACCCAACATTTTGAGAAGATCCCTCTCCCAACGTAGAGTTACCATAGACCGGACCAGTTCCTCCCATTGAGGTAGTAGATAAAGAGGAAACCCCCTGATAGGGGTTCCAAGTGTTAGAAAGAGGGTAAAAAGCCTGATAAGCACTTGACAAAGGGAAAGAAACATTCCCTTGTTGACCAGCGAGAAACTGATTCCCTGCCCCCACTGTTGTAAACAAAGGGTTCCAACTTGTAAAGGTAGTTGAATTCTGACCTCCAGACCAAGGGTTAAAACTCTGAGTCTGAGAAGTAAAAGGAAAAGACCCTAAGGAAGGGTTCGAACTAGGAATATGCCCACTTCTAAAGGGGAACCCTTGAAAATAAGTTGACCCACTAGCCATGGAGGACATGGGTGCAGACGTAGTTGCAGCAGCAGAAAAGGAAAACGAAGGAATCCCACCAATGGGTATTCCAAAACAAAAGGGACCAAATTGAGAAGCTTGTGCTTGGGTGAAGCCAGAGCCAAACACAGTAGTCCTAGAAGCAATTGAAGACTTCTCAATCTGCACATGAGATGACATATAAGCTGATGAACATCTCCAGGAAACAAGGATTTCCTGTAAAAATATGGGAAGTGCAGGAGGCACGAGAAATCGGACTTGAATCGGGCTCCAACAGAGTATAATGTCTATAATTTTTTCTCTCCCTTAGGCCATGCATATGAGGGGCTTTTATATTCCCTCAAAGTAGTTTCAATCAGTTGGAAACAGTTGCCCATGGGCTGGGGTGGTTGAATTACAGGAATAACCATCAACCCAGCCTCGAAAATAGGGATTTTTATATATTTTTTAATGATTTTAATTGTTGAAAATGCAACAAGATGATGGAGCTTAGTGAAATGAAGTCACCTTCACTAAGTGGGCCCGCAGGCTATTTTTGGTGCAAAGTCTATTTTTAGACATATGGATCATGGTCTATGAGTTGCAGGATGCTATTTATGGATGATTGATCGAGTTGGTAAAAATAGATGGACCTCTATTTTTAGACATTGGGCGGTTTCTATTTTTAGACTGCCGGGCTAAAAATAGAACAGTCAAATACTATTAACCCTTAATAATATTTAGACTATAAACATTATCTTATCCTCTTGGAGCACTTCAGTTAGATGCTTGGATGTGGCACATGCAGCTGACAGAAGGAAATACGATTTTCCTAAGGGTTAGTTGAGCTATTGCATAGTTGACTTCAGTTAGAACTCATGTGGCAGAGTTTGGTGGAGTTGATGAGACAGTTGGTGGAGTTGTGTTCTGTTTAAACTAGTTGAACTAGTTGTATTTAGTCTAACTGAAAAATACACTAGTGATGAGTGGTGTGAATTAATTATTAATTAATTCACTAATTATTAACTCATAAATCAACTAAAGAACACATCAGTTAACTGCAATGCATGGACAGTTCAGTGGAGACCAGTGTTAGAGGTGGATGAAAGGGTGAGTGTGACTATCAGTTGCGACTATACCTGTGCATGAGATTTGCACACACATTAACGAAGATTGCCAATGAGGATTGCGCAATTGGAGCTAGTGGGATTCGAACTTGGATTGCGCAGTAGAGGCAGGCAGACTTGTGGAGGAGATTTGAACCTGTGACTTGTTCACTTTCTATACTAGTTTGTGTGTAACTTTTGGAGATAGTGCTGAGAGCTGTGAGAGCTTTGTGCTATGTATTGTTACATGCTCTCTATCATTATAATATACAAATATTTGGGGGTTTTCAGCTATTGCTTTCCCCATTACATCCTGTGTTGATATGTGTGCTTGATTATGTTCTAATGAGCGCATGCGACTGCTTTCTATTTGCACATATTGATGATCAATTGTAGAAGAGGTTATGTATTATGCATGAAGCTTAAATAGTGTGTAATCAGGATAATCTCGGTGAATAATTCAGCTATTATTCAAATTTCTACATTAATGGCATACGTGGAAAAGTATCTCTGGACTCGCGTATACACGCGGAAAAGTCTGGGCATACCCACGTATGGGATTTTAAACACTGTTTTTTATGAACTTTATTCAAATCTATGGGAATGGGTGCCCAAGGCCAAAGAAACAATCATAAATCACATGAGGGTGAAAAATGATGCTATAACAGTTGGTGGCTGGAAGGCTGCACATAGTTCACATGTGCATTGTTCTGCATAGGCAGGTCTTGTGCTAGGGACTGAGCATAATGTGGTCCCTAGTGTGCACCTGACTGTTGTAGCGGAGATCTTCCGTCAGTGTTTCTCTCTGCGTACTGGGTCCCCTAAGCCAAAGGATAGGGTCCTCCCTAGTGATATGCTTGCACCCTATTAGTCAAATTTTTATGAGGCATATGATGACTTTGAAAACTGGGTTGATGTACATTCTGGGTAGAACTGTATGTGTAACCGGGGTTTTGACTACTATTGCCTAGCTAACCTTGGGTAAATGACACAATTAGTCCATCTGCAGAGTTTGACGTGCCCGGAAACTCTTGATAAGTTTGTAGGCACGAGGCATTAGGTAGGATGGTGTAAATTTATCCTGACTTTGTATAAATCAGCTCAAGCTACTAGCCTTTGTTGATAGCATCCTCTTGGGATGTGGGCCTTTGCTGCGCCACATCATTTGAAATCTGTTCCAAGAGAGTTTTCAAGAGAAAATATAAAAGGACCAGATCATTGAGTTTTTCTTTACATAAATTACGATGCCGCCCCCATTCATGGAGATGGTCCGAGATATTGACGGTGGGGATTTTTCTAAAATGTGTCCATAATTCCATTCCGGAGTCATGGTGAATGGGTAAATGAAAATATGCTAGGAACGTGGTGGCAAGGGTGCCAAATTTTCATGTGAAGCAGAGGGTTTCTCCACGTACCACTTCGCTGATATTCCTGTTAGAGTGCATTGCAATAGTCTCACTCAAATAGTGTTGTCAATGATACTGCTCGATGAGTACCACAGCTGAAAGGTCATGACATGATTACCTAGGTCTTCTGCTTGCTTTCCTTCGAATTTTGGAATATCGGAAGGGAGATTCGTGCGCATGGGAAACCATGTAGGTTTGTGTGTGATGGGGTCATTCGTTAGCTTGGTTAAATCAAGTAGATTCAATGAAGCTAAGAAAGGTGACTCAGAGGTTGATGCCATTGCAAGTTGCGAAAACACAAAGTTCTGGCTAGAAAGAGAGTTGGTCTATGATTTACCCTGCTGTATATTCGACTGGCTTCTTGAATGGGTCACACTCTTCTGCCCTCTAGGGGTCGTGGGAGGATTCGTGTGTGGTTTGGTGTTGGGAGACCGACCAGGGTTCCCAACTACGGCTACCCCAATAAAGGACAAACCAATAATGGTGGTAGCATTCTGTCTTTGATGCCTAAACGATGAAAGACCTAGAACCACTCCCGGTAATGGGGGGAGTTCCAAAAGACGCCTAGATCGATGAGGCCCCGTTGGGTCCATTATGGTGTCTACTAGGTTTGGTTTTGGAAAAATTTGAGAGGATAGAGGTTATGATCTAAGAAAAATTCTAGTCACATATATAAAACAAAGCGAAAATAAAACAAATTTTCCCTTTAAATTAATTCTATGTGATCAAGCAATCAAAAAAGTTGTTTTTGTTTATTTGCGCAAGATACTCAGAATCTTAGAAAAAAAATTTGTCCTCACACACGCAAATATAACTCGGCCTTGAGAAGATATATTTTGAGTGCTGGCACAACGTCCCGTAAGAGCTGGCAACACCCCTAGTTAGCCAAAGAAAAACAACCAAGGTAAGGGTAGAGGGTCTAGCACTTCCTTGCACCATCACCTATAGGGAAAGTATGCCCTATTTTTGGCCACTGAGTACCACCGTCCCACGTGAGCATTCCAGTATTGGGATTCTTGGTAAGTCATCTAATAGTATAGAGTATCAGCTGGGTGAGGTAGCCCCAACTGATACCACACGTGCTATGCCTAAGCCTAACCCCCTCTGAAATGGGTCTCTTTCATGCTCAGGTTTACTTTTTCATGGGATGATAGGTGGATTTCAAGTTCCCTAAATAGTCAACTTCTATGTTTCAAGATGAAGAATGAGTAAGGCATCTTATTAGATGCCTATCGCCTTGATCCTAACTTAAACTATAATTTTTTTTATGGCCCCTGTGGGGAGAATTTAGTGAGTTTGGGTAAGTTAGTTTTAGGTTTCTTTGATTTGCTTAGTGGGTGAGTGTGTGTGAGAAAAAGGTGGAAAAAAACATAGTTTGAATGTGTGGATATGTGATGATCCTTTTCAATATCACCTATTAAACTATGTTTTATTTTTCCTTGCTCAAAAGAAAAACATGTGTGAATATGGGCCGCTTTCTACTTTTCCTAGTTATTCTATGTGCTTAACTAAAGGGATATGGCGAGTTGTGAATATAGAGTGTTCATATGCTTACCTAGGATCACCAAATGGTGCAAAGGTAGCATAGATTACTTGCTCTTCTATCGACAATTCATTCCTAGTCCTTAAAATCCTAGTGCAAAAATTGAACTAAACTAATAACTTTTACACTAGAAAAAAGAAGCTAACTAAGCATGTGTGGACTTGGGCCACTTACTTTGGCTATTATCTAGGTGTGTTGATACCAAAATTTGGAAAACATAATTTTTTTTTCGGAATGCAAGTTATTTTCCCCCCTACTTAAACTATGTGTGAACTTTGAAAAAATCAACTTGAAATAAAACTGACACTAAGCCTATGAAAAGCAGCTAAGAGTGAGCTTTAGCAAGTTGTGGGGTATCTCAACCAGTGCTGGCAGGTGTATTAGGAGTTTCCAAGCACTTTGCAAGTAGGAAAAGAGAGAAATATGAGATAATTTTATCTTTCTGTCTTTTGTACTTAAAAGGCTGAAACAGGTGTGATGTCTACATGCAAGTCAGTCCTGAATGTGCACCCTGGGTGCATCTGTGGGAGGGAAAAGCATGCAAAGTCCTACAAAAGTAATTTTTTGGAGTTGTTCTACTTTATTCTATCACTTGGGATGAACTAGGGACTGCAAGAGAAAAAGGAGGAAATTCAGCTCCACTCCACTGCACAGACATGGGTCTCTACAAAAAGGCAGAACCACATAAAATTGGTAATAAATGTTAGTGGAGTCACCAATAATGTTTTAGTGTGTTTGGTTCATGTATGTACTAAATCACACTAAATTAAGGGGTGTGTTTCACCCACTTATGTTATTGGTAATAGACAGAAAAAGAAGTGGAGTCAAGAAAGTTAGTGGAACAAGCTAGAATCATAAACAAACTAGATAGAGAATAGCATGCATATATGAACTAAAATTAAACTAAAATTAAAAAAAATAAACAAAAGCTCTAAATAGAGTCAAAAGACAACAATAATCCAAATGGTGGCTCTCATCCCCTCTTATTGAGCACTAGTAAGAAATGAGGATGAAACTTTAACCTTGTTGTGAAAGGGCCCCTAGAACATGGGTTCTAAGTTCTGATGCAAGGATGTTTTTACTCCTAAGATTGCCTCGGTGAAAAGTCTCCATCTCTCTACTTTGGTGGAATGAACTTGTTGGATGTCCAATAATTGAGTCCCCTCTAATTTCAGCTCTAGATCACACACTGCTTGTATTGCTTGGGCAATTCTAGCCAGCATAAAAATGTGTTCACAAGTTCTTCATCTCTTAGTGGTCTTATATAAGAGAATTAAAATCCTCCTTCCCTCTCTTGGTACATTTTGGATGGTGTCCGAAGAGACGGGGATGATTTCATTTTGTGCCACAAATATTCCTTTTTGTGATCCTTTGATGTCTAAGGAGGCTTTGGTGGCTATCCTTAGGCGGCTTCAAGTGAAATCAATGTCCTGGAGTGTGCTTGTGTGGTCCTGGAAAGTGACATTTCGCCACTCCCAGGATTGCGTGCATATCGGTTCAACAAGCACGTAAAGGCGCTCTTCATGAAGGACAATGTGCGCAAAAGCATTTATGACTTGCTCAAATTTGATTTTTCAATGGACCTTTGAGATTTTTAAATACTTTCTTGATTCTATAATGTCTTTCAGCCTTGTAAATCCTTTTATCTGACATCAATTGATGTCCTCTTATGTTGTATGATTTTCTAGTGTTAACAGTTGCCCCCTAATGTGTGAGGTCTAGGAAGAACTGTATAGCCAAAATACATTATATTTTCTTTTCTGTATATCGTGCGTAGAGAGAGAGAGAACTGAATGAAGTTTTGAATTGGAAACACCTTGCACTGGTTCAAAGAATGATCATGTCCTATGGGACCCCTGTAAGAAAATATAATACAATACATATAAAAATTTTATATGAGGCAGGCAGTCCCATGCTCGTGATGCTATAGCTAGTTAAACAAATCTATTTGATAGATACATGTTCCATCTGTGTCACTAATATGGTAGTGATTTCGTGGTTGTTGACAATGAATTTTGATGCCCTCCGAGGGATATTTTTCTTTGACAATAGGTGGAATGCGGTGCCCATATGTGTAAACTTGGTATGGAATACAACTATGCATTGTACGCATAGGTGCTGGCTGGGACCTTCCTGTACAAGCATTGCTGAAAGAGATGCTTATAAAGGCATGGGTCTTACACAAATTTGATCAAAGTGCAATGGTTGTAAGGTATGATACCATCTTGACATGAAATATTTTGTTGTAGTTGAATTTCAGGAGGATCTATGACATCTGTGGACAATGATGTCTCCCACAGTGCCACCCGAGAATGCCCCTTCTGTGGAGAGGGGTGATCCAAGGTACCACTTCCTTTTTGGAAAATAGGTGTCGAAGTCGACAAAAAGGAAGCCTCAACCGAATGAGAGTTCGCCGACATGAGGGGTCGGGGACCTGGATGTGATGGTTTTAACATAGTCATGTTGGCAAGGGGTGAATGAAAACTGATTATGGGGATTCAGTGGCCCAAGGTTAGAGTATAATAAATGGCTTGGCAGAAGTCATAGTTATTTTTGATGGGAAAATCCCTGGAGTCGGTAGGACTTCCAGGGTGGGTATAAATTGGCTATGAATGTCGTGGTGGCTTGTGCATGGGGGTGTAATACTTTGACCATGGGTGTTTAGGGACTCCTGCCATGGGAGAAAAAGATGAATGAGAGGGTGGGGGACGTAGTGCACTATTTTTTATCTTTGTACACTTACCAAAAGAATAAAATAATGGGGTTTGGTTTGTACAAAACATAGAGACTGGCACCCCAAAACATGTAAGTGTTTGCTCACTGATGTTGTGAGGAAGGTGTTTTTCTGAGGGTGGGGGACCCATTGGTTGGTACCATGTGTGGGGTTGATGAAGTGGATGAAAAAGTATCACATATGGGATTATGCTGGTGGAGGTATGGTGGGCCAAATTTGAGGTGCAGTAGTGTGCTTTTGATTTTATTTTACAACCTATTCATCCGGGAAGGGGGTTTTATTTTGTATGGTAAAAGATGACCTTTATGCATTGTGGATGGATGGGCATGAGGTGCTTCCTGGACTAGAATGGTATGAGCATGCCATCACTTTTGCTATGATATATGGTCTACTGTGGGTTATGAGCACCATGGATGGGAGTCTCTACCAACCAACGACAATGTTTATCATGTGCAAGGTTTGTTGGGAAAATACTGAGAGGGGGGGGGGTGAATCAGTATTTACTGCATATTCAAAACTTTTTTCTTTTTCATTCCTTAAAACCCATACGCTACTTTCCTTCAGTAAACTAGCATATATACGCGGATCCCCTTTATGAAACTAGCGTATACACAGAGATCTAGATCTGTCATTAAATCTTCACTTATATTATTCCATCATTCATTCATCAGATGTTCAATAAACAGTAAACATGTGCAGTAGAAACAGAATAAACCATCACACAAAGAATCACACATGAACACCAGGATTTTTAGGTGGAAACCCAAATCGGGAGAAAACCACCGCTGCAGTTGCTCAGCCTTCAATATTTTATTAATAGAGAAAACATCTTACAACATATGTGCTGGTGCAGACTCTACCAGCACGCAGGCACCCACATGCGCTCGTTTACCAGCCTCTCCTGGAAGGGAGCTCCAACCCCCTGACTCGTTTACCAGCCTCTCCTGGAAGGGAGCTACGACCCCCCGACTCGTTTACCAGCCTCTCCTGGAAGGGAGCTACGACCCCCCGATCTCGTTTACCAGCCTCACCTGGAAGGGAGCTACAACCCCCTGACTGAAGGCTACAACCCTCAGCACCACCTTGGACCACGTTTCATCAATTTTCACACTGGATCCAACCACTTCAATAGAACACCACTTGCAGGCCACAATTCATCATATTTCCAGACCGAACCCTTTCCATACTTTTAAGCACAAACATACATCACCAACAGATACATATTAATACAGATCAGATAGAAGAAACACAGCAGAACAGATCAGATATTTCATACCCCTTGCTTCAGCAAACCCTAGTTTTCATACGCGCTTTTACTTCACTGATGTCGCGTATATACGCGCTTCCGTCCACACAAACCAGCGTATACCTCAGTGTATATTTTATTGCGCATACACGCTTTCTCTTCGCTGAAGCCGCGTATATACGCGCTTCCTCCACGGCGAAGTAGCGTATAGATCTTCAATCATTACAGAGCAGCATACTTCATCAGATCAGATATTCAATTCAGATTTACCCTTTTCTCTTCAGACAGATGTTCGCCTAGATGTTCGCCTCATTTCAGATCTGAGCCTTCCATAATCAGATCTAGTAGATACAAGTACATTTCAGATCTAGATATCCCGCTTCATCATTTCTTCATAGGTGCATCATAGATTCAAATCTATCAACAAACCTTTAACCGTTTCCATGCAGATATACTTCATAGAGAAGTATTCATTCAAGCTCAGACATCTTGCTCCCACTCTTGTGATTTTCACAATGAAATTCTTCTCCTTATATAGGTTTTCCCTTTTTCAATACCATGAGCCCCTTTTTCAATACCATGAGCCAAACCAATACCATGAGCCAAAAACTACATTAGACGGGGTCAATTAGGCGGATCATTACCCAATACAATGGGTCAATACCATGGTGGTTACCCTTGGTTTTGCACTTTTTGAGCGCTTTAGTCCATACGCGACTTGGCACGTTCTTTTCCGCGTGCATACGCGACTTCCCTTAGGAAAATCCGCGTATACTTAGAGACATACTCTTTTTAACATACTTTGAGCACATTCCGAATTCCTTTCTTCATTGCCTTCTGTTCACACTGTAGATACATCAGATTTTCTTTATCAAGGACATATTCTATCAAGCACAACTTCATCAAGTAAGTTGTCATCATCTTCATCAAGTGGGTTGCCTTTCAAGGACAACGCTCAGCATCATATTACATCATATCACATCAGATTTACATCATTTACCAAGTCCATCAAGTCAAGAATAACTTCATCAGGTGGTTTGCCATCAAGGACAACACATATCAACAGTCGCATGTCTTCATCTTCATTTAGTGGGTTGCCATCAAGGACAACACTCTGCATCATATTTCCAACAATCTCCCCCTTTGGACTTGATGGCAACCACGATGGTGTTTGGTTACCACAGCAGATAGATACCATGTCACTCTCCCAAGTATTTGACATCATTATCTTCTCTTCATTCAAACACCATGTCACTCTCCCCCTTTGACATCAAGGGCAAAGGGCGGATCAAAAACCAACACTCTCCTCGCTTCCTCATGTGGAAAAAAAAACATTCTGCAGATCTGATATATGCTGAAGTGACCAAGCTCCCCCTGAGTTCAGGCTGAATCTTCAAACATATTTTTCAATGAAGTACATGACTCTATGAACTTCCTATCACCAAAGACTCATACTTACATCAGTTATCCATCCAAGTGGATTTACATATGAGACTCAACTACCCAACCAAGTGGGTTTACAAATTTGACTTAGCTACCCAACCAAGTGGGTTTAAAAATTTGACAAACCTTTACATGACTGAATATTACAATTTACATCATGGGTCTCCACATGACCTTTTCATCAAAAATACAAATATGACTTTTCATAAACAATACCAAGAAGACCTCAAGAGAGATCATATAACAGAGCCAACATAATGCATTATACTCAGCAAAGCTAATGCTCCCCCTGAATCTGTGCATCCAAGCATCCTTTCCATATGACTAAGGCTCCCCCTTAGTTTGTGCATCCTGAAAACTTCCACCAACAACTCATCAAGGCATCTTCATCAAAACATTAGAAACAGAATTATGAGAACTGGAAAACCACCAGAGATATCAAATAGTATCAGAGATACCAAACAGCACTGCAGCTGTGCTGAAGAGAGCTAAACCAAGCAAAAATTGCCAGCAACCAAACATACGTGGTTTTCTGTGCAGGAACTCGTGTATATACGCGACTGTGTTTCATAAAACCCGCGTATCACAAGCCATCTTCTAAATTTCAACCAGATCTGATCCTTTGTGAGAAAAAGACAGTGTTCAGCTTCTTTCTGTGATATTTGAATGCTTCCCTAGACTACAGATAGTTAGAACAATGTAGTTGTGTCTTCAAGCGTCATCCAACGGTTGTAGCATAAGCACATTAGTAACCAAGTCTTCAGATTCTTTGCAGCATCAATACATTCTTTCCATACCAGAACAGCATCTTCACATAAGTGTCAAGCAATCATCCATGTGGTCCAACATCAACATGATATTTAAGATTTAACATGAAGTACCATATGTAGGCAAAAGATCTTAACCATAGTAACAAGCTCTGCATGAACTAGACTTCCAATTTCATCCAACAGATAAACTTCAGCAAGCAGTAAACACAGCTCATTCAATGTCTCATCATCATAAACCATGTACCAAGCCATCATCATTTGAGCATGAGTATCACAATAACCAAAGAATAAGCAGTCATATTGCCAACAATGCAATCATTAGTATTCAACCTGCTGCTCCCCCTAAACCAGTGCTCTTCCTTAACTTGTGCAATCTGAAACACCTTCAACAGTAAGTTATTAGCAACAATCTCTGCATGGGCTGCTCTTATCTCCGAATTATAGGACTTTCATCTCAGCAATGAATACTCTTCATCAACAAGCAAACAGGACTCATCCATAAACTTCATCATAGGAAACCAAGTATCATATCATCATAATCATGAGTATAACCAGAATAATGCTTAACAGTGCAATCATCAGCAGTCAGACTGATCCTCCCCCTGGACCTCTGCTCCAGATCTTCAGCTATCAGATAAATTTTCTCATCATCAATGCATACGCGGCTGTGTCAGCTGGAACTCGCGTGTATACGCGACTTTGTTTCATAGAACCCGCGTATGGAAAGTGAAGCATAGAAAATTTTCATCTTCCTTCATTTCCTCCTGAGCTTGTACCTCCTGTACCTGTCCTTTCCACATCAGATGCGCTGTCAGAAGTAAACATAACCAGAATAATCAAATCAACCATGAGAGACATCATGCATTGCTCCCCCTGTGACGATACATTACTAAATCTCATAATGTATCCCACATCATTCCTGCAGTCAATCAGAGAAGTCAGCTTCAGAAGCGGATGACTGCAGTAGGGTCAGAATTCCCTACGTTTCTGATTGGTCCTTGAATTGAGTGTTTTCTTCAATAAAATCATTGTCTTCTAGAGCATCCACAAAAGTATCCTTTTCTTCTCTAGATTGATTCTTATTCCATCCCTCCATATTTTTCCAAACTTGTTTAAACTTTCTATTTGTGTGCTGGAAGTTATCCAATTTCTCATATCTATTCAGCCTGCATTCCTTTTCTACATGTCCATACTTGTTACAAGAATAACATATTATGTGTCCAGAGTAATAAGAGTTATAATGAGTATTTCTGATCTTCCTTCTTTTACAATCAGCTGCTTTATGTCCATACTTGTTACATGAGAAACAATATCCCTTGAAGCTTCCAGAGTACCTATTTATTTGTGGCGGAATTGTTCTGCTTCTGCAATTTGCTGCAACATGCCCATAGTTATGAAATTTAAAACATTCAATGTTCTTGAATGAATTCCTTTGAGAATTCATGATTGTTGGTTGACCTTTTGTTTCTTTCAACACATCAGGTTTTGCATTGACATCTGCTGAATTTTTGGCACTTCCTTGTGAGCTAGATTCTCCTTTAACAGTTTCATGGAAACCAAGACCATGTTTGATAGCAGGAGACCTTTGATTACTCAGAATATTGTCCAAAATGTTAGTACTATCATGAAACCTCAAAAGTTTAACCTTTTCCTCTAATTTACCTTTGAGAATGTTTACCTCAACCTCCAAGGCTTGACATTGCTTTGTCATACTTTCTTCTTTTCTTCTTCCATCTTCAACTTGATCCTTCAGATTTAGAATCTCTTCTTTCAACCAATCTTCATTTCCTTCACATGTTTGTTGCAGCTCTTCATTCTTCTTATATGATTTTTCCAGATCTTCTTTGAGAGAGATGATTTCTTCTTCAAGGCCTTCCTTTTCAAATGACAGGGGTTCTTCATTCTTCTTATTTGATGCTTCAAGATCTGTTTGTAGAAAGATGATTGTAGCTTCAAGTCCTTCATTCTTCTTGCTTGATTTTTCGAGATCTGCATTTAGATCGTTGATTTCTGCTTCTAGTTCTTTAATATGATTTTGATACTTGTCCACCTGACCATTCAGCATTTCTATTTGTTCTTTCATTTGAGAGATCATCTCTTTGTTGATAGAATCTTTCTTATCAATTGCTCTTTGTTGTTCTTCATCTTTGATCTTGAAAGCTTTCTCTAATTCCAAAATACTACTTTCACAAATTTCATCATCGTTTGTACCACCAAGATCATGCAAAGGATGACCCCAATCACTATCTGATTCATCTTCTTCTATTTTCTGAGATATTTCCTTGCTTCGAGTAGCCTTCTTCTTTTTCTTTTTTGCCATGAGCACTTGTAGAGCTTCGTCAGAATCTGTTTCATCTTCTTCAATTTTTGCTATACATGATTTCTGAGGTATCTCCTTTCCTTGAGTAACCTTCTTCTTTTGCTTCTTTGCCATGAGCACTTTCAGATCATGGTCAGAATCATCTTCATCTTCACTGGACACTTCATCATCATCTTCTTTTGCATAATAACTCTTTCTCTTTTCAAAATGTTTCCCTTTACCATGCTTTTCTCTATAAGGACATTTAGCAGCATAATGACCAACTTTTCCACACTCAAAACATTTGAAGGGAAGCTTACCTTTGAATCTTCCAGTACCTATTTGGAGCTTTCTTACGAAATTCGCTTCTTCTTCATCGGATATATAGCTGGATTCTTTGACAACTTCCTTTTCTTTTCCTCTTGTAGATGCCTTAAAAGCAGCTTCTCTTATTTGAGAAGGACCTCCTTGTCTCATTTCAAAAGCAGTCAGAATACCATGCAATTGAACAATAGAAAGAGTTTGCAGATCTTGCCTTTCTTCAATAGCCGAAACTTTAGAGTCAAATTTAGAAGTCAAGGATCTTAAGATCTTTTCCACCAGAGTAGTATCAGTTATGGTTTCACCCAAATTTCTCATTCGATTTACAATATCATCCAGACGAAGAAAGAAACTGGCAACACTCTCATCACTATTCATCTTCAAATTTTCATATTCAATTCTAAGAGTTTGGAGTTTTGCACTTTTTACCTTTGTGTCTCCTTTATAGCTTAGAATGATTTTGTCCCATATATCTTTTGCTGAATGTAGCTGCATTACTTTAGCAAATTCTGATTCAGACATGCTTCCCAATAAGACATTCACTGCTTTGGCATTGATTTCATACTTCTTTCTTTCAGCTGCATCAGTAGGAATATTTTCCGGGTATTGATAACCTTCTTCCACGATTGCCCATACATCTGCACCAAGACTTTGCAGATATGCTTTTGTTCGTACCTTCCAGAATATCAGATTGCTTCCATTGAATAGAGGTGGCTTTATAGACATCACTCCTTCTTGACTTCCCATTGCTACGGATCTCCTTCAAGCGATCAAGCTTCTGCAGAAGGACCACCCTCTGATACCAATTGTTGGGAAAAATACTGAGAGGGGGGGGTGAATCAGTATTTACTGCATATTCAAAACTTTTTACTTTTTTCATTCCTTAAAACCCATACGCTACTTTCCTTCAGTAAACTAGCGTATATACGCGGATCCCCTTTATGAAACTAGCGTATACACAGAGATCTAGATCTGTCATTAAATCTTCACTTATATTATTCCATCATTCATTCATCAGATGTTCAATAAACAGTAAACATGTGCAGTAAGAACAGAATAAACCATCACACAAAGAATCACACATGAACACCAGGATTTTTAGGTGGAAACCCAAATCGAGAGAAAACCACCGCTGCAGTTGCTCAGCCTTCAATATTTTATTATAGAGAAAACATCTTACAACATATCTGCTGGCGCAGACTTGACCAGCACGCAGGCACCCACCTGCGCTCGTTTACCAGCCTCTCCTGGAAGGGAGCTCCAACCCCCTGACTCGTTTACCAGCCTCTCCTGGAAGGGAGCTACGACCCCCCGATCTCGTTTACCAGCCTCACCTGGAAGGAAGCTACAACCCCCTGACTGAAGGCTACAACCTTCAGCACCACCTTGGACCACGTTTCATCAATTTTCACACTGGATCCAACAACTTCAATAGAACAACACTTGCAGGCCACGTTTCATCATATTTTCAGACTGGACCCTTTCCATACTTTTAAGCACGGACATACATCACCAACAAATACATATCAACACAGATCAGATAGCAGAAACACAGCAGAACAGATCAGATATTTCATACCCCTTGCTTCAACAAACCCTAGTTTGCATACACGCTTTCCCTTTACTGATGTCGCGTATATACGCGCTTCCGTCCACACAAACCAGCGTATACCTCAGTGTATATTTTATTGCGCATACGCTCTTTCTCTTCGCTGAAGCCGCGTATATACGCGCTTCCTCCGCGGCGAAGTAGCGTATAGATCTTCAATCATTACAGAGCAGCATACTTCATCAGATCAGATATTCAATTCAGATTTACCCTTTTCTCTTCAGACAGATGTTCGCCTAGATGTTCGCCTCATTTCAGATCTGAGCCTTCCATAATCAGATCTAGTAGATACAAGTACATTTCAGATCTAGATATCCCGCTTCATCATTTCTTCATAGGTGCATCATAGATTCAGATCTATCAACAAAACTTTAACCCTTTCCATGCAGATATACTTCATAGAGAAGTATTCATTCAAGCTCAGACATCTTGCTCCCACTCTTGTGATTTTCACAATGAAATTCTTCTCCTTATATAGGTTTTCCCTTTTTCAATAACATGAGCCCCTTTTTCAATACCATGAGCCAAACCAATACCATGAGCCCAAAACTACATTAGACGGGGTCAATTAGGCGGATCATTACCCAATACAATGGGTCAATACCATGGTGGTTACCCTTGGTTTTTCACTTTTTGAGCGCTTTAGCCCATACGCGACTTGGCACATTCTTTTCCGCGTGCATACGCGACTTCCCCTAGGCCAATCCGCGTATACAAAGAGACATACTCTTTTCATCATATTTTGAGCACATTCTGAATTCCTTTCTTCATTGCCTTTTGTACACACTGTAGATACATCATATTTTCTTCATCAAGGACATATTCTATCAAGCACAACTTCATCAAGTAAGTTGTCATCATCTTCATCAAGTGGGTTGCCTTTCAAGGACAACACTTAGCATCATATTGTCAACAAACATCATATCACATCAGATTTACATCATTTACCAAGTCCATCAAGTCAAGAATAACTTCATTAGGTGGTTTGCCATCAAGGACAACACATGTCAACAGTCGCATGTCTTCATCTTCATTTAGTGGGTTGCCATCAAGGACAACACTCTGCATCATATTTCCAACAAGGTTAGGTGGTGATAAACATGGTCAGATATGAGGATCATATGGTTGATTTCTGATGGAGAATGGCGTCAGGATAGGCACAGCTTACTGGGACTCTATCATGTTGGGGGATAGAATGATACCTGCTCTAGAACTTTTAGTGGATGGAGTTGTGGATGGTTTGCGAGATTTTTCTCCAAAAACAACTACATCAAATGAAAGCATATTCTTTATCAAATATTATTGAAATTCATGAGCTTTAAAAGAGAATATGGGAGAGGGCATACCTACTGGCACTGGATTTTTTTTTGTTTGGGAGTGCGAATGTGTGGCATCGCCTCTGTTCGTTATGGAGTGTTGATCACGATGCAACTTACGGTTCAGAGAATGGACCTTTTGAGCTCTCGTTATGGTCATCCAAAGTTTTTGAAATGGGTGATATATAGGTGAATATGGCCCTAATTCAATTCATTTGTGCTTGTTGAGTTCTTGAGAGGTCTGAGGCTTCTGCATACAATTTCTTGCTGTTGTGGTCATCCTGAGCACCAGGAATTATGTTATCATGCCCAAGTAACCTCCATGACATCCTGCACTTTAATTTTTTCAGTTTGATGGTGCCGGGGTCTGTACAGACTTGGTTTGTACGGATTTAGTGTTTTTTTCCCTAGATTGTGCGAGCGACAAGGGAAAAATCACACCTTCTGTGCATATTTTCTCAGGATAATCACACTTAAGGCACCCTTTTCCCCTTCTTTGGCATGCTTTAAGTGCGCACTTGAGGGGGCACCTCCCTAGAGTA
The DNA here is from genome assembly GCA_034641835.2 of Pinus albicaulis. NCBI lineage: Eukaryota > Viridiplantae > Streptophyta > Pinopsida > Pinales > Pinaceae > Pinus > Pinus albicaulis. The sequence goes on along the minus strand of MU968420.1, from coordinate 4,137,399 downwards.
TACTTGTACACATGGAAAGCACCCATTATTAGTATGCTTCCCCTATTTTTGATTAATTTTTTGTATCTTTGGGTTGGATGTTGGGTCAACGAAACTATTTTAGTACTCAGACATATACATATTTATTTATATATGAGAGATATTTTTTACGGCTCCACATGGTGTGTCACCTATTTCAATTTATGGATGATGTTATGCTGATGGATCTCTATATTTTTTGTTTTTTATGTATGATGGTTTATTCGAGATGCATTCCAGTTTAGAATATTGTTAGCTATGGGATCAATTGTTTGGTTTTGACTCCTCGGTACATGTGTAAATGTGATATAGTCAAATTATTTGCTTAATCTTCTTGCATGCAAATATTTTCTAAATAGATGTGTATCTCTTGTCTCAAATGTCTGGTTTAACTGTGACACTACTAACTAGGAATCCTAGTAGACATGCATATGGCATATTCCCTAATGGAGGGCATCACTCATAAGTCCTATGATGATGTCATATTCTACCTGATTTTTTGTTGCTGAACCGATGCACACACCATTTGTGCAGTGTGGTGATCGGTCAGGGTGGTAGATAACCCAAGCAGCTGTAGCTAAATTCTGAGACCATCATCAAAAAATCCAAAATAAGGTTCATGTTGGTGATCCTTGGCAGCATTTTGACCATTTTTAATAAATCTTTTGGTCAAAAATCTTGAGTGGTTGGGTTTGTGTACGTTCAACTATGGAAGGGTCGTCGTGGCCCTTATGGGTATAATTTCTTAACATAAAGGCTGTTGATGGGTTTACTGAGGCATGTCCCATCGAGTTCCATCTAGATGTATGCCCCCTATCGGAGGATTTTTTTTTATGATGTAGGGTTCTTTCAACAAGGTTTCAAACTTTCCTGGCTCGAGGGCTTCTTTCGTGATGAGCGAGGGTTGATGTGGTGGTTCAATGATGCTTTTACCCTTTCCTTATACACCTCATTGTATTCCAGTGACTGTCGTTGGATTTTTTCAACAAACTCTGGTTGTACTAGGCACTGTTATAGAGGCTGGGTATCATCAAGGAGTTCGATAGCGACGTGCAAATTTTGGATCTCACGGAAATTAATGAAAAAGTATAAGGTACCTTGATCTTTTGCGATAGGAATAAGGTGGAAATTCTGGGACGTTGGGGTGGCTACAGTCCTATTTCTGATATGTGATGATACAAACCATATATGGTGGATCGTGTCGTCGGCATTCAGTGGGGGAAGAATCTCAGTGATGGGAGTTTGTGTAAATGCAAAGTTTGGTTCCCCGCTAGGATGGTCAATTTCCTATGGGTGGAATTTGTGCTTGATGCAAAGGCACCTGAATGTTTCCATTAGCAGGCATACCTCTGGTGTGTGATTTTGGCCAGTGTAGATGGTGCATGGTATCACAGTGCCAACATATTAGACTATATGGGAATCTACAATACTCGTTGTCCCTGATGTGGATGCTTGGAAAGGATCTGTCATAGAAGAGGTTGTCTTCAGCTTCCATTTCCATATTGTTGGCTTTGGTGTGTTTAACTCTTTGGGGGAGTGTCGACTCAATGTTGTTGTTTTCGCTCTTAGCTTGGGGACATGCACAAATTTAATTGTATGGTGAAAGTGTGAACAAATCTGACAATAGGTATGCATGATCTTCTCCTAGTTAGGGAGAAATTTCTAAGGGAGAGAAGAGATTATGCAAAAACTAATTGCAAGGGGCTTCATTTCTCTACATTGATTGTCCTGGTTGTCATTCAAGTTGCATAGTCTGCATGTAATCCTAGGCTTGGTTTGGGTCACGCTTGGTTGGTGTGTTGTCCTAGTTCACCCATCACGCCTATGTGGGTTTGGGGTTGTTGGTCGAGGGGTGTTGTACCTTTTATACCATTCACGAAGGTCGTCTTGTTTCTTCTCTATGGTATGAATCATATCGATGGTGGGATGAAGCTGTGAGGCATAAGTACAATGCTACTCATAATTATTGCCTTGAAATATAAGGGAGAATAGCCTAGATATGGGGGTCCCTCCATGCTTATTTTGTGGTATGGAAGGGAACTAGCGTCGTAATGTTGCTAAATCAAGGCAAGTGGCGACCACATGATTGTACATTTTGCATAACGTGCATGTTGGTCTTCTTTGTAGAGAGTGGTTGGGGGTAACTGGGGGTTCCCTAATTGGTCACTTTTCAGCTGACAAGAATATGATGGATCTGCTCGTCACATATTCTTGGGTTGTGTAGCTATCTACGGATTCTGCTTCCATGTCATCTTCATGGGAGAGACGGGCTATTGCTGATTGAAAACTAGCAAGGGGAAGCCAAAATTGGGAGATATAGTGAAAATCCTCCAGAAGGTGATTGTCGGTGCACAAAGGACATGTGAACTGTGTTGCACACAATCCAATGTATTAAACCATTTCTATAGGATACCATCTATGGATTAGCTCTAGGTTTGCACATTCTTCGAAGTTACCACGTTCGTTTCAGAGTGTGTAGCATATGATGGAAGGTGGAATGACTAGGGGTCTTTCTGGTGCCCATTGTTCTTCCTATAGGTACAGGATGGTACGAGGTTCATTTTTGGATGGCTGGGTGGAGGGATCCTCTTGATAGGATCTCTCAATGGCATGTAAGGCATCCCTATATCATGGGAGCTCTCGGTAATGATGGGTATAGTGCCCATATTTTCTTCAGAGAGCGCATGCGTGACTGGTATGCAATGCTTTGCCTTTACCTTTGGTGGCAGGTTCCTTTTTACAGGAACCTGAAGTCATGATGTCTGTTTTAGAGCAAAGGAGTGGTTTTAATTCATCTATATTTGGGAAGATATGGGTAGGGTGAACTATTATGTTGCATATGGCATAGACTTGTGATTCCCATTGTACAATGGGAGTCTCCATCTTCTTTCCTTTTTTCTTTGTTTTCCTAGTTGTGATTACTAGTTTTGCAATGGATATTTCCTTTGCAGGGATGGTTTTGACTGTTTCTTGGATGGGTGGGGCCTCCTCGGAGCTAAGGGTCTTTAACCCTGTAGAAGTGATATGTGTGGCACCTATCCCTGTAGGTGGGATGAGATAACAAACAGGTATAGAAAATGATATGTTTGGTAACACCACTATTGCCAAAAGCTTCTAGGAGACGAAACTAGCTGGGGGATAGAGGAAAGGGGTTTGGGAAGTGGCATAGGCTAGAGAGGTTTCCGTGGCAAATGACTCGGTGTTATTACTATTTTTGTTCGTGTCCTGACTAGCTTCAGTGCTTGATGTGGACATCATGCACAGTCGATATCCTAAGACATCAAGTGATGACTGAGGGAAAATGGGAGGATCTCCTAAGAATAATGGTAGAACAGATGAGGGTTTGAATTGGCCAGGGCCATATTCTTGGTAACATGAAAGCGCATCTAAGGTTGTATCTACATAGGGTATAATTACATCAATGTTTTTTATGGGTCTCTTCTCCCTATGCACCAATTGGTCTACAGTAATGATGCGGTCCTCGTGGGGGAACATCATAATGTGGAAGACGAAGGGGGCTATTGCTGACATGGCGTACATGTAACTCCACACAAGGAGTATATTGTAGTCCGATTGAGCAACCAAGACTTCAATGTCTATGTGGACCGTCTTTCCGGCTAAGTAGACTGGGAAGTTTTGGTAGAGGCCGATGGGGGTTGAAGTGTGACTGTCGTTTGCTCTAAGCGTGATGACTAAAGGTTTTAGTTCAGGAGACCCTAACTTTTGCCAAATTTTTTTTGACATGATGCACGTGGATGCACCCTCGTCAATGACACATCAGTGAATAGTGAAATTTTGGACCGACACTGGTATCTGGAAGGTGACCATTGAAGGGGGCCTAGGGGTAGCTTTGTCTAAGTCAAAAGCCATTATGCATGTATCAGAAGGATAGATAGTGGCTAACGCAGAAAGTAAGGATTTCCCATGTTTGGGGCATGACTGCAATACTTCCAAGGCTGACATAGTAGCGAGATATTATGCTAAATCATCCTCGATACTATAATTATGGTCTGCTTTGAAGTAGTTTCCTTCTCTCCTCTTGGGTCCCTTTGTCATCTTTGGGAATGGTTCGATAGGCATATTTGAAATGGTCAAAGGTGCATTCGGTGCACTGGTACTTTCCCCTAACATATTGGTGGCTGGTGGGGTGTCATAATTGCGATTTCATGTTTCGAAAAACATCTCTTTGCCAGTCATGTAGATTTCATGGTTGCTTTTCCCAGAGTCATTTCGATTTAGTTGCTAAGTGCTCATCGTCCCTTGATGGGGGAAAGGTTCTTACATCATAGTTGTTTTCTAGGAAGATCCTCCTTGTCCTCGATTACTCTATAGCTTTTTCAGCTCAAGGAGATTGGGACAGTGGTGCGTATAGTGGCCATACTCACCACATATCAAAGAAGAATGGTTTGTTTGGAGAGGTGTCCTTTTTCTCTGTCATTGGGCATTGCTTGGCTCCTGGCTCTAATTCCTATTAGAGTTGCCTCTAGCCTTGGATCGTAGTGGGTGTTCCTAGTTGTAACCCCACTATCCAGGATTCCCTTTTGGCTTTTTTTTTAAATTTTTTCTTCACCATGTTAGGAGGGTAGTTCTCTTGGTTCTATTTGTGAGGTTGGTTGTGGGAAGGTTGCACAAAGTTCACATGTGCATTATTTTGTATAGGCAGGTCTTATGCTGGAGACTAAGCATAACATGGTCCCTAGTGTGCACATAGATGTTGGAGGTGAGATCTTCCGTCAGTGTTTCTCTCTGCATACTAGGTCCCGAGAGCTAGAGGATAGGGTCCTCCATGGTGATACTCTTGCACCCTATTGGTAAAATTTTATTGAGGCATATGATGAATTTGAAGACTAGGTTGAGGTACATTCTGGGTAGAACTGTATGTATAACCAAGGTTTTGACTGTTGTTGCCTAGATAACCTTGGGTTAATGACCCAATTAGTCTATAATATTCCAAAATTTTCCCACAATAAATTGGAATATTAACTTTTTCTATTTTCACTTAGGAGTTGAAAAATTGGGTAAAAAGGTCCATACATAGTAAAAAAATGCATAAAATCCCTCTTAGTATGAGAGGGGATCATCAGTGGAACTAGATTTCACACCCTCATGTGTGAAAGGAGACATTTGTAAGAAGGCTAGGTCAAGTTTGACCAAGTCAAATAGCCTAGAGGTATCAGGTGGAAAACATCTTGTGGGATAGCGCAGAGAAAGAGGAGGGAAGTTTCCTTGATGGAGGAAACCCTAAAGAGTGGGACCTATGGAGAGGGATCTCTCATGTGTTTAAAAGGAGGGCAAGGAAGCCATTGTGGGGAATGCTATGATTATTGATTTTATTGTTTCTTTAGACTTTGTGCATTCTCCTATTGTTCAGCTGAGTTGCATTGCTGCTTAGCACAAGGGATTCCTGTTTAGGAATTATTATCCTTCTTGAGAGGCCTCTTGAGGGATTGCACTTCATTCTCTCCACATTCAGGCTTAAGGCCAAAGCATCCTCCTTCAGGTATAGCACAGTTCTTGTTTAGAGCTACATTGTGTTGCAGGGTGTTGCAGTGGAGAATCCCACAACACCACTTCCAGGCTTGTTTTTCAGAGGAGGGAGCCTCCTTTCCTTTGGGAGATCAGTAAGGAAGGATTCAAAGCTCATTTTAGATCTTGGCACTTGGTCAACACTTTCTATTCCACCTACAATGCAGTTTCCCTCTTAGACTGCATTATTTCCAGAGTGCACTTGCAATGAGGGTTTGCAGTGTTGATTGGAGGGTAAGATCTCCAGTGACATGATTAGCATTTCACTTGGAAGATCCATTGGAGGAGATATTGATAGTAGATGCAGCATCTTGATTCTTCTCCATCCAGTTCCATTTTCTGAGTTGCAACTACTACCCTGCAACTTCGACATTTTTCCAATTTTGTATATTCTAGCCAATCCTTTGGAGGATTGTTGTATTATTTTTTCTAGGGGTTGAGAGATTTATCCCCCTCATTTATTGAGCCATATATTTTTATATATTTCCATTATGATGTAGTGTCTCATATAAACTGAGTCCTCTTAGCCTGCAGAAATACATGTGTAGTAGTGTTTGTCATATTTCATGTACATGTCCCTTTGAGGCTGCATTGCTTTGCTTGAGTGACTCCTTCCTCAATTATTTGTATATCATTGCTTATATATTATACATTTTTTGGCTATTCATATCTTCATGTGTTCATGGCTATAAAATAACGTTGTTATTCCATCTCTTATTCAATAATTTTTTGCAGTCCCTTCATCGGGCATTTTCTGAACATAACTAGGTGTGGGAGATCTGTTTAACCCACCTAGAGGGATTTATTTTGAGCCACCTCTTGGATTTCTATCTTAGATGAATTGATCTAAGGGATCTAGGTCTTGGTTTCAAATCCTGTAACAACCATTCCTAGAAAATGCGTTTTCCAGTCATGCCTGGCTAACAGTTCCCATTTTGGGATATTACAGTGGTATCAGAGCAACTTTGTTGGCTCAGCCTGTGAGTCTCAGCCCAAGAAGATCAGAATGATGAATAATATGAGATTACTCCAATAAGTGTTTATATCTAGAGAGGACCTCTCCAATAAGGTCAAGAATATGGAAGAAGTTGAAGTGGAAGGACCATGCACTCCCTATTCTCATCAAGAAGAAAATAATGAGCATGGGAGATACTTGGATCATCTGATTCTAAGTAAGTACCTTGCTGAGTAAAAATCTCAACCTAGAGACTTCTAGGAGACTCTAGCTTTCCCACATTTCATCCAATTGAAGGAAGAGAAGAGACCTTGTAGCAGAAGAGAAATCAAAGGAAATAGATTTATGTTATCTACCTTTGATGGGTTATCTACAGAAAGAACTTGGGTGAGGATTTTGGAAGAATTTTTCCTGCTACATCTTGTAGTGGAGGAAGAGGTTGTTGAGAACTCAACGTTGCACCTAGAAGGTGAAGCCCATATTTGGTGGTTTAGCCATTTGAGCCATGCAAGAGTGTCTACTCTTGCTAAGTTTTCTCAAAAGCCGATCAAGGAGTTTGACATTAGAAGAACATAAGAGGATGATCCCTCACCACCACTTGAGGAGTTTGGTCCTAACACTATCACACTCATGGAGGAGCAGCCACATGCATCAGCAGATGGGGCAGCCAAAATTTTGGAGGGGGGAACTCTTACAACCCTACAAGAAGTTCCCAATTCTCATCAAGGTATGGAAAGGTTTCCACTATCGATTTTTGCAGCAAATTCTTTTGAATGTTGTGGAAATTTTCTTTTACATGGCCAAGGGTAAAATCCCATTGTTGATCTAGAGCAACATGGTTGCATTGCACCGTGCAACATTGATACATTCAAGGAGGGAATAAACCATCATCCTCATGAGCCATTGTTGGATTGTATATCACACTTGAGGTTGGGGTTTGAAGACTTGATGGAAGATAGTAGACATCTTGACACTAGTACAAAATGGCTGACTAGTTACTAAAAAAATGACTAAAATTTGCATATAAGCGACTATTTTTTGGCTGGTGACCAATAGTAGCTCATTTACAGTATCTTATAACATGATCAACTTTTATTCATTTTTAGCTTAGTCATTAATCTATTATCTCAAATTTGTTGTCTAGTAGTATATTTGATCATTAATTTAGTCACTTATTGGGTCATTAATTTAGTCATTGATTTGCTCATTGATTTAATCATTGATTTGGTGATTAATTGTCACAATTAATGACCAAATATATAGCAAAATATATTACCATATGATCACCCAAGAAAACCAAGTAATGAGCAAAGAAACATGACCAAAATGTTGGTCGTGTTATAAGATACTGTAAATTAGCTATTAATAGTCATATATGTACAAATTTTAGTCATCGTTTGAAACCAATTAATAACCAAAGAAATATGACTAAATTTTCGTCGTGTTATAAGATATTGTAAATTAACTACTAATAGTCATATATATGCAAAATTTAGTCATCATTTGTATTCACAAATTTATCATTTGCAATAATCATTTATCATTTTTTTGGTAGTTTCATATTCATTATATAAACAACTAATTTGGTAATTTATATTCATTTCATTTACATTCATTAATAATCATTATAAATTACTAATTTAATCGTATACTAATTTTATTTGTGTTCATTAACCAATATAAACTACTAATTTAGTAGTATTAAATTGATTTTGTGTTCGGTATTAATCAACATAAATCAATTTGTATGATTTAAAAAATGTCATACAATGTACATGTTCATTTAATATGAAAACACAAAGTTGCATATATTAATTACAATACTAAACAATATCAAGTGAAACTATAAATAATTTCAACCACATAAATTATGTTATATGAAATTTTAAAGTATTACAATATGATTTCCCAACTTAATATTGGTTGGACTACAATTTACACATTAAATGATGTTTCATCACTTCAAAACATTATCATTGTGGTACCAAGACATTGCAGGTGAATTCACCAACTCCAAAGACTTGACCATCAGTCTCTATATGTGTGTCTTATGTGATATATTGGCTCTAAGGGTATCACCAAACCAATTCTCCTCTCTCTCTTTGCATTTGTCGCTCCAATGTTATTTCTCTCCTCTTTCTTCAATTCCTACTTACCATCAATATTGAGTTCCTTTTCTAAAGACAAAAGATACAATGCAGAGTGTAAGACATGAAAGACAATGAACACTACAATATAAACTAAATTATACTATAAATAGTTTATACAACATATACCTGAACATGAGCAATGTCAAAGCCATTTTTCCCCACAGAAGTAAGAAACTCGAACAAATTTTCTTCAATGGGGTGATAGTGGCCACAATGTAGCTCGATGACCTGTATAAAAAAAGCAAATAAAATGTCACCATATATAGAAAATAACACCTTAGTAACTTAGTATTCAACTTTCAGGGAAAAATTAGGAACAATCATGTCAACTAAGTTATATGCTAAAAATATCAAGATGATAACTTGTGAAAACAAATAATCTGAGGTTTGATGTTCACAACAACATTTCATTTTCTAACCCATGAACTTGGTCAAGTATATAAACAACATCTACTCAAATAGCAACATGAAATTAAACTTTTCTGATAGTCATGAAAATATTTTAACACAAAATAGCTATAACAATTCCAATCAATATCGTGTAATACTAATTTCATCTTCAAGCTTTGGTTGTTTCTTAAATGGACTTGATACCAAGTATTTTCAATTTCATAGTTCAAAGACAAAAAAATGAAAAGAAACGTCCAAAATACAATCAAACAATAAAGAGAGGATATCATGGAATGAAAATTGCAATTATAAAAAAATTGTTTACCTATCCACCGATGTCGTGTCTGGCATCCCTAAAACATTTTGTTGCCAAAAATAACGATGAGGTCAAATAATCACAACATTAAAAACCATAGGAATTCATACTAGAAACATTTCCAAATTCGATGGCTTAGGTGCCTAAAGGTTCTCTAAAAGCAAATGAATCATATCCAAGACATGTTATGTATTGTTTCCCCATCTTTTTTCCAATCAAATTTCCTTTAACGTGCCCACAACAGAGTTAAGTAACAATCAAATGAAGACATTAACATTTTTTTATTTTTTATATCTATAAAATTTGAATCTGATTTTTTTCATGAACATATTAATTCATATTTAAAGCCTTCCTAACATATGAGAAAGTTTCAATGAAGTAGGACATTAGAAAAATCGACCTCAGTGCGGTCCACAAATAATTTGTACAATATCAATATTTTTCTTCTTGTGATATCTTGGGTAGAAAAAAGAACATATCTGCAAAGGAAAAATGCATATATTACTTATGTTCAAAATTTATAAATGGTGTATTCTTAAGCATCTTTTTCAGATGTTCCTCTGCCTTTACCAAAATGAACTGTAGCTTGGTTAAACTATGTATCTTTTCATTCAACATCAATTTCTACAAGATAAATGTCACACATTATTCTTTCTCATTTATCAACATGATACATATGATAAATTTAAAGTCACATAAAACCAAGAGCAAACATTTTCTAACCAAAACAAACAAACAAATAGTGCCTCTAATAAAACTTCATTATAATATTAGCAAATGAAAAGAGAGTGGACCATTTTTGTTGTTGGACTTTGCCTATTTTTGTTATGAAAGTTCTCCAGGAAACAAAAAATGCGAGGGAAGTTGAAAATATGAAAAAAATTATGTTGACCTAATTTGTAGACTTCTTCATAATGATGTGAATGATGTCATTTCAGATGTGGTAAATATCATAATAAGAAATGGCCACATTTGATGCAAATATTAAATATATAAAATTGTGGACATGGCATGCATTCTAATAAATTACAATGTGATGATTATCATGGGCCTTCACAGGTTATAGGTCCTTAGTATGTTAGTCTTTATGATAAAAGAGAGACGGAAACGATAAGTATGGGTGGTCCTAGTGTGTATGGTGGATATCTTCAAGAAAATGTCATCATCTCAATGAACCTAGGTTCTGACATGGTAAACCTAGATCTAGTCTTCACCCAATTTCATTCCATCACAATTTTTCAAGACTCAAGAGGAAATAATGTTCCTTCAGATTATAATAGGGTTTCTGTTGAGGTTATAGATAAAGGGTATCCAAAGAAAATGGATTTGTGGGCTCCAAGAGATATGGATAATTTAAATGATAAAAATTATATATTTGTTTCCAAAGATTGAAATGTAGGGATACATTTCGTGGATTTTACTAATAGATAGAATGAGATAAATAATCCATGAGGAGAATCTACTGGTCATTTTTATTAGGGAAATACTCAGAGAAAATAAGACTTTAGGTTCAAATCAAAGATGGTGTTGATTCTTGTAGCTCCTCAGTTGTTGGTAGTTTTTAATGTAGGAAATTGGTTCTTCAAGGGTAGGGTCCTTAAAATTAATTTCATCTTCCTTGATCCTATCACCCAAAAATAAAACATAATAAAAAAAGAGTAAATATGTCAAGTTTAGCGAAATTCATATTTGTATAGTTTTCAAGCTTATAATTATTTTTTAGTCTGTTATAACTCTGTTGAGACCACCTACTCTATAGTCAAAAATAGTAGAACTTTGAACTATCCCCATCAAAGTTGCACCTCCACCATCATTCCTATTATATGTAGTCTCCAAGGTTATGCCCATATTATCTTGAGATGAATTTGTTGTTGAACTATATAGTGTAGACTGTACACTTACTCCATCCTTAACAAGAATCTTGCTAGAGGTACTGAAATCAACTTTTGGATTTCTCTTCCCTTCAATGTTCTTATTGGTATCCAGTCCACAACTATTTGAATATTTGTTTTCAACTTTCATGCCTAGACTCCCCCTAGTAGAAGATGCAGCTTTCTCATCTCCACTAGAAGTCTGAGAAGATTTAGCTTCTCGTGCACTTGCTTCTCTATATTGTGGGAGAAATGATGCACTATATACATATGGACAAGACACACAATATTTTTTTCTTTTCTACATTTCTAACTGTAATAGCACGTGTATCAATTGTATCTAATTTTCTCTCAACACCTAAGGATGCATCAGACTCTGAAGTTGGAGAATATTTTCTATCCAAATGGACTAAACCTCCATCAAGTGTACAATTTTTCCCTATATAGGTTACAAATATTGTTCATTGAGAAAGAAACCACACAACATTTTCTTTTTGCACAGAACTCAAGTTTTCAAAATCAACATTTACATTGGTATTTTAAAATTTGGCACAAGGATATTCCATTGCAATAGAAACATGGTGTCCCCTTGCATGTGTACAATAATCTTGCGTTAAAACTGTAGCAATAGTTACAGGTATATTTGTTTGGCCTTTAAAACAGATGGTTCTTGCCATCTATCTTTCCTCAACTAACCATGACCTTAAATCATTCTTTTTAGAAATGCATTCTTTGTTCTCATTTCCTTATGATAAAGGCAACATATCTACAGTTGATTCATTAGCAGTTTCTCTATATCTTCCCTGGTTATCTCCATTTGTAGGTATATGTCATTCTTTGCACTTCATAATTATCTTCACTTGTTGTAAACAAAATACCACTATAGGAAAAGCCTCACCTTGTGAGCGACCAAGTTGTTGAACAACATTTATAAAACGTTGATTTAGAGTAGGTGAACGACACCTTATACCCTTCCTCTGTGTTTAAGCTTGAGATGTATGATGAGACTTCTTGAAAAAAAATGCAATTGATGCAAGTGCTCGTCGAGTTTGTAAAATTTTTGTATCTAATCTATTTCAAGCTAGACTTTTGCGATGCAAACAAAATCATTTTGTGTTTCTATGGTGATTTACCAGACAGACTACCAAGAAAATGTTCATTTTTTTTAGTTTCCCCCTTTTTAGTGTCGTTTTCTTCCTAAACCAAGTTACGATTTTATTGACATGGACCTTCACTACTATGCTTCCTTTGAAATGTAAACCTAGTAATTTTGTCATGTGCCTGTAGCTCAGGATCCTTCACATTGGTTTCTGGACCCTGGCCCACATTGATATATATAATCTCACCATGAATGTTTTTTGAGCCCTTTGTCACAGAAGGCATGATGGCTAAAGTATGGATTGTTGTGAATTTATATGGTTGAGGAAGCTCTTTAGTGAGTTTTTTGGACATGTGTTGGATACCACCATGATCTATTGTGAAAACCAAAGTGGGATTTGAATTTCAGAGAATCTCTTGTTCCACTACTGCTCCAAGCATATTGATATCAGGTACCACTTTATCTGGGGTATGGTAAAATGGGGCATCGTAAGGCTCCGTCACATTGGGATTGATGAGCAAGTCACAAGTATTATCACTAAGCCCCCGGGGAAGGTCAAATTTTTAACCTTTTGTGAGAGACTTGGAGTCGTGGACAAACCGTCCTATGAGGGTCCATCTTGAGTTGGAAATTAAGTTATGGGAGCTATAGGGTGCCTGGGGGTACTTCTTGGAGCTATGAGCGACCATAGGCTGAGGTTCGCCTTCCCCTAGTGGTGCATTGTGTACAGGGTGAATGGTTTGCCTTCCCTTGTGATACCCCCATTCTTGGTTGATATATGAGCAGGTTCACCCTCTCTTGTTGATGCCCCAACATATATCCTATCCATGTATTTCGAGAGTCATGGGAAGTACCTATCATCTGGAAAATGAGTTTGGAAATGAGGATAGAGACCATAGTAGTACCACTGGACACATCATGTACTGTTGTACTCTCTATGTTAGGATGCATGGTGTCCAACAACTTGATCTGGGATCAAGTTTGGTTGAGGTTTTTACCTTTAGATTAATTTGGGTCAGTGGAGAGTAGCAAGGTCTTGCGATTCACTCTCAATCAAATAATTCTTCATTATTTCTTCATAGTTCAGCAAAGAAAAGTAGAGCAGGGATGACAGGATGATACAAGTTGACAAAAAGATTTGTAGGTGGATTTCTCCTTAGTTGAGAGGGAGTGTTAAAATTGTCAACTAGGGCCAAACTCCACCTTGGTCAGCTCATATGATGGAGATGATATTTTTTTTGGCTTCCTCTTTCCAAGAGGTGCAATATTGATCTAAAGATCATCTTGTTTGGATGAGCAAAAGTGAGATATTGAATTTAATCTCTCACACATGTAAATTGTCAAAGTTAGTTAGAGGTCTAATGTAGGGTCATAAGCCCCAATGGACGTGTCTCCACTCTCAATGAAGTTTATAAATATGAGATACCTCTTCCTCATTTCAGAAATCACCACTCAATGCATTTCTCTCTCCTCTCTTCACACGTGTGGCAAAGTGACTAGGAAATTCTGAAATTTTCAGATCTGTTTTTGGGCTGAATTATAGAGCTCATTTTGTTGTGCTTTTTAGGGAGATAGTTCAATCTCTCTAGGCCGCATCCTCTGGCATAGAAATCAGGAAATTCTGGGCATGTTGACCAATGTTGACCACAACAACTTTGACCACATTGTTGACTTTTTGTTGACCGAGTTTGACTAAGATTTTTGGATCAGTTTTGGGTTAATTTAGACTACCTTTGGAGGCCGCATTCATTGAGTTTGACCGAACTGATTTGAAGGAGTTTTATTGTTGGTTTGAGCACCATTGAATTTCTAGTTAGGGCATCCTATTGACTGTAGTTTGACTATACTAGTTTGATAGTGAATGGGCAAGTGTATTTTGTATATTGCAGTCTCGCTGCTGAACTTTTGAAGAATAATAAGAGTATTTTATCAAAGGGTTTCTCTGACATTTGGGTATTTCCCTGGGCTCCACGAAATATTGTATCGTCTTGTCTTGGCTTGTCTTATAGTTATTGTTTATGTTCTATCAACATTTACTATCAATGTTAATGTGATTGCTAATTTGGAAATTGATATTGGGCTAATAATAAAAGATTGAAGTAAATTTCTCTAAATCATAAAACATACCATTGTTATCTAAAATTAACATATAAAAACACAATAGGAAGAGCACAAAACAAACTACCAGGTAATCTCTTGGAATCCTTCTCCTTCATGATCACGTTAAGAAGGGCCTTTTTGGCAAAATATTATCAAAGGATTGTCTAGTAAAGGAACAATTTGGAAATGGAAATGACTCTCTTGCTGACAAACTACATCTGTTAAAGTCTATTCTACAATTGGCCAATTCTAAAAACATCAGCAAATGGGTAGTCCATTAAGCAACAAAACAGATCAAAAAATATTATCTTGGGGGCCTAGAAGAATGTGTATAAGGCTTGCAGAACCTTGGGTCTATGTTATGGGGGATTATATTAATAAGGCTTTAATGGAAAATATGGTCCAACATATTTGCAAGGAAGAAAAAAAGCTTTAACGCAAACAACATAGGCACCATATCCCCCAAATGCCTGCTCGATCATCTGCACTTCATTTGATACAACCTGGACATAAATAAGGATTATATTTTTTGGGATAGCAAGGATGGATCCAAGGCTAAGTTTATGAGAGCTCATGGAATTTGAAGATAACGCTCTCTAGCATGGAAGATTTAGAAAGTTCAAAGGGGCCCTTACAATAGCTCTTGGGCTATATTATTTGGAAATTTAGGTATGAAGCTGAAGATGGACACCTTTAAGGAGAGACACAGGAAAATATTGGAGGAATTGAGAACCCAGATCAATAGAGATGCAACAAAGCACTCAAGAAAGATCCTAAAAAATTTTAGAATTCTAATGAGGGGGGATAGAATGACTGAAAATGGAGAGCCTCCAAGACTATATTGTACACAGTAAAGAGAGGTCATGAATGAAGGAGAAAATTCAACAAAACTTTGAATAAGGTATGGGTGAAGGAGGACTTGACTAAAGAAAATAATTTCTTACAACAATCCACTAAAAAAAAACCCAACACGGGGTTATATCCTGAGGAAAATGCTTCCTTGGCCCTTCTTAATGCCCCCTTTCCCTCAACTCCTTATGTGTGAGTACCCATGTCATATTTCAAGTAATTTTATAGAGAAACATGACCTCAGCTAGAGCTTTCCTACCTTGTTACTAGATCTCTTTCAAAACTGGCATATGATATTATAATCCCCAAAGCTTAAAGCAATTTGTAAACATGTTGCCAGCTATGGAAGTTTGGTTAGAAAGAAATAGACTTATTTTAAGATATCAGTCTATCAGGCAGCCTTTGAGAAAGACTAGTAGGATGCATGGGGAAATTTATAATTGAAATAGTAAAACCACCCTATCTAGAGAGAGAAAATCCCCCAGCAGATGACTATTGACTTTAGAATCCAAGGCAACTTGAATCCTCCATCCCTGGCAAAGGAAGTGGGACCCGTTGTACACAGTCAAAATAAGATACAAGGAGGACAGTTAAGACACAATAGACCTATGGGAAATTGTAACAATATAGCCCAGATAGAGGCATGATCAAGGGATTGAAAATGGGTTTTCAAATAGGATTTTCTCATCTGAATTGGAAGAGGAATTTTCCATAATTGTCCAAGCCTGGAGGAGTAGTGAAGGGGCTTATTTTTCACCTCAGCCGTCATTTTTTTCTCTCAATAGTCTGGTTCAATAGCTGATGAGTACCTTGTGATTGAAGATTATGATCGCCAAGACATCATGGTGAAGAAAATGCTAGATAGAAAGAAAAGAGGCCAAGGAGATGGGGATGGAGATTTGAACCCATACTTGTGATCCCTCAAAACCTCCAAGGAAATAAACCCCCTTCATTATCAGAAAGTTGTGTCTGACAGAAATGGCAGTTCAAAATGATGTGGAAGGGCAGCTACATGAAAGGAGGATACATAACACAATAATTATGTAAAGGGTGGTTGCTAGAAGAGAAATTGTAGGAAGAGCCACAACAAGGGGGAACATGGATGATCTAATGTTGGATTGAAGATCAAGGAGGAGCCCCACACAAATGTACCATATCCATACCATGATCTTGTGCCTGAACACAATATTGAGTAGCTTCTGGGTGAATATCTACTGTAGGCCAAAGTAGCAAAGAAAGATAAATATTTTCAAGCTTCTCATTACTGTCTATAACCTCTTTATCCATCTCTAGCATATCTACATGACTGACCATAACCTTTACAATTCTGAAACCCATATGAGACAAAGTTCACAATCCTTTTTGTTAAATCTTCAAATAGGATAAATCTCTTATGGCAACTTATAATTTGCAGTATGCACTATTTCTATCTAAGAAGAAGTCATTATCATGATCAACATTTAAGAAACTAAGTTTGAACACACAGTTTTGTGTTATATGGGATAGCTGTAGATTAAGGGTGGTTTAGTCTAAGATTAGGTGTGGCACCAGCCTTATAGGCTAGGTTGTTGGATTTATTATGTTTTTGGTTTACCTTAAGAGCGACTTGAAACCCTAAATTGCTTCAAACTCTATGAAACTTGTGTATTGATTTTCTTTAAGGACACTTTAAACAATGTCACAAGAGGTAATCCTCATCACCAATGTTAAGAGATGAGACATTAAGTGTTATATGAATCAGTTTCAGAGCATATAGATCATCAAACAATGGTGAAAAAAACTTCAGTACTTGACCACATAAAATACGTAGAGAAATAGTGAGAACCAGAGCCAAATTTTTATGTCAGTGACAAATCTGAGTATGTTGTTGAATTATAAAGTTAGTTGTTGAGCTCATTGTTGCATTTTATTGCATTAGAAGGTGTTTAATACTTCATTGTGGAAAAAAAACATTGAAATAATCAAGGTGTAACATAGCACATTTCAGACCTTCTTGCAGAGTGAGTAAAATGGCATACAAGAAATAAATCACATGCATTGAGGTGTTAAATGAATAACCAGGAAGTTGGTCATACCATGGATCATGCAATATCCACCAAAAAAAAAAATAGATCTGAAGGCTTGAATTTAACCCTAGAAATAAATCTCAAATGGCATGAATTGTTCCCCTTATTATTAAGTAGGTTGTTCACCCTATTTTGACATTGACTAGTCTTCTTTGAGTGACTGTAGATCATAAATATATCTCAATGTTCGCAGAAGTCATTGTAAATTGACCTCAAATGAGAAATACATATTCAATTTTTTGATGCATGAGAACTCAATTAAGTTCTTGTGTTAGATCCAAAATGGGTGAAATAAAAATATAGCGAATGAAATTACCTTGGATCTAGTGACCTAGATTTAGAAATACAACAAGAAAAACCCTCCAAAGAATTCAGAGCAATATTCTTCTATCTAATGAATCATCAATAGGGTAGTGCAACCATGAACCCATTACATCTTCATTAATGGAACTAGAATTATTTAATGACTCTAAAGTATTGTCCTATTCACAAGAGAATGCTTCCCAAGTAACACAACATCATCATTCTATAGTGTTTTGACAGTTGAGTTTGCAAAGGATGCTTGACCACTTCATTTAAAACCAGACCATTTTCCACATGAGTTCTTCGACAACATGCTTTACATCCTCGATCTCTTATATAGTTGTATAGTATGTAGTAAAAATCAAGTGAGTAGTTCTCTGGTCCAAATAGCTCCTTTATAATTGGAGTCCATGACATTGTAAGGCTGAAATTTTCCCAATGTCCTGGAAAAATACATGAAATATTACAAAAATCCAGCCAAAAATGATGTTTACTTCAACAGAGGAGGAGGTTTTTCCCTCATCAAGAAATGTGGAATGAATTTGAGAAATCAGTTAGAAACAAAGTCCACTTAGTAGATAAGGGGATTTTTGTCTTTAGTCATCTGTAAAGCCCAACAATGGTACATTCGTAGCTCATGCATGCCAAGCGATGAGAGTAAATAATTACAACACAATTGCGCCTCACAGAAGGAAACTCTTTCCTGCCCAGTGCCAACATAAATTCCAAGTTTTGACAGTGTTAAGGGAAGGGCACCTTTTAATTGAAATGGCCTCTTTTAGTTGGATTCAAGTGCTCATTAATCAAAATAAGCACCACAGATGAATTTTTTTATAGATAGAAACTTTTTGTATTATACTGGGCCATTGCTACAAGATTTTTCATAAGATTTACAAATCTCATATGAACCTGTCTAGCTTTTCTATTTATAGAAAAAAAAATTCTATTTAGCTCATTTCACAAAAAAAATTTCTTTTGATTAATATTTCAAAGTTCTGTGATGGGGATATTGCTGGGAGCTTCCCTTTTAAGCCTGTCATACAAATTAAACATAGTTCCATTACTGTTTTGATTTCTTAGGGATATCTAGACAAAATTTCCCCTGTCAAATCCTAGAGTTTGTCAAGTTAAGTGACTTGACAGAAAAAACAAGAATAATTAATATAGACAAGTCAAGATTTACTAAGCTTCACCAGATGGTTCTATTAATATAATTCGTATTAATATTGATTTTTTCCTGCTTTGTAAGAGAAACATGGATCATTTTCGTTTTTATGCATGACCAAAATTTAAATCTGCAATGAAGAAGGGAAGATATCTAGGTCTGTTAATGTTTATGTTGTTTGGACTTGAAATGGTTTTTGCCAGTTTTCTGCTCATGCTTATAGAAGCTTCATAGAAAATGATAATGTGCTTTAATAAATCATGCGGGGGATATGGGAAGTGTCTACTTTGGCCCAAATCATCCTATGAAGTCACATCGACTATGCATGTCACACCATCTGGTCCTTTCTTATGAACTTCATAAGAAGATGGAGATCTATGTGTGTCCTAGACCTTCAAATATGTCATTTATCTTTGTCCAGTATTTTTTTTTCTATACTTAATTTAAGCCCATATTCATGTTAGTATTTTCTGGGTTTTTATGTATCGACCACACAAGGTAAATCCAATGGAACTTGCTCAGTTTCATTCAGCAGACTATGTGGAATTATTGCATCAAATAACGCCTAATAAACAACATTTGTTCATTAAGGAGCTAGTAAAATGTAAGGCTTGTGCCCTTTATATGACTATAGGGATGATAAAATATAGACTAATATTTCTCAATGTATTGATATTGTTATTGTTTTGAATTCCAAGAAGTTTAATGTAGTTGTACCCATTGCATTGTCTGGTCTCTATGAAGTGATTGTATTGTTTTGTACTTTTTTTTATGTATATCTCATTTTTTCAATTTCGTCAATATATCTTTCTTTTTTCTGGTTTTACTACAAGAAATTAATATTCCTACCATTGTGTTGTTTGCTTTGGTACATAATATGGGAGAATATTGTCCTATATTTGACAACCTCCTTGAGTTTTGTCAAATTTATACTGGTCGCACTATAGGTAGCTAGAACCTTTCTTGGTAGATATGATTTATCTATTATCAATATATGTTATGAGGCCTAATAAGGATGATATCCTTTGATTCATAACAAGATGTTGCTCATCGACTAAACAACCATATTTTTTATATTGAAATCAATTGGTCTGGTGGTCTTCACCATGCTAAAAAGTGTCAGACATTAGGTTTCTGTTATATTAATGAATTTGTGCTGGGAATTTTGGAGTTGCTTAAACATCATGCCAGAGTTCTCTATGTTAATATTGATGTCCACCATGGCAATGGAGTTGAAGAAGCCTTTTATTTTACTGGAAGGTATTCAATGGTTACATCAGAACATTTCAATGCAGATGGTTGTGCCTTATTTTCTCATTAATGGTACGTCTGGTGTAGGTAGATTTTAAGTTTTCATATGATAGATGATGGTTATTGTTCTTTCTGCTATGAAGCTATAATTTATTAAGCTAAAAAAGGGATGAAAAAATTATTGGTTATTCCCTACCACTATTAAGAAAATTTTTACAAAGGTATACAATACTTGATATATAGTTATAATTTTCATTGCAAAACTAGTAAGGGACAATAGGTGGTTTGGACTCTGCAGCAATCAGCAAGAGTGACTGTGGTCATGCACCACATGCTGCACACAGTTTCTCCTTAACTTTTGGCTTCATCAACTAAATGTTTAACTTCTTAAATCTTAAATAACTCAATTGATAATGGCATCACTTCAGACAAACATAAATATCTACTTGTTCCTTAAGAGGAACACTTCCATCGTTGACTAACTGATCAGTATCTATAAGTTGGATTTTCCTATGTTAGTATGTTCTTGTTGTACAATTTTTCTTGATAGACACATATAGACATGTACATGGGTACAATTGACGTAAAAAATAGTAAAATACTAGTGCAAACAAACACATGCATTCACATAAAAATGCTAGTTACTTGAAGTACATAATCCCTATTCACCCTTGTCACATCTTAACATGCTATCCATTGTAAGTTAATTTTGAGGAAGAATCCATTGTTTAGGGAAGAGAAAACTCTACATATGGATAAATAGGAAGTGAATATTCCAGTTTTTGGGATGGTAGAATATTATAGAGGAAGCAGAAGCAATTGAACACAACTTGTGAACCATCATATTTTGGAGTAATGGAGATGAGAAATGTTTTTTTGACAATGAATCTCTAATTTTACTTTAAACCCATTATTTAATGCAACCACATTCATGAGTAGGCAGTGGAACTATAATATTTTGAATATTTTATTGAGTACAAAATGAATTTATGTCCAACAAACTTGCAAGATTAAGACATGGAAAACCAACCAACAACTAATAATGAAAGAGGTTGATCCCAAAATTTCTGTAATGTAGTTTTAATAACTTATTTTTATGTCAGAAATTATATAGCATTGAGTTCTGTGCTTCTTCACTTTCATGATTTCCTCATCTCACACTAATTATCTACCCTAACTTTTGCTTTTGAATTTAATCCCAAACTAGTGTTTTCTACTGCACATGTGGAAATAAAGAAAACAATTTTTCAATGTCCACAAATGAACAAAATAATTCAATGGGACTACTATCTCAAATGATTCACAAGGTGATAAGGCCAGTGGAACAGGGAAGTGTCACCATTATCACCGAGGCAACAACTTTCCTCATTTTAGTGAAACTCTGCCTATGCCCTTTCTCCTAGACTTGCGCATATGCACAATATCCATATCCATCTCCCTTGCTGCCATTCGCATCAATACATCTTCCCTACCCATCACCCTCTGTCTCCTACTACCATTCTTGTTCCCCATCACTCTCCCCCAACACATATCCTTGCCAAAAAATTCCAATATGTGGACAATTTACTCGTTGCATTCATTGATTTTAATTTATTCATCACACATATTTAATTGTTATTCTCGCAGATCCGTCAAAATTTAATCAACATGTTGGTAGATTTATTTCATATTTTGAAGGATTTAAGACTAGATACATGCTTCTGATTCACTAATTTGGAAGGTTAAGTGATAGATTTTGGAGTCTAGATCAACCAATTATCTGAGACATGCCCTAGAACTAGCATGCTTTGAAGTGAGGATTATTTTCTGCAACAGTCGTAGCATTCCTAAACTATCCAATCAAACCCCTTGGGATTTATTCAAGGGGAAAAAGTGATTGACAACCCTGGCTTTCTGATTTTGGATTAGGAGCAGAGAAAACTTCACTTTGAGAGACCATGGATTCTAAAAATAAACAAAGGAGAATGCCCACTGAAGATAATGAAGCCCACAACTCAGAAAAAGTAGTGTTCTAAGTATTGACATTGACAATAAGGAAAATCCTAGTTTTTATATTTTATAGCTATAAATTGCTAATATCTTTCCATTGAGAAATTATACTTTCAATTATTTCTCTATTTGAATGTAGATCTAGCTAAAAGTTGCAAAACCATTTAAATCATTTCTCCAATATTTTAATTTCCTATGATTTACCAACATCACAATGGATCCATAATGACGCAATTTATATATTTAAGATTCTAAATGATTGCAGTTTTGAAACAAACCTGTGACACCCATGGGGAAAATTGTTGATGCACTTCACTCACTAGATCTCCCTTTATAACTGACAGTATAACCTATCCATTCATAAAAGTTGCTAAAAGTCACCACTTGTTAGCAATAATAAAATTAAGATGGGCAGAACCATGCCTTGAAATTACTGATTTCATATAGTTCATTTAGTTTTGAAAGAATTTTCAAAGTTAAAACTACAAATTCATACGTAAAATACACTTCTAGTTGGAACTTAGTTTTGATCATATATGATTGTGAATATTCTATTGTATAAGAAATAATGCAGATAACTCATCCTCCCAGTGCATGTTATCCTAGATGATACAACATTTCTTCTACTTAAATGTTGTTGATGTACCAATGCAAGGGTCATTTCTCACAGTTGTGCTAGCTGGAAGTCCCAACAGGGAACTGATTGATTCTCCAAAATTGTTCACTGCATACTAGGCAACCAACCAACATAATCAAGTGGAGATGGTAGGTGGAGGACTCAGGCTCATATTGACACAAAGGGAGAAAGATTCAGAAGTGACACATTGAATTTCATGAAGAAAATAGAATGGAATGGCAGGGAGGATAGACATAGCACTCAGGATGTCCAACAACAGCAGGTATGGACACAAATGGAGCAAGCAACAACCACTACAATCAAACAGGGCAGAGTCAAAGGTGGCTATTTATTTCTTTTTTTGGCGTCCTTCCCATAAGCCATGGACTTGTTTTAACCATTTGAAGGATTAGGGCACCAGAAGGAATAAAAGCTCTATGTTTCTAAGCCAACCCCACTAATTTAAGATACAGTAATGAGTCAAATAAAAGTGAAACCTGTCTAAAGAAATTAGTAGGACCTGTAGCTTCAACAAATTAAAGATTTTGAATGTTTTTCTTGTTGGAATGCAACCACTATAGAATTAATTGTTGTAAAACTTGATGAAGCAAAATATAGTTGGTAGAACCAAATTTTATGAAAGCCCATATGGAAATAAAAAGTTTGTTTTAAATCTGCAATAAGAAATGCATGCTAAAAGATGATTTAAGTATGTCCTGATGGTGGTTGAAATGAATCCAAGAAAATTGTGGCATCATATTTCATGCAAGATCTTGGGCCTTATATTTATTTTATTACAAAGTTATTTTCTCAGACATGTCAATTATAAACTTTGCAAAAGGAAAGTAAACTAAAACACTCTATGCAGCATTTGGCCAAGCTTAAACTCATGAATGAGGTGAAGGCACCCACTTTCTCCACAACAATCATCTTAATGTAGACCAGTGAGAATCTTACATATCTAAAGGTAAATACCATAATCTAGTATACATGGTTTTAGCATACCCTAGAGGTAATGTTACCCACATTTTTGTTTAAAACAAAGATGGGATAACGAGGGGAGCTATCCCAATTTAATATATTTTGGTAATACATTATAAAACATATCAACTATACTGGCATGGGACCATACTTCCTGACGAGTGAGGAAATGTATTATTAGAATGGCTCTAAATTGATATGTGGATTTTAATGCATGAGAAAGGTAACAACAAATGATATCATAGGCTCTGATCTCCTGGAGCAGTCCTCTCCAGAATCCGTATAGTGCACAGGCAAGGAGGGTGATAGCACAATAATACAAGGACCAAAGGAGGGATAGTGGATGGGTCAAACCTGTCTGATAGAAGAAATGATCACATGTCAGTAGTACTCCTATAGATAGTAGTGAAACAAGGATAAGAGACCTTTCTAAGGTTTGTATTTTTACGGAAACCAGTATTCGCAATGTTATAATTAAGGATTCATCTTGACAAAGACAAGAGGAGTGTAAATTTGTAAGCCTATCTAGTGAAGTCTGTCTCAAATGCAGTCATTACAGTCCCATCCTATTTCGATGAAACTCAACATCAAGCAACTCAAGCTCCCAAACACATGATCACTGGAGTTCAAAAAATTTGGGCAGATAGCTAACATGATAGCTACAGGTGCATCTTTTGGAACCCTGACAACTACAGAAGTAGAGACTTAGAAGAGACCTTGAGTTAGGCATTAAAATGTAACTAGGACACCACAAAAATTCTTCTTGCAATCATAAAACAAGTCTTGAACTAACTTTATCCTGAAGGGAGGAAAAGAATACAGAGAATAGAGACTAATTTCATAGCAGAAGTTTCCCAAGATAATTAATTAGTGTAAGGTATCTCTCATGTGTATAATATATATAATTATGCACACTGGAATTAAAAAAGAAAATTAGAGAAGCCTGGGGGGGGGGGGGTGCACCTAAATTTTGGCCAAAATCAGCTTTTGTTGCTAGAACCAACCTTTATTTAAGGTGATTTGTACACATGTGAAATGAAATTTATGATGGGATGACCAGTGCATGAAAAGTATTGTGACCATTGCTAAGAGAAATATTCTCATCCTATGGGGGATTACCTACTGAAGAGCCCATTTATTTGCACAACAAACTCATGGCAGAAATGGGGTGCTCAACCCAGCTTATGAGGACATAGAGGATGAGTTTTCCCACCTTTAAAGGAGCCAGATGAGTTCACTTTGAAGCACTCTACACTTGGAGGAATCTTGGAGGTGTAGTTTTACCTTTGGTCATTCCTTTGCCTTGATTTGTGAATGATTTTCTCACGTCATGACGGTTTTGTGACCCTTATAATAAATATTTTGAAGGTCTATACACCCTTTGAAGGGTCATTTATTAGAGGTACACGAGCCTATATCAGAGAAAACTGATTTAGTGCCCACTTTGAAAGACATTTGGAAGAGGAACTCCCTTATTTAGTGGAGGATTGGTTACAGCTGTGGGGGAAGTTGAAGGTCCCCCCTTCCCACTTGGTCAATGGCATTGGGAGCCCTTGTACCCACCTTGGAGGAGAATTTTTGGGTTGTCTACCCACTTTAGAGGCTTTTGGTGGGAAGATTTAAAAGCTTCTTAGATAAGCTATGATGTTGATGGGCCTTGGGAGGCTGGATGCCATGCCAACAAGCCCTTCATCCCCTTCATTTATGGATATGGGAACTTTGTGAGGGCTCATTCCCCCTGATCATTGTAAATGTGGCATGAATTCTCCTAAATTCATGTCATTTTCATTAATTAATTGTACAAGAGGGCCTTTGCACCTCCTTAAGCTCAAATTTTGGGGGGGAAATATCTTAGAAGGTCTAAAATTTCTATGATTTTTCTGTCTTACAATTTGGCTATGGATGGAAGAGTTGAGCGACTTTTCTTGGGTGCAATTGGAATGTGTGTGATCTCTTTTCATGGATGCTTATGGTAGAGATCTTGGACGATGCTTGGTGAAGTAAGTTGGTTTATTTACTTTGTCCTGGTATATTGGATGTGTGTGATTAGGAAAGGCAACTAAAACACTATATGCAACATCTGGCCTGGCTTAAACTCATGAATGAGGTGAAGGCACCCAATTTTTCCACAAAAATCATCTTAATGAAGACCAGTGATATAATCATTCATCTTACATATCTAAAGGTAAATATCAGAATCTAGTATAAGTGGTTTCAACTAAGCCTAGAGGTATTATTACCTACACTTTTGTTTAAGACACAAATTGGATAACCAAGGGAGCTATCCCAATTCAATATATGTTGGTAATACATTATGAAACATATCAACTATACTGGCATGGGACCATACTTCCTGAAGTGTAATGAAATGTATTGTTAGAAGGGATCTAGCTTTGTAGGTGAATTTGAATGTATGAGAAAGGTAACAACAGATGATATCATAGTTTCTGATCTCCTAGAAGAGTCATCTATAGAATCCATATAGTGCACATGCAAGGAGGGTGATAGCACATTAATACAAGTACCAAAGGAGGGATAGTGGATGGGTCAAACAAGTCTAATGGAAGAACTATTCACATGTCAGTAGTGCTCCTGTAGAGAGACATGAAACAAGGATAAGAGACATTTCTGATGTTTGTATTGTTATGGAAACCAGAATTTACAATGTCAGAATTAAGGATTCATCTTGGCAAAGACAAGAGTGTAAATTTGTAAGCCTATCTAGGGAGGTTTGTCTTGAATTCAGTCATTACAGTTCCATCCTATTTCAATGACACTTAGCATCAGGTAACTCAAGATCCGAAACACATGATCACTGGAGTTCAAATAATTTGGGCAGATAGCTAACTTGATGGCTATAGGTGTATCTTTTGGAACCCTGCCAACTGCAGAAGTAGAGGCTCATAAGAGACCTTGAGTTGGGCATGCAAATGTAAATAGGACAACACAAAAATTATGTCTGAAATCATAAGCCAAGTCCTAAAATAACTTGGAACATGAAGGGAGGAAAATAATATGAAGAACAATGCCTAATTTCATAGCATAAGTTGTCCAAGAGAATTAATTGGTGTAAGGTCTCTATCTTGTGTATAATATATATAGGTATGTGCACTGGAATAAAAAAGAAAATTAAAGAAGGGGAGGGGTGGAGGGGGCATGGGGGGAAACCTAAATGTGGGCCAAAATCATCTTTTATTTTTGGATCCAACCTTTATTTAAGGTGATTTATACACATGTGAAATGAAATTTATGATGGGATGACCTGTGCGTGTAAAGTCTTGTGACCATTGCTAGGAGAAATTTTCTCATCCTATGTGTGATTGCCTATTGAAGAGCCCATTTCTTTGTACAATAGACACATGGAAGAACTGGGGTGCTCAATCCAGCTTATGAGGACCTAGAGGACAAGTTTTCCCACCTTTAAAGGAGCCAGATGAGTTGACTTTGAAGCACTCTACACTTGGAGGAATCTTTGAGGCATAGTTTTCCCTTTGGTCGTTCCTTTGCCTTGCTTTGTGAGCCATGGGCCCACTTCATAATGGTTTTGTGACCCTTATAACAAATATTTGAAGGTCTGTACACCATTTGAAGGTTCATTTATTGGAGGTACATGAATCTAGATCAGAGAAAAAGGGTTTAGTGCCCACTTTGAAATATATTTGGAGGTGGAACTCCCTTGTTTAGTGGAGGATTTGTTACAACTGTGGAGGAACTTGAAGGTCACCCTCTCCCACTTGGTCAATGGCATTGGGAGCCCTTGTACCCACCTTGGAGGAGAATTTTTGAGCTCTCTGCCCACTTTAGAGGCTTTTGGTGGGCCTTAGATAAGCTATGCTATTGATGCGCCATGGGAGGCTGGATGCCATGTGAACAAGTCCTTCATCCCATTCATTTGTGGAGATGGGAACTTTGTGAGGGATCATTCCCCCTCATAGTTTTACATGTGGCAGGAATTCCCATAAATTCATGTAATTTTTGTTAATTAATTGTAAAAGAAGGCCTTTGCACCTCCTTAAGCTAGAATTGGGAATTTTAGCTTAGAAAAATAATATTTCACTGCAGGGGAAATTGAGCACCTCCTCTATAAATATAGGTGCTTTAATTTCATTTTCTCATTGTTAGATTTGGGGGAGAAATCTCTTAGAAGGTCTAAAATTTCTGTGATTTTTCTCTCTTACAATTTGGCTATGGATGGAAGAGTTGACTGACTTTTATTAGGTGCAATTGGAATGTATGTGATCTCTTTTCATGGACGCTTATGGTAGATCTTGGATGACGCTTGGTGAAGTGAGTTGATTTATTTACTTTGTGCTGGTATATTGGAATGTGTGTGATTAGGAAAGGCAACTAAAACACTCTATGCACCATCTGGCCAAGCTTAAACTCAGAATTTCTCAACAAAGATAGTCACAGAGATAAATAATAGTCACACAAAAAGACACTTATCTTTTTTTAGGAAATTAAACAGGGAAAACCTGCTTGCCTTATGTGGCTATTTTATTTATTATTATTGAGCACTTGGATCTATTACAAATAAATCTGCCTCTCTTGAAAAAGTGTTCTACTTCTCACAAAAATCTTAGCCAGTGCAATTGCTCTTGGCCTTCCTTGATCACAACTTGATCTCAATTCTTGCACACAATTAATCCTCTGTTGCTGCCTTGAATTGCTCTGCAAACCATGCTCTCTTCTCCTTAATATTAGACACTTGCGGCTTACTACTACTTATAACACAAGCTCTACATGCAACCAATCTCCTATTCCCTAGTGCACTTGTTCCTCCTATTTCTTAGGACACAATTCCTGCACTGTACACAATCAAGGCTCATCTCACAAACTCGTGAGTTGTCTTTTGACACAAACCTTTGTGCATAAAACAATTTTCCTTTCCTTGTGTCTTTGTCCTCTCTATTTATTGAATCCATGCTAAATAGTAAATTAGGCTAGTTCATATTTAGAGCTCGAGTTGTTGATTGACGAGTTAATCGAGAGTCACACTCTTTCTCCCTCTAATCAACACTGGAATTATTAAATCCTTCATCCTTCAATCAAGACTAAAGCCCGAACACGTCCTAATGGAACTAATAACTATCACCCAATCCTATAGTTAAACTGATGAAAAATTCTCTTATAACTGAAGCTCCAACTCTACGCATGCTAACTTGATGATTATTCCAGTAAAATGGAAATAACTCATCTTAGCTGGAGTCTAACTCATGAGGACAATTCAAGGTCTTCACTAGCTAAGGCATAAGAAAAAAAACCATGCTCACTACATTTTGTTGAAAATGCAGCAAGATGATGGAGCTTAGTGAAATGAAGTCGCCTTCACTAAGTGGGCCCGCAGGCAAATTCTGGCGCAAAATCTATTTTTAGACTATGTCTATTTTTAGACATATGGAGCATGGTCCGGGGATTCCAGTATGAGATTCTTGGAGAATTGGTCATGTTGGTAAAAATAGATGGGACTCTATTTTTGTGACCTATAGGTCGAAGAGGTCGAAGTCTATTTTTAGACTGCCTCTCCTAAAAATAGGGAAGTCAAATATTATTTACCCTTAATAATATTTGGACTCTAAACAGCAGTTTACTCTCTTGGAGCACTTCAATTCGAGCCTTGGAAGTGGCTCATGCATCTGACAGAGGAATTACACTATTCCCAAGGGTTTGATGGCATCATGCATGGTTGACTTCAGTTAGGACTTCAGTGGCAGAAGTTTGGTGGAGTTAATGAGACAGCTAGTGGAGTTGTGTTCTGTTTATTTTAGTTGAACTGATTGAGATTAGTTTAACTAGCCAATCAATTAGTTATGAGTGGAGTGAATTAAATATTATTTAATTCATTAATTATTAACTCATTATTCAACTCAAGAACACATCAGTTCACTACAGTGCATGATCAGTTCAGTGGAGACCAATGAAAGAGGTAGATGAAAGGGTGGAGTTAGCTATCAGTGGCGACATCAGTTGTGCATGAGATTTGCACCACACTTGGAGGAATTTCCCATGATGATTGCGATGTCAAGCCAAGGAGATTCGAACCTTGGATCTCTATATAGACAGGCCATGATTGCGCAATAGAGGCAAGGCAATTAGTGGTGAGTTTTGAACCAGTAACCTGTTCAAAACCAAGCTAGTTTGTGTGTAACTTCATGAGAAATTACTGAGTACTTGTGAGGAGTATTGTACTGAGTTTGTTACATGATTTCTCCATTATAATATACACAATAGCTGCGGGGTTTTCAGCTATAAGCTTTCCCCATACATACTGTGTTAATGTGTATGATGATTTGATGTGTTATCACTTGATTTTATTTCCACATGTTTGATGATCTGAGTGGAAGAGATTATGTGTTGCATATAAATTCGAATTGTATGTGATCAGGATAGTCTCGGTGGATAATTAATCATTATTCAGCAAATTTCTACATGGTATCGAAGCTATTGAAGCAGAGATTGATCATCACAGTGATTACAAACTTATTTCGGTAGACAGAGTCTGCATGCGGGCCAGGTAGCCTCCGAATTCATCTTTCTTCGGAAAGTGAAAGGTCTGGTAAACGCCCCTTGCAGTCGATCTCTGTGCTAGAAATAATTTGTTCTCACGATCTAGAGCGGTTGAGCTTTGAGGTGGAATTCGAAATTTTGCAGCAGTTTTGTTTTCTTGGTGCCCGTGTTGAAAATGTCTTTCAACGGTTTGCGACTCGAATATGCTCTTGAAGGCAGTTCGAATTATGTTGCATGGAAGGATCGCATGGAGGCAGTATTAGAAGATAATGGTCTGAAGGATTTCGTAGATACGGATGTCCAAAAGCCCACTGATTCTGCTGAAGTCGAAGCATGGCAAAAGAAGATGGCGAAATGTCGAAGGATCCTGTTGGAGGGCGTCAAGGATCATATTGTATCCAGCCTGCATGGAAAGGATTCTCCATATTTAATGTGGAAAGCTTTGACGGATCTATTCCAGAGTAAGAGCGACCAAAGTGGCTCTCCTTGGTCTTTAGAAGGCTTGGCACTCATATCAAGATAGTGTCAATGGTCGGGAGAAGCTGCCGGGATGGGAGCGCCTTTGGGCGGATCTCATGCAGGAGGAGATAAGGAGGACTACTCGAGATGGATCTTCATCAAAGGGAGCTGATGAAGAAAACTGCGCCTTGGTTGCCAAAGCAAAGAAGGGGAAGGGTAAGAAAACCTCTCATTCTGGTGCAAAGGGCAAGAAGCAGGATATGGCGAAAGTGAAGTGTTTTCACTGCCATGATCACGGACATTATGCTACCAATTGTCCAAAGAAGAAGAAGAACAAGCAAACGGGAAGATCTGCAGATGGAGAAGCTTTGGCTTCACAGTTCGAGCTTGACTTTTCACTGATCGCATGCTTGGTTTCAAGTGTGATGGGATCGGTATGGTTCTTGGACAGCGATGCGTCATTTCATATGACGGGAGATCGGGATTTGTTCTCAGATCTGGAGGACAAAGATTTGGGTGTGCACATCGAGATGGGAGATGATGGTAGATACAGTGCGACTGGTATCGGTACCATATCCTTTCAGAGGGAGTCTGGTAAGCCCTTTGTATTGAAGGATGTCATGCATGTACCTGGATTGAAGAAGAACTTGATCTCTGTGGCGATGTTGGAGGATAAGGGGTATGATGTGGTCTTCAGCGAAGGAAAAGCCTTCCTGTGCAGTAAGACTACTGGAGAGACCCGGAAGATAGGGGTTCGAACTAAGAACCTTTATCAATTGCAGGTAGATGGTTGCGCAGCTATGGCATGCAAAGCGGGAGAAGTGGTGAGCCGGGATGATGAGGGCGAACTGTGGCACAGGAGATTGGGCCACCTTCACCATAGAGCTTTGAAGATTTTGCAGCAGATTTCTACTAGGCTTCCTAAGGGCACTCTTGCGCAGTCAGATCAGTGCAAGGGGTGTACCTTGGGGAAGTATGTGAAAGCCACCTTTCACGAGAAGGATAGTCGCGCCACGACGATCCTTGAGAGAGTTCACACAGACGTGTGTGGTCCTTTCTCAGTTGCTTCGACAGAAAAGCACAAGTATTATGTGATCTTTGTTGATGATTTCTCTTGAAAGTGCTGGATCTTCTTCATGCAGAAGAAGAGCGATACATTCGCGAAGTTCTGTGAGTTTAAAGCACTGGTCGAGAAGGAGTCGGGGAAGAAGGTGATTGCTCTAAGGAGTGATAACGGTGGTGAATTCGTCTCGGCTGAATTCAAGGAGTTCTGCAGCGCAGAAGGGATTCGGAGAGAGCTCATCGCACCCCATAACCCACAGCAGAACGGGGTGGCTGAGCGGAAGAACAGAACGATCGTGGGTGCTGCACGGGTGATGTTGTATGATCAGGGCCTACCCCTTCACTTGTGGGTTGATGCATGCAATATAGCAGTGTATGTGCAGAACTGTTGTCCTCACAAGGTTCTTGGCATGAGTACACCAGAGGAGGCTTATTCTGGCAAGAGGCCTGATATTTCCCATTTGCGGATTTTTGGTTCTCTTGTCTACATGCATGTGACGAAGGATGCGAGAAGGAAGCTGGATCCAACTGCTGAAGTTGGAATATTTGTGGGGTACACTGATACACCTCATAACTATCGAGTGTATGTGCCAGACAGTCGCAAGACTGTTGTGCGACGGGATATAAAATCCCAGGAGGAGAAAGCCATGCAGTGTTCGCTTGAGAGGGAGCTACACTTGCATGCAGATGAGGAGCTGTTAGTTCCTAAGGAGGAGCTTCCGGATGTGGATCAGCCACAAGAGGAGGTTCGGGAGGTGGAAGAAACCACCCAGGCAGCGCCAACCATCAGAGGGCGCATGCGCACTACAGAAGCTGAGCGACTGGCTCGGGATGCAGAGAAGGTTGTAGGACCACCTACAGCACAGCGCAGACAGAGACAGTCACCGGATCGGTACACTGGATACATGTCTCTTGTGAGTCAATGTGTTGTGACGGAGCCATCCTCTTTTGAGGAAGCTGTGGAGGAACCCGCATGGGTTGATGCCATGATCGAAGAATATGATTCGATCGTCAGGAACAGTGCATGGGAGATTGTCCCGAGACCGGTGGGGAAATCAGTGGTGGGTTCGCGATGGATCTACAAAGTGAAGCAGGCGGCTGACGGGAGTGTGGAGAAGTACAAGGCGAGATTTGTCGCTCGTGGCTTTTCACAGATCGAGGGGATCGATTATGAGGAGACTTTTGCACCTATCGCAAGGTACTCTTCCATACGGATGATCCTTGCTCTCTCAGCGCAGATGGGGTGGCACATTCATCAGATGGATGTGAAGACTGCGTTCCTCAATGGAGTTATTGAGGAGGAAGTGTACATAGAGCAGCCTGAAGGTTTTGAGATCTTCAGCAGTGAGTCGCATGTGTGCCGACTCAAGAGAGCACTGTATGGGCTGAAGCAAGCACCTCGTGCTTGGTACACTCGGATAGACAGCTACTTCATCGGGCTTGGATTCTCCAAGAGTGAGGCGGATCCAAACCTGTACCAGATTGTGGTGGAGGGGAAGCTGTTGATCATCATACTGTATGTAGATGATCTGATTTTGACTGGCGATGAGAAGTTGATGCTTTCATGCAAGGAGGATCTTGCACGGGAGTTTGAGATGAAGGACTTGGGCATGCTTCATTATTTCCTGGGATTGGAGATTTGGCAGCGCAGCGGAGGACTGTTTGTTTCTCAGGGCAAGTATGCTCGGGAGATTCTGGAGAGGTTCAACATGCAAGGTTGCAAGCCTGTTGACACTCCTCTTCCTGGTGGTTGGAGGAAGGAGGATGCTACTTCAGCGGAGGTAGTGGATGCCACTTTCTATCGACAGTTGGTGGGGTCGCTTATGTATACGAGTCGATACGGCCGATATATGCTATACGATTAAACAACCATAAGCTAGTTAAGCCTACCAAACTCACCGGAAAGCGAGCAAGCATATAGTACGCTATATTAAGCCTCGGGATATGGTTCATGATAGACAGAGGAGAGATCGGTTGAGCGGCATAGCTACAGTTAGTATACATCATATCAGAAATTAATTTCGTGAGAGGGAAATATCTGAGTGCACTTTCATATGTTCCCACGGAGGATTAGGATGCCGACATCCTGACGAAGGCGCTCACCATGAGCAAGTTCGAATTCCATAGAGGCAGGATAGGGGTTGCAGATAATCCATATCTTGCTGAGAGGGAGTGTTGAAAATATAGCAAGATGATGGAGCTTAGTGAAATGAAGTCGCCTTCACTAAGTGGGCCCGCAGGCAAATTCTGGTGCAAAATCTATTTTTAGACTATGTCTATTTTTAGACATATGGAGCATGGTTCGGGGATTCCAGTTTGAGATTCTTGGAGCATTGGTCATGTTGGTAAAAATAGATGAGACTCTATTTTTTAGGTAGAAGAGGTCGAAGGCTATTTTTAGACTGCCTCTCCTAAAAATAGGGAAGTCAAATATTATTTACCCTTAATAATATTTGGACTCTAAACAGCAGTTTAATCTCTTGGAGCACTTCAGTTCGAGCTACAGAAGTGGCTCATGCATCTGACAGAGGAATTACGCTATTCCCAAGGGTTTGATGGCATCATGCATGGTTGACTTCAGTTAGGACTTCAGTGGCAGAAGTTTGGTGGAGTTAATGGGACAGCTAGTGGAGTTGTGTTCTGTTTATTTTAGTTGAACTGGTTGAGATTAGTTTAACTAGCTAATCAATTAATTATGAGTGGAGTGAATTAAATATTATTTAATTCATTAATTAGTAACTCATTATTCAACTCAAGAACACATCAGTTCACTACAGTGCATGATCAGTTCAGTGGAGACCAGTGAAAGAGGTAGATGAAAGGGTGGAGTTAGCTATCAGTGGCGACATCAGTTGTGCATGAGTTTTGCACCACACTTGGAGGATTTGTCCATGAAAATTGCGCAGTCAAGCCAAGGAGATTCGAACCTTGGATCTCTATATAGACAGGCCATGATTGCGCAATAGAGGCAAGGCAATTGGCGGTGAGTTTTGAACCAGTAACCTGTTCAAAACTGAGCTAGATTGTGGGTAATTGTATGAGAAATTACTGAGTACTTGTGAGGAGTATTGTACTGAGTTTGTTACATGATTTCTCCATTATAATATACACAATAGCTGCGGGGTTTTCAGCTATAAGCTTTCCCCATACATACTGTGTTAATGTGTATGATGATTTGATGTGTTATCGCTTGATTTTATTTCCGCATGTGTGATGATATGAGTTGGTTGAGTGGAAGAGATTATGTGTTGCATATAAATTCGAATTGTATGTGATCAGGATAGTCTCGGTGGATAATTAATCATTATTCAGCAAATTTCTACTGGAGCAACATGTCACATGACATTTAGAAAAGATGTTTTTGAAGAATTCACTGACAAAGTTGATGGAGCAGTATATTTCGCAGATAAATCCAAACTCAAGCCATCAGGGCTTGGCACAGTCAGGCTTAAGTTGCCTGGTCTTCCAGATCATATCCTACATGAGGTTCTATACCTCCCTGAGTTGAGGAGAAACTTGTTGTCCTTGGTCCAAATCCGCCAGCAAGGACACTCCATTCACTTGTTTGATGGCAAGGCAGAGGTCAGAAAAGCATCAGATCACTCACTTGTCATGGAGGGAATAGAAGAAGGGAGACTCTTGAAGCTTAAAGGTTCATCTGCTCATGCTCAAAACTTTGCATTCACTTCACATCATGATGAAGGTACATTCCCATCAAGTCTTTTATGGCATGCTAGATTTGGACACTTAAACTATGAAAGCCTTCGTTTGTTGAAGAAAAATGGTGTTAATGGACTGCCTAAAATTCCTAGAAAACCTAAGGAATGTGATGCTTGTATTCTAGGAAAGCATAGCAAATAGCCATTTCATGATTCACACTCCAGAGCACATAGAAAACTTGAGCTTGTTCATTCAGATTTATGTGGCCCTATGCCTATTGCTTCTGCAAATGGAAAAAAATACATGATGACATTTATTGATGACTACACTAGAATGTGTTGGATTTACTTACTGAAGAATAAGTCTGATGCTTTTCAAACTTTCAAGAATTTTCATGCATGGATTGAAAATGATGCACAAACACATATTGGCTCTCTATGTACTGATAATGGAAAAGAATACACTTCAAACAAATTTGAAAATTATCTTCGTCAACATGGAATCAAACATCAAACAACTGTGCCATATAATCCCCAACAGAACGGTGTAGCTGAAAGAATGAACATAACTATTTTAAGTATGGTTCGCTCCATGTTATTTTGCAAGAATGTAAAATTGATGTTTTGGGCTGATGCAGTTCTATGTGATGTTTACATAAAGAATAGGTGTCCTTCAAGTTCAATTAGAAACAAAACTCCTTTTGAAATGTGGCATGGCCACATTCCTTCGGTAAAGCATTTCAGGGTCTTTGGGTCCACCTTTTATGCCTTGATACCCAAGGGTCAAAGGAACAAACTTGGTGCTAGAAGTCGAAAATGTATCTTCTTGGGGTACTCCAATACCTCCAAAGGATATCGTCTCTATGATGAAGCAAATAAGAAGTTTGTAATAGCAAGAGATGTCATATTCCTTGAATCCTCCAAGAGTGACAAGGTTGTTGAGCGACAACTTGATCGCCTGGATAGATTCACACATGCAAAGTCTTTCCAAGAATTTGATAATCATATTCCACATCTTGAAGGGGGGATTCCGATATTGAATCAAACTGTGGAATCATGTCCTGAAGCACTCTTTCCCCCACATGAAGAAACAACCACGGATGACACATTGAATGATGTGATTGACAGAATTGGGAGATCGAATCTTGAATCAATCCCAACTCAGTCAAATGACCAGCCTGGGCCATCTCAGAGAGGTCCTCCCAAATGGCTAACAAAGACACTGGAGAATGTTCATCCCGATGAGGTTGGAAAAACAGGAACAAGAAGTTCCACTAAACAAATCGAAGGTGATGTAGATAATTCTGATTCTCCTGTTGATATGGATATTGCTTATAACTGTGAATTGAGTTTTTCTACAGATCATGAACCAACTTCCTTCAAAGAAGCTGCTTCTCATGATGAATGGAAAGAAGCGATGCAAAAGGAGTATGATGCCTTGATAAATAATGGAACTTGGAAGCTGGTTGATCCGCCTTTGGGAACAAAACCAATTGGTTGTAAGTGGGTCTACAAGAACAAGTATAAAGCAGATGGCTCACTTGACAAGCACAAGGCCAGGCTTGTGGCAAAAGGTTTTGCACAAAAATAAGGAATCGATTATGAAGAAACTTTTGCTCCACAGCAAAATGGACCACCATCCAGACTCTCTTTTCCCTAGCAACTCAGAATGGATGGAAAGTCCATCAGATGGATGTAAAAACCGCCTTTTTGAATGGAGATCTAAAGGAGAAAGTTTATATGTCCCAACCAGAAGGATTTGTGGTAAAGGGTCAAGAACAAAAAGTTTGCAAGCTTATAAAATCCTTGTATGGCCTCAAGCAAGCACCACGAGCCTGGTATGAGAAATTAACCGAGCATCTTCTGAAACTTGACTTCAAACATTTTGATCTTGATGATGCAACTTTGTTTGTTAA
Organism: Pinus albicaulis; assembly: GCA_034641835.2. NCBI lineage: Eukaryota > Viridiplantae > Streptophyta > Pinopsida > Pinales > Pinaceae > Pinus > Pinus albicaulis. The sequence continues at coordinate 4,100,151 of MU968420.1, read as the reverse complement.
GAAAGTTGTATATCTTGTGGTGTATGTAGATGATATTTTGATAACAGGGAACAATGAGAGCTATATTGCATCCATGAAGAAAGAATTGAAGAAAGGTTTTGAAATGACTGATTTGGGTCATGTTCATTACTATTTGGGTATTGAAGTAATTCAACATCCTAAATTTATATTTCTTTCTCAAAAGAAGTACATTAGAGATCTCTTGAGCAAGTTTGGCATGGATGAATGTAATCCCTTAACCACTCCAATGGAACAAAACTTGAAGCTCACATCTATTGAAGGGAAGGAATTCGAGGATGCAACTAAGTATAGACAACTTATAGGAAGTCTTATCTACCTGACCACCACCAGACCTGACATTTCATTTGCTGTTGGAATCATCTCAAGGTTCATGCAAAAACCTTGTGAAGGACATTGGTCTGCTGCAAAAAGAGTGTTAAGGTACTTGAAGGGGACTCAAGACTTTGGACTCAAATATACACAGGTAGGCGACTTCAGCTTGATCGGATACTCCGATTCAGACTTTGATGGCGACAAAGAAATAGGGGTGTCTACTATAGGTTACACCATGAGTCTTGGATCAGGAGCTGTCTCATGGAGATCACACAAACAGTCAGTTCCAGCAGATTCCACGACCGAGGCAGAATATGTGGCAGCAATTGAAGCAACAAAGGAAATTGTGTGGCTCCGGAAAATCCTGGAAGATTTGTAGATGAAACAACTGTATTCCATACCACTCATGATCGACAACACTTCTGCAATAAAGTTGGCCAAGAACCCAAAGTTCCATGATCGAACAAAGCACATCAATACAAAATACCATCTAATTCGACATCATGTTCAGGCCAAAACCATCCATCTACATCATTGTTCCACAAATGAGAAAACTGCTGATATCTTCACCAAAGAACTTGGAAGAGAAAAGTTTTAAAAGTTCAGATCGATGCTTGGGCTCACCAACATCCCTTCAGATTAAAGGGGGGAATGTTGACACCTAATCCCATGGGTTGGGTGTGGATATGTAATATTGTATAATAAATAATATTAGGAAATAAGGAAGGCCAAGAGTCATTAGGAGATGAATCCCAATAGCCTCACCTCCATGTATAAATACATGTACATTCTTCAT